>JAASAY010000114.1:0-65627 GCA_014822085.1 Fusarium stilboides
GGGTCGGTGGGTGGGTGGAGTTATGAAAGAGAAGGGATATGAAATGAAGAAGATGAAGATGATGAGATGGATATAATGTAAGATGATGAATGGATAAAGTAGGTAACTACGAATAGCATAAAGAGGAAAGAAGGATCAGTGAGAAGAGTCAAGACAAGAAAGAAGGAAGGTGCTGATGAGCAGCAACGAATGAATGTAATAATGATGATAATTATCCAAAGCCTCCACCAACTAACTGCATGAAAAGAAATAATCGCGAGAGGTGGTCAATTCACAGTCGACGCTTCAGGAACAATGAGAAAAAAAAAAGAAGGACACGCTCGCGGTAACTAACGTCCATGCACGCACTGCACAATGAATGAATGAATGAATGCATGCACATGCACACGCCCAAGCCTAAGCCCACACAAAATGAACGGTCAAGGCTAAAGATGGAAGCTATTGAGCTAGGACTCAGACGGCTAGAGCCTAGAAGCTACAAGACCAGAGGCTATAGGCGGCGACCGACGACGGACAACGGCGAGCCAGTTCACGGCCTGGGGCTAGATTGGTTGGCTTGTGCCAGTCAGCATTGGATTGTTCAGGGGAACGCTCTTCTCAAAGAATTGTGAGCGACAGCGCATCCATCTGTTGGCTGTGGAGGCTCTAGGCTCTGGGGGAAAAAGAATCCTATGTGCAGTGGCCTAGCCAGGGGCAACATCCAGGGGCGACGTGAAAGGGCTAATGAGGGGACCATTGCCTAAAGGGGGTCAAGGTTGGAATTGGCTGCTCCGATAGTTTAATGACCCTGACAGGGATTATGTCGATTGATTGTCTCTGAAGGTCTGGTAGAACTCTCTGCACACGACACTGTACGAGAATTCGATATAAGATCTACCAATTACCTATAACAAGAGCTAGGATGGTGCTGTTTCCATCAATAGCAGCTATTCACTGACGTGTAGAGGCTCATTCATCCCCGTTTTCGTTGCCTGACGTTGGGCGTTGATAGTCTCCCCGGTGGTACTGTACTGTAGTGTTACATAGAGACAAGCTTCCCCCCTGTAAAACATCCTATCCAATCCCGTCCATCTGGGAAAAAAAGGCAACTCCTTGCCTGTCAATCAGCTATGGCTTGGATCTGCCGGCGACAATACCACGCGACTCCAGGTTCTGGAAAGGGGTACAGTACACTTGGTGCGGATTGCCTTTGATTGCCAGGCAGATAGTTTCGGAAATGCAGTATTCCAGTGATGAAAGCAGACGTGAGCTATCCAAGGTAGGTTTGGATCCGGATAGAAAATAGCACCATGATGAAATTGGATGCAATGGATGCCAAGTAAACTTTGTGTTTACGAGCAGCTGCAGATAGAAATGTCACTAATAATCGACGACACAAACATGATATCTGTCTATTATGTATCCGTAACTAAGTCTCTATTCCCCTCTATAGCATCTATTCGAGCCATCTTCTCCAATTGCTATACTGTACCTTAATATCAATCAGCTCACGTCCCTTCTACAACACTTGTTCTTGTTCCTCCCCTGCACTTCCATCTTGGACCCCTATGTTGTGGGTCTGACGGTCCGCCCGTTTCGACGCGCTAAACTTGCTCAAAGAGTTAATTCGCCCGCGCCATTTGAAACGCTCAAACCCCCTCAACCTGAAAGAAGACTTCCTTTCGTAGTGATGATGGAAGCTGTTTGACAACTGTATCATAAGGAAGATCTCGTTCGAGATATGACATCAACTCTTGCAGCCACTGAAAAGTCATCACAACTCATAGTTTGCCGTCTCACCACATATCCACTCCTTAGTAAACATCCAACCGCCCATATAAGACACGCAGAATAGGCCCCTCCACGGCGGCTACTACAGACAAGGACACCCTTTCCACTGTGTTCTTTGTTCCTTTTTGCCGTGGTTGCACAAGCGAGCCGAGAGCAAAGTCGATTCGATTCGATTCGTATTTCCCCTTGTACATACCAGCCCCCTAGTCGCCGTGAAACATCACCACGGGGCCTAGTCTTGAAGCATCTCATTCCCAAACACAATCGCCTTCAGACAGATGGAAATCGGTACTATTTTCGGAAGCGTCTCAGGCGCTTCGCAAACGCGCCACCCGCTCTCTATGCTCCGCCAGCGCGTGACCTTGACGCTGAATATCACACCTTTCACTTCTGGTTGCGTATAAGTTTCTACAGAAGTGTCATGTCTAACTTGACCTCCACTTTATGAGAGAGAAACAAAAACGTCGGTCTGATGGTCGCATTCATTTACTACTAGTGGTCCCATCTCTGATCCCACGTCGCTCCCGATACTACTACGCCTGGACCAGCTGCAGTACCAGGTTGGCAAGCTCCCAAGAATCGAGCCCCCTCGACTAACAAGACTTCGCCTAGCATCCTTGCCACTCCTTGCCCCCTTTGCCATGTTTCGCCATGCTCTTCTCCATACCCATCTTTGTTCAATAATCGCCGCCAGGGACACTCAACGTAACGTAACGTGACGTGACCAGCTCAGGGACTTGGGTATCTATCAGATCGTCGGCTGTCTATCTGAAGCGAGCCACTGGATGGCAGGACATTAGCGAATGTTTGCTACACCACGTAAACCATACTCAATCAACCCAAATATTATGTAGGTCGCCGGTGTTCGATCGTGAACACCAGGGCACGATCTATTCGGTGCCACTTCTCCCAATAGCTCACATGCCGCATATAGGCCCAAGAGCCGTATGACATGAAGCCTCCCCATGGTTCCCCTCAAACCGTTACTGTACTTGTAACACCGACTGGCTGTCATAACTAGACACGCCCCCTTCGATTGAGAGAGTTGCACGACAAGGCTTTGGAGGCAGTGGATCTGATAAACACTTGGATGTCCTTGAGTGCGGCCCTCAGGTTGAAGACTACATGCCAATAGACTATTGAATTAGAATCTATAAAAATGAGGATTTACTTAGTTGAAGTTCTCTATTGTGGGTTGTTGTTTTCTGAATCGTCTCTGCTCAACTTGACATCCAGCATCGACAAGACACATCGCTGCTAGACCCTTACCATTTGAAACCACTTCTTGAAACGCTTCTATTGAGGGAGACCGGCATTTTTAGAAATGTCAGAGGAAAACCTAGTTTACAACTGCTCTCAATTATAATGTCCCCAATGTTCGTCGTGCATGAGTTTAGCCTGTGAATGTTTTCAGCGGAGCTACGCTCAGTTGATATACGCATGTACAATCTTATGTTGCATCAGAGTATTGATAAGTAGTTTTATGATATATATCCCCTCATGTTATAAGTCTTCTCTATCTCCCAAGAAGCAATCTTTTTAACGTAAAGCACAAATTCCCGTACAGTTACCCTCTCCCATCTCATCACTCATAAATACATGACGCTACAGCTTGTAGTCACATCATATCCCAACTTATCAGTCAGGTCTTCATAAGAACATGCTTCTTTACAGCTCATCCTTGGAAGCAGCGGCATTACCGCCGTTACCCTCCTTACCACCATCGTGAAGTCCTCGCTTCACCATAGAGCTGATGATCTCGTAGACAACCTGAGCAGCAGCCAGGGCCGTCTCCTCACCGCCGTTCTGATAAGCGGGAGACACCTCAACGATATCAGCACCAACGAGGTTCAGACCCTCAAGACCTCGCAGGATACGAATGAACTCGCGAGTAGACCAACCACCGGGCTCAGGGGTACCAGTGCCAGGAGCAAAAGCAGGGTCGAGAACGTCGATGTCGACAGAGAGATAGACGGGGTTCTCGGTGCCGAGGACCTTGAGGATGCCGTCGATGATTCCCTTGGTGCCAATGTCATCAATGTCGTCGGCTGTGAAGCGGACCCAACCTTGGGATGTGTCGTCCTCGTTATCGGCAAAGTCGACACCTGAGAGACGAGTGCGCAGACCGGCGTGGACAGAGCGCTCGGAGGAGGAGTTGGAGAGGAGGCCTTCTTGGTTGGCCATCCAGAACATGGAGCCGTGGGTGAAGTGAGTGGCTCCCCACCAAGAGGGGTAGGCGGCTGGGTTCCAGGTGTCAAGATGAGCTGTAACGAATATGTTAGTAACGGTGTCTTTCCTGGGGAGGATGATGGGGGGCTGAGTTCTCTCAACAGCTCCCGATTTGTCTCGGCTCACCATCAAAGTGCAGAACCTGAATAGGCTTGCCATGAATCTCATTCAGAGCCCTGAGCGCAGGCAGAGCCAGGGAGTGGTCACCACCGAGCGTCACAAGTCGAGGCTTAGGAGCCAGCGCAGACACCGTCTTGCGTCGGCCAAGCTGCTTGAAAGCCTGGGTCATCTGCTCACGGGCAATGTTGTTGTCAATGGGAGTAATAGAGATATCACCGCAGTCAACAATCTTAGCCCAATTCTGGTAAGGGTTGATACCAGCTCGGGGGTTGAAGCCTCGCATCGACGTCTGACGAGCAGAGGCGGAACGGATAGCTCGAGGACCGAAACGAGCTCCAGGACGGTAGCTCACGGCTGTGTCGAATGGGGCACCCACGATGGCAATATCGAAGGGCTCAGTAGGCTCAGTGAGGCACTTTACGTGGTTGAGATGAGCGAAGGTGTTGATACCAGCGAAAGGCCACTGAGAGAGGGTCAGCATAAGTACTTCTCATGATGGTTCATGATGCAGTCATCATGGCGCGCAAGGGCTCTCTACTGAGAGGTTTCAACATACCTCGTAACCCCATTTCGCCTCAAGCTCGTCGAGCTCCTCCTTCGTCCACTCCTTATCATCATGATCATGAGCGCAAGCCGTTGCCAGCCCCGCCAACGCGAGAACGTTCAAGAACTTCATGATGACCGAGAGATATAAGCCACCAACAAATTCAACCAAGAACTTGACTTGAAGCAAGAAGAAGAGAAGAAACGGAAGGAGAGAAAGAGGAAAACAGCGAGGTCTAATATAGTCACGATCCCTCATGCCCTCCACCTCTTCCGCCGGCGGCCACCCGGCCCCACGAGTCAAGATCCATAAGACATACCACTGTACGCCCTTTTACAAGTTGAACAAAGCCTCGAAAACAGACTCTGTCGATCATATGATTGGCCAATCGACCCAGCCGTCACCGGAGAATGGTCGCGAAAACCACCCCGCAATTCGCTCTCTTCCCCGCCCTCTTGGGGTTAAAGAGGCAATTTGCCTGTTTAAGGCATAGAATAGCAGAAGCTCTCTATGATTTCACTTTGGGGTTGAGAGATAGTGGCCGGGAAATGGGTCCAGTTGCGTTGGAACTAGTGTGAGATAGGAAAGTTGGGGCGACAGGGCACCTCATGCGGTATTCTTAAGACAACCCGTTTTATCTCCAATTATTGATTAATACTACGGCTTTCGACACCGAGATTTTGTAGTAACATGATCTCTTCGCTTCTGACCATGTAGAATTGTCTTCGTTATGGCCATTGGCTTGTTCTCGAGTCATAGGACGTTGTAAGGCGTTCAGGTACCTTGGTCGACAGCCAGGCAGATAGATTTAAGATCTCTCGGCCAACACAACACCTCCCATGTTATCATGAACTACTTCAACTGCATATTCAGCCTCATACCAGCTAGACATTGCATAGGGCGTAGGCTTGTCATTTCGAAGGAGACTGCGTCCTATTAAGTTGGAAGACGGGAGCTTGTCACGCGGAAAGATACCTGTTATGCTGATTGACAAACGATCTCTAAACAAAGAAGTCTTCCTCATTGTGATACCAAAAGCCCGGTTACTATACCGTCTCGTACTCATTCCCATTAACCCGGCGATCAGCCACAGAACCAGCTCGGGGCGTCGGATCTTTGTACCGGTCGGTACTTAAAGGCCAAGAGCTTTGTCTCGTCAAAGTACTCGGTACCGTACCGGCAGGCTGGTCATTTGCTTTGTAAACATCATGTTACTTTGGAGGTGTATAATTGACTAAATGCAGGGTCCATACGTCATATCACTTGCCATTGCTAGCCCGTGTACTTTCGTATGTTGCCATTCAACCTTGAATATAAGCCAACATTATTCCATCCAAGACCCAAAGACGAAATGCAAAATTTTCTATAACTTAATATGAATCAAGACAAGACATCGATGTAAATTGCACCCCAATCGCCAAACTGTCCTATCAAAGCATTCCCGCCTGGATGTATGGTCGTCGTGTTTCATCCGCGTTCCTGGGTTCTTTCCCTCACCCCTTCAATGCCTCGAGAGGATCAAAGAACAAGTTGCTTTGTAGATACCGGCTCTAAGAAACTCAGAGAGGCCCACGGGACAGGACTGGTTCGTCATCAAGAGAGGCTCCGGCTGATAAGGGCTACGCTCAGCGACCCTCGACAGCTTCTCCTCTGCATCGCCCTTCATGCCTTTCGTCTTTTCATCACGGAACAAGACGCCTGCTCCCCGAGCTTCGTTCCGTTATCCGGTCCACGTCAAGCATAGGACGACCAATCTCTGTGAAACCCCTCACGTTCCGTTCCGTCCGCTCAGGTCATCCCAATGTCGTCTCGCCGTGCCTTCACCAAAGAACTCTATTCGTGCCTGTCTACTGAGCGTGTTCCTGGCTGACTACCATTTCCAGGGGAGATAGGAGAATGGCGATGTTGTGGCTCGGCCGCGGCTTGCCTCAGTCCGTTTATAGGACAAGGCACTTGTGCTGCTTCTTCTTTGGGGCAGGGGGCTCGAGGGCTGCCACGATAGCCTACAGAGTACAATTAGTAAATGTTCAGGCGATCTCGAATAGGCGAATAAATCTTCACTCATATCGACATACCTCATCAAAGACATCCTTAAGCTTGTACTGCGTCAGAGCACTGCACTCGACGTACTTGACTGCACCCAGATCCTTGGCCATTCGCTCACCGTCTTCCCTTCGCACTGGTTGCATCTTCTGCTTCGACAGCTTCTCGCGAACGCTAGGGTCGTCTCTCAAATCCACCTGAGTACCGACAATCAAGCAGGGGACACCAGGACAGTGGTGACGGACCTCGGGGAACCACTTCTCGCGTACGTTTTCGAATGAGGCGGGCGAGGTGACGGAAAAGCAGACGAGGAAGACATCGGTCTGGGGATATGAAAGAGGTCGCAGTCGGTCGTAATCTTCTTGACCAGCAGTATCGAATAGGCCGAGAGTGTATGGCTCATCACCAATCCTACAACCAGTCAGCATGTCCTCTATGACTATCCATCTTGGTGCCCAAAAAAAATATCCGTAGATCGTGTATGTGATTATGAGACCCGATGTCATACTGCTACCAGCGGTCGATCATGGCATTGACAGCAGACGACGTCTATTACAGGTGGGGGTGCGGTGTGGGGGGTTGGTGCCGATCTGATGGGCGTGCAGGTAGACTCACATTACCGTGACGGCGTAGTTATCGAAGACGGTCGGGACATATTCGGAGGGGAACTTGTTTGTTGTGTAGCTGATGAGAAGGCAAGTTTTTCCAACAGCACCGTCACCAACGACAACGCACCTAGATAAGGGGCAAAATGAATTAGTTCCAAGGATAACTATGCAAATGGCGGGAAGGGGGACGAGGCGGCATTCAAAGCCGATGCGCAGGTATGCCCAGGGTTTGCTTCAGACAAGGACAGTCTGAACGAGAAATTGAAACCCGTAGCAAGGCATCACGAGCCTAAGGTAGACGACAAAACGTACTTGATAGTTGCGACAACCGCCATTGTTCCTCTCAAAGGCTCCTCGGTAGGAGCTCGACTATGTTAAGGCGAGATGCAAGCGGTCGAGAGTGGTAAAGCTCTATTGGCGGGCAGATGCGCGCGACTACGGTGAGAGAGCGGGGAGACTGGCGGAGCGGAGAAGATCAAGTCGGTGTCGGTATCGGTATCGGGGAGAAGAAGTCGGAAGATGGAGGAGAAATCGACGCAAAGAGAATGTGTTGTATTGTTGATTGCGGATGAAGGTGGTCGAAGTGAGGATTGCGGTGGATGCGATTTGCGGTAGGTAGGTAGCAGATTGGTATGGAGTTGCGTTTTGGGCGCTGGTGCAGCAAATGGGTGGAGATGGAGAGTGAGGAGGAGGCTGTGGTTGACGGAAGTTTGAGACCTGCAACAAGACAAGAGGTGAGCGGGAGTGGGAGAGGGAGACAGGCACGGTTAATTGATGTGCGACTGTTAGAGCAGAGGAGAAGAGGCACAGGCCGCGGGCAGTGGTAGAACTGAACCGCGCGCAGTGGGCCTCAATGAAGCAGCCAGCACAGATACCGGTCGGTACAGTACCTAGGTAGCTTAGTTGGGTGGAAAACCAAGCCAGGCAAGAAACCAAGGCAAGGCAAGGCCAGGCAAGGCAAGGTAAGGCAAAAGGGACCAGCGCCAACACAGCACTGAGCCAGCACGGGCGGAACAGACAGGGTAGGGGAAAGGGTATTACGAGGGGGAGAGAGGGAGAGAGGGAGGGGGAGGTTGGAGCCAGCACCTCTCAGTTCCAGGTTTAGCCTAGGACAAGCAAGCATCCATCCAATGCCAGGTACTTTTCGTACAGCAAGGTACACTTGTGAGCGCCTGTGAGTGGTGAAGCAGTACTTCTGAGTCGGCAGTACAGTCAAGTACCGTCTGCCTGTACTGGAGCTGGACTAAGCAAGCTCCAAGTAAAGTAAACCAGACCAATGTGGATTGGGGAGGTGGATGTGTCTGCCAGTATGGGTGGAGGTGGTGAACAAGGTAGCCAGATGGGAAAAGAAATGTATAACGTGAGGTTGCAAAGGCTGAAAGGGTACAAGATTGATTAGGTGATGCCGAGAAAAGGATCAGCAGAGATTGGACAGGGACAGTCAATGGACTTGGATTGAGGTTTGAATAATAAACATGGTCATGTTGATGATAGACCCAACAGTGAGAAACGACGGCTCCAATGGTTCCGATATGATGGAAATAAGACCAACCTATTTAGTAACTAGCAACCATAGATGCCTGCTGTGTACTGTTCACCGTCTTCGAGGGGTATAGAAAGGAGCAGAATAATTCCGAGATCTTCGTCCAGCTGTTGAACAGATTGCAGATTGCAGATTGTTGATAATGAGAAAAGTCAAGTGATATGATAATAACAAAATCGATGTAAGACAAAGAAGCCCAGTAATATGATATGAATGGAATGGAAATGAGCCAAGGTAGGTGCACAGGTGCACCGTCCTATCTCGGGCGGTAGCTCTTCAGGGCTACTTAGCGGCATCAGTCCCAAAGTGACGGGATCAAAGCCCGCCTACGCGCATTGCAACTAACCTAGACGATCCACTGTTAGTTATCAATTACGAGATACCCTTGATCTGCCCCATTCACGTCATATCATCAAGTATCTCTCTATCTACCGGGTACCTATTTTCCTCAACAACATTTAGCCTTTGCTATCTGTAAGCAGCCTCATCCCGTATAATAACCAGCCAGAGCCTCTTCCAGTTTACGAAATATGAAACCACAAACTCAGGGGAAATGGCTCTGGGCTTTGACTTGGGACTCGGAACAAAGGCCTGTCCCTTGACCATAACTAGTAACTTATCGAGTTGCGCCAGAACCGTGCTTTTCAATGGCGCCAACACCAAGGACCCTTTGTTTATTACCAGCTTACTTACAGCAGCTAGCAGAAGACCAAATGCGACAGTTAATGACGACACCACGATTGAGCGACGTTTGAGCCACCTAAACAGTGATGCCACTGACCAGCGATTGCACAAAGAATATCATCAAAAAACTATGAGACTTGATTGAGCTGAGAGACTGGATGGAATAGGGGTCAAAGAATGGGACGATGATCTAGCCGGGTGAGTTCGTCAGATCCGATTGCTCTCCGTGCGTTGCTTTGTTGTTAAGGGATGCTTGTCCTCTGAGTCGCTTCACCTTGACTCGTTAGGACTGTCTATCTGCTTGTAACAATCAGATCGTCGTCTCATCCGATTGGACTCGGCAGAGTCGACATGTGGCTCGTCCTGTCTTGTCTTGATTGCCTCACCTTGTATCGCATGAGGCCAAGACTCGACCTTCGAGATGAATTCCATCTGGTGATCCGGAAAAGACGAGGGGGCTTGTTGTAGGTAGCTCCCTCTGATCCATGCCCTCTGGTCCCCTATAAGTCCTTTCGCTTAACAAGGGATCTGAGGTGGTCCGTACCTTGGTGGGCAGGACCGGGTACTTGTGAGATTTGGAGCGACCCCTTTGGAAGCGTGCTTTGATGCAAATTGTAAACCACGCGTGACCATTACGAATGGTGGATCACCATTTGTGTTCTGTATTTCGACTTGGATACCCAAGCAAGGATCCCAGTTTGCCAATTCATGATCGACAATGATTAGATATCGAGTGTACCCTGCAGTAACAGACATACAATGTTTATAAAGTTAGAAACTTGATGTTTTGTTGACATTGCCGATCCCTTTATTCAGGGCTCTTCGAGGCCCTGTCGCACGACTAAAACAGGCTACGTCAGAATAACGTCGGCCAAAAGATTATCACCCTCTAATCTTGTGAATAGCCTTGCAAGACAGAGAAAACCGGTGACTGGGAAGCGCTGCGCGGACCCAAATCTCGGGATCAATTACCCTACCACCCGCTCGCTAACAACGGCTACAGTACCAGACATCAACTCGAGGTAACTTTAACCCACACTCAAGCTTCAGCCCAGGGATATTACATCTATCAAGGCCTCCCTGCTCGAGTTTATGCAGCGGAGATCACTTGCCACATAACCGTTGTCAAGTTCGAAGCCTGTCAGAATTCAGCTCTGATGATCCATTCAGTTGCGATAGAATCATTGCAGTGCAGCGTTGCGTCAGTTTATCAACATGGGACGAGCGAGTGGGAACAATATGCAATTTATCTGTTTGTCTCACCTGAGCCCGAGACGCTCTCATTAGACTGCATATAAACATGTTTTAAACTGAGACATGAGCTCCAGATGATTCTGCAGCGACATGCACGGTCTGGTTTCCTCTAGAGCTCCAAGTGGTTTGTCCAATGCGTTTCAACTAGAGTCCTTCATCCCACCTACTCCTAGGTAAGTATATACCTATCAACTTATCCTTTCAGTTTCTGCATATGCTTCGATATGTATATCCAGGTTGCCAGATAACAATTGGCCTTGTCTATACTGCAGCGCCAATCACAGAGTTGCTAAATGAGGGAGGCTATCGTCGGCGTACTCCTCCCGGCCCCTCGGCGAACTTTAACACGAAGTGAGATGTGTATCAACTAAAGCGCCACATCTAGTTGACTCTCAATACTCAAGACAGTCTCACTCGATGATTATCGAACAAGACTCAGGAAGGCATGTTTATGACGGTTCGATCTTATGTAGCTCGGAAGATCGACGGAACAACTACTGAATTGGTTTTCTTAGAGAAAAATGTCAAATCTTGAAGCATGCAACGATATATCTCTACAACACTTGTATTGGCCAACCATTGTCTAGTCATAGATCTCTTATTTTACAATCGCTTCCCAGTTTAAACCAAGAGATCTGATAACAATGTGGTTCTACGATCTTGGTCCAACTAGCGTCTGGCCGGCCTTCAAAGCACTTTAAATATCATCAATAGAGTCAAACCTGTAGGCTCAAGCTCAAGCTCAGCCTTTCCCTTGCCCTTCATGCTAGATCTGCTAGTCTCTTCCCGCAACTAGTAATCGATAGCTCTTCAATACTCCGCATTGTCGGCCAACATCTGGAAGTTATCCAGACTCAAGATGGCGCTAACCCCAAATGGTGATCCGGACCTGTCGTCCGTCCATCATCGGGGCGCGAGAGGCCCGAACCCGGGGGAAAGGGTGGGTACGGAGAGGAAATATGACAACTTGAAGAATCGGTTAAAACCAACGTCCCAGGCCTTTGCCGATCTGACGTTTTGTTGTTTAAACGAACAATCTGACTTGAGAGTTTGTCGTGCCGAGTCTGGTCAACCAAGACCTGACTCTTTGGTTACCTTTTGGCCATGGGTTTGCTCAAATGGCCACAGAAGGGCAAGCCACCGGCTCTGCTCAAAGTACGGTCCTCGGCTGGTCTCATTGTCACCACTTGCTCCTTTGCCATCTTCACTGTAAGTGGCCTGTTGTTCTTTGACCTCGTATAAGAATTCCGTTAATTTTGTTTGATAGGACATTTTCTTGTATGGCGTGATTGTTCCCATTCTGCCATTTTCTCTAGAAGACCGAATTGGCATCAGCACAAACAGGGTGCAGTACTGGGTCTCGATAGCGTTGGCTGTCTTTGGTGCTGCCCTCTTGGCTAGTTCTCGTACGGTAACGTCCGCTCCTAAAAGTATGAACCCATGACTTATCGTGACTTTAATAGCTGTTTGGGGATATCTGGCCGACAGAATTCACAATCGCCGGATTCCTATGCTTATAGGCCTCGTCGTGTTATGCGGAGCTACCGTTTTCCTGTGCGTAGGTCGCACGCTTGCTCTCTTCATGATCGGCCGTGCTCTACAAGGTATATCCGCGGCACTAACTTGGACTGTTGGCCTTGCACTGGTTGTCGATACCGTTGACAAGGAGCATATCGGCAAGGCTATGGGCTGGATCAGCACAGCTTGCAGTCTAGGTATCTTGGTGGCACCTCTGCTAGGTGGTGTCGTGTATGGCAAAGGAGGTTACTACTCTGTCTTTGCTATGTGCTTTGGTCTACTCGCGGTTGATATTGCCCTGCGCCTTGTCATCATCGAGGTCAAGGATGCCAAAGTTTGGCTCGACACGGCAGAACCTATAACCCCGGCGGACCCAGAAGGTGTTGTTGCCGAGGAGCTCAAGGCCCAAAATAATGAGGGTATTCCCAGACAGGTAACAAATGAGCAGACCAAAGACGTATCGGACCCGTCACGCTCGCCTATTCGAACTCTAGTCAAGCTTTTGAGACAACCACGATTCGTAGCTGCTCTTTGGGGAACCTTTGTGCAGGCACTCATCAACACCGCGCTCGAAAGTACGCTTCCACTTCTTACGCATGAAATCTTTGGCTGGGACTCGATCGGTGCAGGACTTATCTTCCTCCCTGTAATTCTGCCTTCGTTCCTCGGACCTGTGGTCGGAATGATTGGTGATCGATACGGACCTAAGTGGCTTGCTTCATTTGGATTTCTCTTCGCAACGCCCTTTGTTGTGTGTCTGAGGTTTGTCGACGAGAACACAATACAGGATAAGGTCCTTCTGTGCGGACTCCTAGTCGGCGTGGGCATCACCATGGCCTGTATCTTCGGTCCATTGATGGCCGAGATCACTTGGTCTGTCCAGGGTGAGGATGAGACCGAGGGTGCGGGACAGATCGCTCAGGCATATGGTCTGTACAACATGGCGTACTCAGGAGGATCCTTGGTAGGACCTATCATGGGTGGAATGATCAAGGATAGCGCTGGATGGGGGACTGTGGGATGGAGTTTGGGTATTATTGTGTTTGTGTCAACGATTCCTACCGTCTTGTACACGGGCGGGCCTCTTAACACCAAGTTTAGAGGTCAAAGTAGAAGAAACTCGGTTCAAGCTTAATACTGATGAACATAATTGAGGGAGAAATAGACTTCTTACCATGGTCGAAAGTTGCTCATATATGTTCGTGAGGTTCTTAGACACAGGGTGCCGATTTATACCGCGCTAAGCCTTAAAGGTACAGCTTTGTAGGCAGCTTCAACCACGTCCCTCTGTGCTCAACTTTACTCCATCACATCAATTGTTTAAATTCCAGAGGCACTATCAGGCCAAAAACTTTGGAACAATCGCCTCAATACTTGAGGAAGTGTACTCTCAAGCATTATATCACCCGTATCAACCTGAAGCTTCGCAAAAATACCCGGACACAACCACTTATCAGGACTCTGAGGATCACCAAAGCTACCATGGAGCAGCAACACATTGACGAGCTCCTCGAGCGTTATCTCGGTCTGCTAGACGAATATACTCAACTGCGTGAGAGTCTATCTCAGCTTCAGTCTGGCGTCTATCAAAACATTGCTCGTGCAAACTTCTCTGGCGAGCGGGGCATGAGGTACGGTCAGGATCATTACGATGAAAGGATGCAAGCGACACGTCTTCTCGCTATTGAGCAGAACCAGGATCAAAGCCCAAACTTTACCATAGTTGACGCCCCTGAGGAGAAGGAAGATGAAGAGAAGGCCGAAACCGATTCTGCCGAGAAGCCTGACGGAGAAGCAAAGTCAGACGCTGAAGAGGAGAAGCCCACAGAAAAGAAGCGAAAGAAGAATTGGAATCCCTTGCACTGGTATGGCTTGTTTGCACCCATGCCACTTCGCACAGCCCAAACACAGTCTGTACAAGTAGTGGAGCAAATCATTCCCAAGCTCGTCTCTGTCAACGCCGAAATGCTCGAGGTTGAGATTGAGGTGCGACGAGCTCGAAAGCGACGGGCCAAAGCAGAAGCAGCTGAAAAGAAGACTGTACAAACTACCACAAGCGCTCAGCCACAGAGTACAACGCTCGAAGCATCTTGATTTTGTTACTGCTTCTTCCATAAACTTCCCCAAAGACTGGACTATTCCAAGTTTGCCCACAGATTGTTCAGACTCTCGGCCAGAGTCGGATGAGCATACACTGCTGATTCCAGATCCCACCACTTCAAGCCTCCCATCATAGCAGTCTGTACAATCGACATGATTTCACCTCCTTCAAGTCCCAAGCACGTGAAACCCAAGATCTCACCCGTCTTTGCATCCACAGCCGCCTTCATCATTCCCCGTGGCTCTGCTGTCTCCAGCGCTCTCGCGACATAACTCATGGGCATCTTGGCAATCTTGACCTCCCTCGTACTACTGGCGAGGTCCCTGGCATGAAGCCCGACATGGCCGAGCTGTGGATCGGTGTACATAACATAAGGCGTCAACACTCGCGAAATCGAACTCTGCGTCGTGGGCATGGCCGGAGTTGTAAATGACATTGCCTGTGGGAGGAGATTGGTGCGAATGATGCGGAAATCATCGTAAGACATGTGTGTAAAGGCAGCGCCGCCATGACAATCTCCCAGGGCGTAGACGTTTGAAGCTGTAGTTTGAAGCTCGTCGTCGACCACGATATGCCCCTTAGGCGTCGTCTTGATGCCAACCTCGGAGAGATTCAAACTATCGGTATTGGGCACTCGACCTGTTGCCAGCAAAAGATGCGATCCAGATACTTCTGTCTGGAGTGTTGCGGTCTGGACGCTCACGGTGAAAGGTGTCTTTTCATTCCCGGAAGCTGAGATTGCGTCCACTGTACTCGACAGGTGTACCGTGATGCCGTCCTGCTGAAGAATATCCAGGAGACACTCTGCCACGTCGGGATCCTCTCGCGGCACAAGCTGTCTTGCCCTCTGGATGATGGTTACTTCCGCTCCGAGACGACGAAAGAGCTGCCCGAATTCAAGCCCGATATATCCGCCTCCCAGTACAACGAGATGCTGTGGAACCTCACCGAGTTCCATTATAGAAGTCGAGTTCAGGACCCGTGCTTGCTCAACAATGTCATCCAGGCCCTCAATGTCCGGCCTTGATGATCTCTCACCAACGTTGATGAATACCTTGTCGGCGCTGACCTCCTTCTCGCCGCCATCGTCCAACGCAACTTTGAGTTTCCTATCGCCCACAAAACTAGCATCTCCCATGATGACCTCGACGCCTGCTACATCCAAGCCTTTCACACTGCCAGTGTTCCACTGCTCCACGATTGCGCGCTTGCGCTGCCTCACACGAGCCATGTCGATCTCAATGTTACCGTTTCCTACTTGCACGCCGTAGTCTTTACCCCGTTTGGCCATGTACGCTGCTCGACCGGATGCAATCATGGTCTTTGTCGGGGTACACCCAACGTTGACGCAGGTGCCGCCTAGTGCTGCACGTTCAATTACAGCTGTCTTGTGGCCGGCATTGGCAAAGGCTTTGGCGACGGGGTTGCCGCTCTGGCCGGAGCCGAGGACGATAACGTCGTAATAAGCAGTTGACATTGTGCGCAGAGTCTGATGACGAAAGATTGGGTTGATGTGAATGAGATGGGAGGTTAAACCAGCAAGGCGATTCATATATAGGGTTTACTAGTTGAGAGTTGGCTTTGTCTTGATCTACTCGATAGTCGAACAGAAGGATTCAAGCAGAAGCTTCTTATACTCAAGTCATAATTCAATTGATCATTGTGAGGGAGGATAGTGCTTATATTAATGCGGTAGGTGGTTAAATACACTTTGGATAGTTCTCCCTCATGCTCTACCCCTCACGGCATGTGGCATTCCCTTTGGTCAATATCAGCTTCATCAATCACGCTGACGAAATGCGGGCGCGGCGTGGTAAGAGATGATTAAGCCGCTGACATGGCGTTCATAGAGAGTGTTCAATGCGATGCCACCTCGTGTTGGTACCTTTTGGGTTAGAGTACATTGAGGAGCTGAACATAGTCCGGTCAAGGCCTTCTACCGGTATACTAAGCTCTTTTATCTTGAGATAGCTTATCATGGCGTTAAGTTCTCTTTCAAGCGATCTACTGCCAAGATATCATAGTATAGCTTCAGTTCTTCTAACTAGATACAAGACGCTCTTTCATGGATTGTTTCATCCTTCCTTGGCCAATGACCCGAGTGTAGCGAGAACATCTTCCAGCATCTCCCTTTCAGAATCATCCTGCCCAACTTGTTTGGCAAGTTGAGATGCAATACCATGTATAGCACCAATAGAGTGCTTATACCTCTGCCGCATCCCGCTATTCGCCGAGACGAGTACCGCACAGCAAAGCTGGAGAGCAGCGACCTGTGCCTCTTGCACTGGAAACGACAGTCCGGAATCGGGGACATCCCACGCGGCTACCGCAGTGATGAGATCCATCCAGTTCTCGGGGATACCGCTAGTCTCTTGCTCAACTAGGGGAAGCAGGATCCGAACGATGTCTGTGGCTCGAGACGCGTCCTGCTCTCGACATGTCTGTGATCCATGCTGAAGAATCGTGTTGAGATCACGAGTAAGGATTGCCCAACCGTCGTTAGCGAGCAACAATTCTCGACCTTTGGGCAGCGTAGTCAGACCCTCGAGGGCGACAAGAACAGGAGATCGAAAGTCGAGCTTTTCCTGCGAGCTAGACTTGTAGAGATCCATAAACATATCCATTAGACCCGTTGCCTCTTTTCGTAGGATGTCGTTTTCTTCTTCCCGTAACCAGAGTGCCAGCGCTCGCACAGCAGAGAGTATGAACATGTCGTCGTCTGCGTTGTCCTTCATTGAGTCCCAGGCCAGCGTGTGGTGTATGCCTGTTGATGTCTCTGTTGTGCCAGCGCGAGCGTCCGGATGCAATCCCATAGCCCCAGCAACGGAAGCATCCCATCTGTCACGCAGATACTCGGCTGTTAGTGACATCGTCTCAGATATGCCCTTGCGGAGCTTAAGGAGATTTTCAGGAGTCATGAAGAAGGTTTCCAAGGACTCGTCCTCGAGACATTGCACGAGATATCCAATGAAGATGGAGATGATATCGAATGCAGATGTAAGTCTTGTCGAAACTTTGGGATACTCAGGGTTATTTAACTGCTCCAGGAGGGTGGGGGCGGAAGAGCGGATATCAATAAGGAGGAGATTGATGAGCAGGTAAGAGAAGGCCTTGTCGTCCTTTTTGTCGTCTGTAAATATGAGTTTCGGGGCTTCAGTTGGGAAGGCCTGTAGTATTGACGCTGTTGCATTAGAGTAGGCTGCTCGAGCTTCAGGCGTTGGACGACTTGTGACGAGATTTTGAATGTAGTTGACGACGCTCTTGAGCCACTTAGGCTGTCGAGGTAGAATCTAAGCCAAAAAAAATTAGTTGGAGTGTTCTCTATTAATGATTATATGTCACATACGATGGAGTTGGCGTGCCGTAAAAAGTAGCCAAGAAACTCAAGAAGCGTCACAGCATCAGTCCCGGTAAATGACGAGACCAGGCTTTGGATCGTAGCATCGACCTGACTAGCCAGTGCAGCTGTATCTTCGACACTTGTCATAGAGTTGAGCCATGCAAAGCAGAAAATATCTAGAACCTGTGCATGGCTGGGTGCGATCTCAGTGAGGGAGCTGAAGTCTTCCACCTTGACAAATGCTTTTGCTCCATCCTGTGAGCTTACTAGAGTATGTAGCAGCTGAAGTATCAACTTCGTAGTATCCTCGGAGCTATATCAGTCAGTAATCTCCTCGTTGTCTCTTTGCACTGAATGACATACCTGTAGAGGACGGCATTGATGAGCAGAGGGATTCTGTTGATGAACTTGGTGTCATTCCTCGCTTGCTCGGGCAGCAGGATGGAAAATATGTGTAGAACAGATACGACCAAGTCCAGCATCTCCTTGGAATTCTGACTTGAAGGTTTCGAGCCGGTACGCAGTAGCCGGTCGAGGAACTTTGGTGAGAGGCTGGACCATAGGCTTTGAACGGTTTGCTCGTCTTGCCGTAGTTCCTCTGAGCTGTCGAGTACTGACTTTAGGAGGGCCAATCCTACGAATCTTTGAGTGTCATCTTTTGCCTTGAGAAGAGTTTGTATTTTGTTGATGTCTGCAGGTTGTGAGGCAGTGCTTGATATATTCTCATCCATATCGATTCTTAATGCCACCTTGGGTGGTGTGCGTGTTGGGTAATCTCCTGAGCTTAATCAAGTACTGGGTTATGCTTTAAAATTTAAGCATATAATGACTTTGACTTCCTCAAAAGTCGGGTTCCTCAACTGAGTTCGACAACAACGTTGTTAAGAAGAGTCTATGTTGATTAACTTGCAACAGCTTTGCTAGGCCCACTATTTCTGAACCGCCTCGATAGGTGCATTCTGGAAACCTCCAGAGAAGGTGATAGTAGAGACAATACCTTAGTCTCTAAACAATGTAAGCCATGATAGATATTAATTAAAGAGATGATCTAAACATCAATCATACTAAATCTAAGCCAGAGGTGTTTTACAGTACTGCCAGTTCTGTGAGGAATGCACTATCAGTAAGTATCACCGTCGCAAGACAATGTTTTAGCCAGCCCGGAATAAGAACAAGCCATTCGACGATCAAGGTAATTAAACTTGGTATCTCAGATGCCACTATCCGTACTACCTAGACAGTTTACAGTATCTGTTTCGTAAGCTACCCCTTTGTCTCACGCATGAATAATTAATACGATGATGTTTTCGGATCCAATGGTAGCTACATTCGACGTTTTAGGCAATGAAAGCTTACAGTTAGACCACCGTCTGCATGAGGTGGCATCCACTGAGCTCCCTAGGTCATAGCGGGTTCTGGGTTCTGGGTTCTGGGCTCTGGGTTCTGTACCTGCAGCCACCTACACTACATGAACTATCAACACCTCAACCTCGTATTATCCTGCAGTACCCTCTCCTTTTCCCATAAACTCTAACATCACCTCCAATCCAAACCGACAGAGATCAACTTGTCGCAAAGACTCCAGTTGCGAGCATCTCTGTTGCACAATGTCATGAGCCGCATCATGTCTGGAGCGCCTCAAAACGACCCTTACGCTTTCGCTTCCACGTCCGCCTCGTCCTCATCGCAAACCCCCAATTCCGACGATCGCGACGAGCTCGACTTTCTCGATGACGACGCCAACAGCGACCGTGGAAGGGTTCGCGGTCGAGACTATCATAGTGGCAGTAGCCATGTCCTCGACGACGATCCGCTTCAGAGCGATCTGAGTGCGCCCATGACCTTTAAGCGCAGACAAGGACCCTCGCTCTTGTCTGCGCCATCTCGCCTCCTCTCTGCCATTACAGGCTCACGATCGAACCCTTCACTGCCTTCCTCTCGAGGAGCATCTCCAGCTGTATTCTCAGGCTCCAACACCCCTCCGCGCGCCGAACCCACCGTCTTCAATGAAGCTTCCAAGGATGGAGCGCCGCTCGATTGGTACGTCGAGGGACCTGGTCGCCGTGTCGGATACGAGGATCTTACGGCCATTGACTGGATCTTCGAATATACAAAAGAGCGCCAGCGACTGCGTGTTTTATACTCCAGCGCAACCGGCCTTATAGGCTATGCCCAAAGGCTCATCGATGCCAGTCAAGTTTGGATCGTCTTGCTTTTGACCGGTATGCTAGTGGGCGCAGTCGCTGCTGGCATCAATGTTACGACCGATTGGCTTGGAGACTTGAAGGAGGGCTACTGTTCGAGCGGGCCTGAAGGTGGCCATTTCTACTTGAACAAGGCCTTTTGCTGCTATGGATATGATCAGGGTTCTAAATGTGACGGATGGAAGTCCTGGGGTGATGCATTGGGAGTGCACTCCAAGGGCGGCAAGTGGTTTCTCGAGTATTTCTTCTTTGTTGCTCTCGCGGTATGCGCAAGCCCTGTTTCTCCTCTGTTGCTATCGCTGATATTGAACCAAAGATGCTCTTTGCATATGTCGCTGCTCTTCTCGTTCAGGAATATGCCATTTACGCAAAGCATAGTGGTATCCCAGAGATCAAGACTGTTCTAGGAGGTTTCGTTATTCGACGCTTCCTTGGTCTTTGGACACTTATAACTAAATCGCTTGGCCTTGTGAGTTACTAAGCCATCTTTATAACTGGCCAGTTACTTACGTTCACTCAAAGTCTCTTGCTGTAGCATCAGGCATGTGGCTAGGAAAAGAAGGCCCCTTGATCCATGTTGCTTGCTGTTGCGCCAATGTATTTACGAAATTATTTCGCAACATCAACGACAATGAAGGTATGAGGATACTCCAATCCCGGCCTCGGCGACTCTCGACTAATGTTTATAGCTCGGAAACGTGAGGTTCTATCAGCCGCTGCCGCCTCAGGTGTCTCAGTCGCCTTTGGTTCTCCCATCGGCGGTGTCTTGTTCAGTCTAGAGGTTAGTTCACACCCATACATCCATATACTCGTCTGATACTAACCCCTCATAGACCTTGTCGTACTATTTCCCGGACAAGACAATGTGGCAGAGCTTTGTCTGTGCCATGACTGCGGCTGTTATGCTCCAAGCATTTGACCCTTTCAGATCCGGCAAGCTTGTCTTGTACCAGGTTCATTACAGTATTGGATGGCATGGTTTTGAGCTGTTGCCTTATGCCATCTTGGGTGTCTTGGGAGTAAGTCAAATATTTACCCTTTTCAGGTTCTACCAGCTCACAAATTGTTCAGGGCATCCACGGAGGTCTTTTTATCAGACTCAACATGGCCATCGCGCGTTGGAAAAAGTCCAATCGATGGATTCCTGGTCCCATTACCCAGGTCCTCATTGTGGCTTTTTTCACAGCTCTGATCAACTACCCCAACTTTTATATGAAGCTCCAAACGACCGAGCTCGTCTCAAATCTCTTTTCCGAGTGCTCGCAGGTTCTCGACGACCCCATCGGCCTCTGTAGAACAGGCGCTGCCTCGGCCAGAACTATAGTTCTCTTGGTCTTCGCCTCAGTCTTAGGCTTCTTTCTCGCCGCTGTCACGTTCGGTCTGCAGATCCCCGCCGGTATCATTCTTCCTTCCATGGCCATTGGTGCTTTGACAGGTCGTGCCGTGGGTATCATCATGGAGATTTGGGTCACTAACCACCCAGGCTTCTTCCTCTTTGGTTCATGTGAACCTGATATTCCCTGCGTCACGCCAGGCACATACGCTATTGTCGGCGCCGCAGCCTCTCTAGCTGGTGTAACTCGCTTGACTGTCTCCATCGTCGTCATTATGTTCGAGCTCACTGGCGCCCTTACCTATGTCCTTCCCATTATGATTGCTGTCATGATCTCAAAGTGGGTAGGCGATGCCTTTTCGCGCCGAGGTATCTACGAGTCCTGGATTCACTTTAATGAATATCCTTTCCTCGACAATAGCGAAAACAATGAAGTCATCCCTGACATCCCTGCCGCTCGGGTTATGACCCGTATCGAAGACCTCGTGGTTCTCACTGCCACGGGCCATACCATCTCCTCTCTCACTACTATCCTCGAGATGCACCCACACCGGGGTTTCCCGGTTATATCAGATCCTCGCGAAGCAATTCTTCTCGGTTACATCTCTCGCGGCGAACTCTCCTACAACCTCAAAGCTTCAACTCAAGCACCTCGTTCCCTCCCCCCTGAAACAGAAGCTTTCTTCTCCCATCAACCTATGGCCGATCCACGTACCACCCTGGACCTTCGCCCCTGGATGGACCAGACGCCGCTTACGCTGCCCTCGCATACGAGTCTTCACCTTGTCGCGACGTACTTCCAGAAGCTCGGCCTGCGCTATCTTCTATTCAGCGACC
This sequence comes from Fusarium stilboides, assembly GCA_014822085.1. NCBI lineage: Eukaryota > Fungi > Ascomycota > Sordariomycetes > Hypocreales > Nectriaceae > Fusarium > Fusarium stilboides. The sequence continues at coordinate 22,129 of JAASAY010000114.1, forward strand.
GTGGCGTTCTGCAGGGCTTGCTGACCAAGAAGGATGTCTGGTATGTCCTCAACGGCGCTGAAGAGACGCGCCGCACCATGGGTCTGGCACCCGCTGGTTCAGGTCATGAGACAGGTGTGACGGATAGGGCGCCAGATGAAAATGGCGGCGGCGAAAGCAGTGGACTATTACGCGGTGATGGCGCTGATGACGGAGATAGTATACAAGGGGAGGAACCCATGTTATAAAAGGAGTCATTTTAGACAATATCGTGTTATGTATGATCGGTTTTATGAGTACCATAGTTTCGTTTGCCACATAGATCAGTTTTGGTCTCGATTCACTATGAAGATATGTACGATAAATCAATTGAGTTCAAAGGTGCCATTATATTCTACATGGAAGCATGCAACAACTCCTTTATTTAACTAAGATCCCTGATATGATACGTTCACCCAACGCCAGAGTAGCAACCTGCCAGCCAATGCATATTCCTCCTAACCTCTTGAGCAAGCAATGTATGAAAAGCAATGAAATAAAGACCAAATCTAGTACTCAAAGTCGTCGTCCACAGACGGGCCCTTGTTCTTCGTCACACTCTCCTGCTTGCGATACATCTCGGCAACCTGGCGACTTGTTGTGGCAGCATCAGCCTTCTTATCATCACGCACACGGATGAAGCGAGGAAATCGCAGACTAATGCCCTTGTTGCCTGACGGGTCAACGCCTTCCTTAGCACCGGCCTTGTAACGCGGGCTAAGAGTCAGATCTGCTGTCTTCACCTCCCAGACATAGCGAGGCTCAAACCATACATCAGGCTGGTGCTGGTTACCAGAAGAATGTGAGTAAAAGGGCTTAGGTCGGTCAATGGTAATATCAGAGAGCTGCTTGTGGAGATCCTCCAGAACCTGCTCAGAGAAGCCAGTTCCAATATTGCAGACGGTTTCGTATGATTCAGAGTTGGGGTTGTAGCAGGCCAAGAGGAATGCGCCGTATACGGACGTACGCTTGCCTTTGCCGTAGTAGGCACCCAGAACGACAAGATCCAAGGAATCACCGACACCGGAGAGATAATCCTTCTTGATCTAAGATGATAGTTAGCCATGTCATTCTCAACAACGGAAAGACAAAACTCTTACCTTGAGCCAGTTACGACTTCGCTTGCTGGGCTCATACCCACTCTCAGTTCCATCCAACATCTTGACCATGAGACCCTCGCATGATGCCTTAACACTTTCGTCAAGGAAAACTTGGATTTCATCCAATTCTTGGCCATTCATGTGAGTAGCAAAGGAAAACTCGCCCTCCACTGGAGTGAAAGCGGCCTCAAGAAGCTCACGTCGATCGCGCAATGCCTTCTCAACAACAGCCTCTCCGTTGAGGTACAACAAGTCGAATGCAAACACGCAGACCTTAACTTTGACGTCCTCAACCTTGACGTCCTTCTTCTTGCGTGTCATGAGCTGCTGGAAGGGCAACACCTTCTTCTCGTCCACATCCCAGGCCACAGTCTCACAATCCAAAACAAAGCTCTTGGTATCAGGCTTCACCCAAGAATGGAGCTTTGCAAGAATATCGGGATACTTCTTGGAGAGGTCTTCCGAGTTTCTGGAAAAGATGCTTGCAACTCCGGCTGCCACCTCCTTGGCTGCACCTTGACTTGCCTCGTTCAACTCTTGAGGTGCATCCTTGGCCACGTAGTGAATCTGCGCTCTTTCACCATCATACTTGTACTCGCAGGTAAAAGTCTGCCCCTCAAATCGATCAAGTACTTCGGTAATAGCTTTGGTCGGCTTGGCCAGCATAGGCTTCAGAGGTACACCGGGTCGGAGCTTGCAGTTTTCCCGAAGCTTCATTACACCATGCTCAAGAATGGCAGGAATAATTACATCGTAGCTAGGAAGTTCACTGTGTTTCGTTAGCATGGGCTTTCATCAGTCAAACAGCTACTCACCTGTATACCGTCTTGAGAATTGATTCGCCCTTTTCCAAGTCTGAGGTGCTAGGGACCTTGCCCTTGGCATCAGCTTCATGGGCAACGATGGCTTGAGCCAGCGAAACCAGGACAGTCCTTTCAGCCAGGCCAAGTCTCAGTTTGCCTTCTAAGAAACGAATGATAAACTTGGCTTCACTGGGTCCGCCTTTGTCTTTGGTAATATCGACTTTGCCGGCGGAGTTAGCATCGGCAGCGGCGAGGAGCTTCTTGATACCATCCACCTTGCGACCCTGGGCACCATTTCCGGTGACAGTAGCAATGCTCATCAAGCCTTGGTGAACTCCCTTTATAGTCAAAGCCTTCGGCTTGAACATGGTTCGCTGGGTCGATCGACTCTTTACAGCCACCAGGCCAAGGTCACCAATTTCCTTCTGATCAGCCTTGATCACCTGCAGACTTCGTCCAGTGGTCTCGCCAATGGCCTTCATAATCAAAGATTCTCCAATTCCAAGTTCAATACCAGCGTAGTCAGGAGCGAGCTTGTTAATCATAAGCAAGACGGTGGGTAGAAGGTCATCAGGTGTCAGGCGCATGACCTGGCGAAGAAACAGGGAGCAGTGCTCCATAATGATCAAACGTTTCGTCGTCATCTCAACGAGAGAAAAGGTTGTGCATAGGGCGGCATACGGCACAGGAGTACCAGGCTTCCAATCGGGATAGGGGTCCTTCGTTTTGGACTTGAACTTCGTCTGGACCTTCTCACGGGCCTTGGCGGCAACTTCAGGCTTCTCCTCAACATCAGCCTCATCTTCTGCTTCTGCTTCTGAAGCCGATGCTGTTGATGCTTCTTCCTTGGCGGGTTCGTCAACTTCTTCAGGAGTAGGCTCTTTGGCGACCTTAGCCTTAGGCTTGGCTTTGGACTTCTTGGGTGACTTGGGCTTTAGTGGTGGGCTTGCCGACTTGGATTTCTTAGGAGATGCGGCTTTCTCTTTCTTAACGGGTTCGTCAATCATCTCATCATCTTCGTCCTCCTCGACTCGCTTGCGAGTTCGTCGTGCCCTCTTGGTGACAGGTCCATCGCTATCATCATCGACTTCCTCTTTCTTAATAGGTGTCGGTTCGGGCTCGGGCTTGTCATCGTCTGATCGTGCTCGCTTCCTTGATTCTGATTTCCAAGTTAGAATTGGATGAATATTTGTCAACGTTGAACGGAGGCTACCTTTATCAGAATCTGAGCTCGCCTTGACTTTGATATCGGCGTCCTCATCCTCCTTTACCTCTTCCTTCTTGGCTTTACTGCTAAAGGAGAGTTTTGTTTGCTGAGGCGGTGGCGCACCCTTTGATCCAAAGAATTTGCTGTACACATAAAAAATTGGCCATGGTCAGTAACTCGAGTCTTATTCAATTGTGGTTGTCCTCCACACGCACCCGATTGTGCTCTGCCCGGATTTGACATACCCGAGTGTCGCCTGCTTGGGTGCCATGATGCACAGATTCCGTGATGATTTTAAGGTTAAAAAACACGAAATACGAGAGTTCAAAGGCCGCAATATCAGCTTTGAAGTGTTTTGACGAAGGAGAGGGGCAATTGTGAGCCCGCGAGTTGAGCTGACACTGGGAAGCATGACGCGCCGGCTAGGCAACCTGTCGCGTTAATTGGGACCTGCGCTTCGCGACGGTAGGTACGACCAGGACGCGCGAGGTGCGTGTATCACGTGATCTGGTTGCCTAGGAAGATAGGACGTGCACCCGGCGAATTCCCTATCTAGTATAGTGGTGCTCGATTTTTTGCTTAGTGCGAGTAGAGGGGCAGCCAGCAAATGTACAGTTCTGCTATCTTCGGGAGAGATAGGCCGAGATGGCTTGACATACATCATGATAATGTTGGATGGTTTCGACTTGGAGAAAAAATGTTGATATAAACCGGATTAAGACAAAGACATCCATGAGTACACAAAAAGCAATCCTGGGTCCTCGCCCTTCTCCATTTTCGGACCATGCCAGGCCTCTCTCTAGATAGTTCATGGATGTATATTACAACAAGCAACACGTGCTCAGATCATTATGGTGGTATGATTTCGTTCTCAACCCCTCTACTGGAAGTAGTGGTTCTCCTCGGGGATACGGCCGCGGATGTATTCGGGCTCAGAACCCTTGACATAGATGTCCTCGAACAGAATCTCGGGCTTGGCCTCAGGCACAGCCATGGCCTCAGCAGCAGCAACCTCCTCGGTGACGTGGGCGCGGGCCTCCTTGTCAATCTTCTTGAGCTCATCCTCAGTTGTGACCTCCCAGTCCAGAATCTTCTGCTTGAGTCCGGCAATAGGGTCGTTGGTGGAGCGCATGCGCTGGATCTCCTCACGGGTTCGGTAGGTGGTGCCAGGGTCGGACATGGAGTGACCACCATATCGGTAGGTAACGTACTCGAGGACGAGAGGACCCTTGTCGGCAGCAGTCCACTCCTTGCCGTACTTGACGGCAGCCTTGACGGCGAGGACGTCCATACCGTTGACCTTGAGACCGGGGATGTACTGACCACGCTTGTAGTAGTCGGTCAAGGCGGAGGAACGAGCAGCAGCGGTACCCATACCGTACTTGTTGTCTGTGTGGTTGTTAGTATTTCTTCTGGTCAGTTATAGTTGGATCAACTTACTCTCGCAGCCAAAGAGGGCGGGGAGGTTCCAGAGCTTGGCCATGTTGAAAGCCTCAAAGACCTGACCCTGGTTGCTAGCACCATCACCGTAGAGGATGATAGAAGCGTTCTTGTTTCCGTTGTACTTGTGAGCAAAGGCAAGACCAGCACCGACGGGAACCTGAGCACCGACGATACCGTTACCGCCGTAAAAGCTCTTGGCGAACATGTGCATGGAACCACCCTTGCCGTAAGAGATACCCTCACGCCGGCCAAGCAGCTCACCAATGATGGATCGAACGGAAGCGCCGCGCATCAGAGCGTAGCCGTGGCATCGGTAAGCGGTGATAACGTCGTCCTGCTTGGTGATGGCATGCTCAATACCAACAGCGACAGCCTCCTGACCAGTAGACAAGTGGCAGAAACCACGAATCTTCTTCTCCTTGTACAGACGATCGGCCGCCATCTCCATCTGTCTGCGGGATTATTAGCAAATGCCGTGTTGAGGATCTACCGAAAACTGCTGCATACCGGGTGACGACCATCTCGCGATACATGTCCTTCAGCTCCTTCTTGGTCACCTCCAGGGTGTAGGGAGGAGGGTCCAGCTCGTAAGTCTCGAAGCTCTCATCGCTGAGGTTAACAGAGAAAGGCTCGTCGTCGGACTATCGGAATCGAGGTGTTAGTAAAGGGTCGGAGACGCATTGTGGTGGATGAGGCGTTGGTTGAGGGTATCCCGAAGGACCCTTGGTGGACGGAAAGGGCGCATTTTCTCACCTTGGGGACCGAGTGGCTCAGGGACGCAGAGGCAGCATCGGTGGTGACAGAGCGAATGGCAGTGAAAGCGGGAGCGGCAAGCTTAGTGCGCATAGGCACAGCCCTGGGAAGTCGGAGAGCTCGAGACAACATCGTGGATATGGAGGTGCCGCTGGATCAATTGAGGGATCAGGACGTTGTCGAGTAGATAACTGCGACTTTGCTGGATGGAGCTCAGAAAAATGAAAGTCGCTGTGTTGGGTCGGGTCCAGGTAATCCGTTGAGCTTGCCTTGTTGGTAGTGTCTAATCCAGATTAGGTTTAGCGGCCTGTCTTTTACGTGACATCCACCAGTTCGTGCTGCCCCTTCTGTGTGGCCGATACTTCTAGATATTAGATAAATAGCTTCTTTTCACTGGTATAATTATACTTAGACGTCGTAGGTCGTTTCTTAGAAGCCTTCTCGTGTATAGAAATACTCTCTTTCTTGCTGTTTTTAATCTATAAGACACTTCAACTGACACCCGATTTCGTCGGTGTAATTCTCGCCGATGTGGGCCCCCATCCACAGTGTCCCTTCTTCCTCCGAGGGGATTTGCTAGTCAACCTTAGTCAGTCTCGAATGCTGCGCATCCCTAATTAAGCTCAACGATTCACCCAATGCTAGCTTTGAGTTATCCTAACAATGAGAGTCCAGGGGTCATATGACCTCTTGATTCAGTCTCCGCGGACTTTTCAACAGCCCATAATCAAATCATATGAAATAAATATCGATTCTTATTGGTGGCACCCTGCCTGGGGTAGCTTCTAATCCTTCTATACACAGCGCCGCCTCTCTGGTATTATGGCTAATAACGTAGCAATATCAAGAACCAGAACGCTAACATTCGCTTCTGGTACAGCCCAGGCCACCCTCTCAAGATGCAACTCCGTATTCCGTCCCTATAGCTCCAGTTTCCCATAATAATCCTTTGGCTCATGCTATCATATGTCATGTGCAGATCCACATCATCCATAACTGAGAATATTTTGTGACCTGGTGATGCAGCAACGCCGTTAACATGCTTCCCAAATACCCATATCGCCTCTACAACAAATCGAATCGAAGTAAGACCATTGCGCAATGCCGGAGCGGATAACCCGATCCGTTCTTTTGATAGTAAGTGCTGAATCCATATGATATGAGCACCTTGAATGAGAGTGCTCGATGCTGTTGTGTCAAGTTGGTCACCGGAAGAGTGTCATCTTGAATTCATTTGCCCCAGCTTAGTCGTCGTGGAAGAATGTTCCGCCTTGCAAAGGGGCCGTCGATGGGCCAGCGTCGTGCATGTCGACATCCTGAGCCGAGGGATCTCGACTAGGGCTAACCAACGTTGGTTGCGAAGTGCGATAGTCAATGGCCATCGCGCTCAGCGGGCGATTCGGATCATCCTCTAACACCCGCTGTTGAAGCGAGAGGGGACGGTCGTAGAGCATCTCTTCGGGTGGTGAAAACGACCACACCTATTACCGTCAGTCTTGTACTTGAACATTTCTTGAACTCCGTCTTACCTCCATGACTGTGCGGCCTTGCCTCAAGGCCAAGGCAACACACTTCTCGTCTTCGAATGCAACTCGCCAAACAGCTTCGCCTTGAGCAATGAGTTCTCGAACCAGGTGCCCGGTCTTGAGATCCCAGATTTTAACTCGGCCATCGCTGCCGCCACTCACGACTCGGGTATCATCGAACTGCAGACTTGTGACGCTGTTGTCGTGGGCTGCGAGACGGTGGATTGGACACATCTTTTCCAGTGACCAAACCCTGACTGATCCATCTGATCCACCAGTGACAAGTGTGTCGCCACGCATCTGGAGCTGGCCAACAAGAGAAGTATGACCTTGAAGAATAGCCAGGCATTCGCTATTGATTTGTTAGTAATTATTATTTGTAGTTTTTGGCATAAAGACATACCCAGAAGTCGGATCCCAAATCCTGACGTTAGTATCCAGACTACCTGTGACAACTCGCTTGCCGTCAAATGCAATGGCATATATCTGGCTGAAGTGACCCTGCAATGTCTGAAGACAACGGCCTTCGGAGATACTCCATACACGAGCGAAGGTATCGTAGCTACCGGATACGACAATGTCACCCTTGATCTCGAGACATCGGACACTAGACTGATGACCAACGAGAACGTTTTTGCAGAGACCAGTTCGAATATCCCAGATCCGCAGGGTTGTGTCTCGGGAACCCGAAATTGCAGTGTTCGCATCCGCCATCTTCAAACATCTAACGGTCGATGTGTGGCCTCTTAAAGTATGTAGGCAGGCGCTAATTTTTTGTCAGCAAGCATTCGGACTCATATCATTACTTTCCACACTTACCCAGTCTTAAGATTCCACACTCGTACGTCACGATCACAACCGCCACTGACCAAGGTATCGTCCCAGGGAACCATAGCCCAGACACCCATAACATGGCCCTGCAAAGTGCGTTGTGAATCCCCCTCGGTATCAAACACGTGAATCTTGGCATTATCAAGTGCCACAATGATGTACTTAGACGTCAAATGTAAGCTTGTAACAACACCACCCTCCTGAGTAATGTTACGTGTTGTGCTAGTACCACCGGATCTCCAAGCAGCCTCAACCAAATATCTCTGCTTGAAATGAGACTTGTAGGTCCGTAGTCTGGGTCTACCAGAAGCATTCGATCCGTCAAATGATCGAGTACCCGAGGTGTAGGAGTAAGGGCGTGAGCCCGGGAAACTGTTGCTGGCCATTTCGCCGTCCATTCCTTGCAAGGCCTGGGCAGACGGTCTTGGAGAGAAATTGGGTGCGTGTGTATAGACTTCTGATAGTCGGCGGCCGTAATCGTGTTTAACGCAGAGGTTCTTCCAGGTCATGTCATCACTGAGGAGATCTCGCCACCGTTTTGATACCTGCGAGGCTCGTGCTAAGACCTTCGGGTCATCAATGAATGACAATATCTACATGTGTCAGTCAGCCCGACAAACGAAAAAAACCAAGGGGGAGCATTAGATGGTCTCATACCCGAAGACAAAGCTCGTCTGGAAGACTTGTAAAGGGATCCTTCTTAAGTAACGGGCTGACAAATTGATGGACAAAGCTCAGTTGTTGACTGGTGCAGAGATTGAGCAAATCTGCTAAAACACGCGTTCGCTGAGGACCGGAACAGTTCTTGAAGTGTTGTCGAACCTTGGCGAGAAAGAAATCTTCATCGTCGGCAGCATCACTCCAGTCTGGTTGAAAATGCGATGGTCCAGGTGACGCCGCGGGAGTGGGAGGCGGTGGGGGTGAGCCAGTAAGCTGCTGATCGAAGTCTGCAGCAGGCGTAGACATGCTAGGAGTCGGGGGTCCGCGCAAATGCCGTTGCTGCTGAGGCAGCTTTTCCAAGCGATGGTTAACCATGGGGTTACTAGTCGTGTTGAGGGTTAAGTCGTCGCTGAGGGCGCTTCCTCGCCGTTCTGAAAAACTCATGGGTCGTTGGTAACCGGCCATGACCCGGCCCGTCGCTCACGAAGGTCTTTGTCCGAAGTTGATTATTGACGCTGAAGTAGTCGGAAACGAAAGTTAAGGACGCGATGAAGGTGGATTATGTGACTGGCGACGTTCGATATCGAGGATATGTCGAAGATGAGGCGCGAGTGGGGGGACGGAAAGCGAGCCGGTACGAGGCCTCTGCCAACAAGTCAAGAGGGATGTCAGCACATATAGAACAGAACAAATCGCTAACGATCGAGCTGGCACATGATATAGAAGTATGCGTTGGCGTGTAAAAGAACCAGTTGCAGATATTGAAAAAGGAAAAAAGGGTGCAAGAAAGAAGCAGAGACCAACGGTGACTGGCGATAGTGACTAGAGATAGTGGAGAGACGGGCAGACGGTACAGTACATCCAGGGACGGGGACGGGGACGGGAATGCCTGTGTGTGTTCTAGGATCGCAATCTTGGCTTGTAGAATGAGCCTAGGACTGGCTGATGACCTGGCGCGTGGGTCGGTTGCAGGCCAAGGACGATGGCGGGATCGAGGAGGCGCTAAACGGAATTCGTTACAGTACAGTTCAGGTCTTCTCCCGTCTCCTCCAGGATCCGTCAGCCGTTCCATTTGCTTTGTACTGTACCAGTACAGTAACTGCTGCTTCTTCCGTTCAAAACCCAAGAGGATCATGCATGGCGGCCGTCGCCGTCACCGGCAAATGGATATATCCTGGGCTGACAAAACCGGGTAGGGATGGGTATAATAGCGAGTGAGATTGTCTTACCAGATGATGTATAATGGGTTTGTCCGTCTTTGTAAGGAACAGACAAAACGAATTGATGTTATAATGAGGCGTTGAGGAAGTGAATCAATCCGATGACCAGATGCAGAAGTGGAGGCGAGACAACGAAAGTCGGCTGAATAAGGGAACGATCAAATGAAGAGAGGATGGACCAATACTGGACGAACCCAAAACAGCCCTCGAATGAAAGCGGATCTTGTGATTAGAATTGCGTTCCTTTTTTCAAGGTGTTGAAGAGGCCGGGTTTGAGTAGTATGGAGTACTTGCAAATATATTATTTCGCCAAGGCACATGTTAGAGGAAGGGAACGAGATTTAGGAAGGAACCGCAGACTCATGAATCTTTCCTTTTCTTCTTACCCTATGCGAGGACTTTGCGTTCCCGTCAGTTTGCTTTTTCCTATAGGTAAGGTAACTTCTAACATAAACAACTTAACAAGAAACAAGTGCACCGCAACCGAATCATCCATGGATTGACTTAAAATGCCAAACCTCCCCGTCACTGCTTCTGGAACTCGACGGGAATTTGGAACAGGGGTTTCAAAAACGGTGAAACGGGGCCTAGTCCGGCGTTTCCTGTCGGCGGGCTCCCTCCACCGATACTGAATCAATGAATCCTACCTTGAATCGATCATCTCCACTGCTCATCAGATGCAGCATTGTATTGGATGCCTTTGTTGTTGGTTCCTGCGTAGTGGAGGCCGTGCGCCATTCTCAGGTGCAGCTGTGGCTGTTGGCTTTTTTGCTTTTGCAGCGCTGGCTATGACGGATCCTACCGACTGTCGTCTTGTTGGAATTATCTATAATTACGTTATTCTACTATAACTTACAAGTCAAAATACTCAATATGTACTGGCGACATGTGAGGACATGTCCCTATCTTGAAAGGAACAAAGGTGGGTGTCTCCGCACTGCAACTCTCTGCAAGACATCGCTACCCTTCCCCCATCGAGTCTAGCCATGTGATAAGATGTGACACTTCAGGCGGCTCTCAACAAGACAGGATTGGATATTATTTACATGGAGTGTGATGACAAACCCCTCTTTACAGTCCTTGAACGATCAGGTGCAAGGAGTCTGAGGATTAACACGAGGGTCTATGTTACGAGTTTCTTCAGTCGGATCTTACATCAACTGTAAGAGAACTTGCAACTCATATCCATCCATAATCCATGTCAACTAAAACGGATGTTTACCTTAACGTTGACCCCCATTTCAACTTGCACCGTTTAGCGCAAGCCATGATACCGTAATATCAACTCCTCTGACGTTGTCAACACAAAGCACAATGCAACCTCGGTCCAAGGAAAGGCATCGGAATATTCATCACAAGCGCCAATGGCGTCAATGACCAACTTTGTTTCTATGAGCCGCCCTGAAGATTTAACTTTTTAGTAGAACCGGACTAGCGACGCACAATGCCTTGGAAGTGCTGCATACCGCACTGAGACCCTTGCCTGAACCCCTTGCTATTTTAGCAAAGACGCATGTTCGTTCAGTTTCTTTGTAGTGAGCGGACTTGGCCGAACACCTGTCTTGGCTTTTTCACTGTCGCTGGTTTCAACATTGCTAACCCATGGCTATTGAACCCTTCTTCAAGCGACCAGCAATTCCTTCGTGATATTGAACATGTATTGTCTTATCTTCAAGCAAGACAACTATTATTGGATTCCCCAAAAGATCGGATCGTCCAATCTGCAATCGCGGAGAATAAAATCCACACTCTCCACATCAAGAACAGACCACCTCAACCTCCCTGGTCATTTCGATTTTGGAACGCTGTACAGAGTATGGATCGTTCAACAATTGTCACGCCATTTCATTACTGCTGTGACTATTTTTGAAGCATTCTCGTCCTTGTATCCCTGTTATCGTGAGGGGTAGAATCTGCTTAGTTTGATAAAGCTCATATTTGAAACATAGCTCAATCCAAGAACCCGCAGACGAGCCCCTCGTTCTAGGTTAATGAATCTCATTTCGGATGAGAGGCAGGGTCGTGTTGAAACAGACTGTGCTTCGACAAGGTCCTCGACAGTATCATTACAATGACATCAGAGCGGAAAAATTACAACCAGAGAGCGGAAGAGTGCTAGGTGAAAGCTTCAGTCTTGATACATGTAGTAGTTCTAGTAGTTAGACGCGATCGAATACGCCTCTGTGACACATCTCGAAGCCCTATTTATACACTTCTCATAGCCCAAGGCGCACCCTACATGGCCCACGTTGTCCGTAAAATCCATCCACGAACCCAATTTTTATCGCCTTGAGAAACGCTCATAAATCTATTCTGGCCCGTTCCCGTAACAATTGAAAAGAGCTCGCCGGCCCTTTAGAAGAAAGTTGAAAGTTGAAAAGCGCCAAATCATCCCATATACTTGGTCAGCGTTGTTCTAGCCCATCGCCTTCGTCCAAAATCTCGACATGCGCAGCATGGGAGTAGAAGAGAGGTCTGTCCATCTGCGTCTTAGTGATGGTGGCCGAACTGCGTAAGAAGGGGCACCAGCATGCCGCCGACAGTGGCCAGAGTATCGCGCATCTGCGGGCCCTTAGGTTTCCGCTGAGATGCAGCATTGCCCTCTCCATAGCCGTTGAGACCATGATCATGGGCGTGGTTAGGGGCACCGCTATCTTCTTGCATAGCGTGCATAGCAACATATCTATCACAAAGTTAGCAATGCCACTTCTAACAGCATAGGTACAAACTAACAAGAACGTGCCACCCGAGAAGAGGAGCAACATGCCCGTCCACCAGTGGTCACTTTCCACCTTGCCACCGCCCAGCAGAGTAATGAAAGTCCATGTTGTTATCGCGCCAAAAGGAGCAGCCAGGCTGAACACAATGAGATGCCCCCGCGCAGCTCGCTTTGATAAACCCTGTTTCAGGAGAAGTGATGTGAGGCCAAAGGCAGCAGGAGCCTTATGGATCATGATGGCTGCGAAAATGATAAAGCCAAGCTTCATGTCTGAAGTAGTCGAAGAAGCGCCCATTGCAATTCCGTCGGCAGCAGCATGAATGACAAGCCCTGTAGTCGTTGCCAAGCTTCGCGCTCGTCGAGGGGTAGGTGTCAAGGATCCCAGAAATCCATCTGCCTCCTCATCCACAGACGCGGAATCACCGTTGAGGTTATCGAGGCTGATATGGCGCATCTGGGGCGCAGAATGAAGGCTTTCAGTCGCATGGCGAGGTAGCCGATCGATGAGGAACATCAGTAAGAATCCTAGAATCAGAGAGAAGCCGATCTCGAACGTAGGGATCGCGTGCGCATGCTCGTGCTCGTGCTCGTTTTCATGCTCGTTTTCATGCTCGTCTTCATGGTCCTCGTCGCTACCGGGTGCGCTTTCCTTTCCGCTTTCCGTCTTGTCGGATCCCTTGTTGTGTGTAGTACCGTCTTTTGTAGTATCTTCGGCCGCTGGCACTTCAGGAGCGTCGACTGCGGCCTCAACAGCAGCTTTAACGTCGGCGCGTTTGACCCGGGCTTTTTCTGATGCGGACTTCACAATGCGACGAACAATTGCATCCGTATCCGACTGATCATCTGGGTTTCCAATTGGAGTTGTGCTGATCGTGACAATTGATTCGGGGAGGCCACGTGTGAGGATTGCGTGGTTCCAGGGGCTTCGGCGCACCAAGGTTCGAACTCGATGCATGTGAGTGGCCTCCGCGGGCGCGGCTGCGGCTTCGATTCCTTCGGGAATGATGACTATAAGTGATGTGCCAACCAATATTCCTACGCCGACGCTTGATAATAATCGAAGTTGTGATTGGGAGAGCGACATGGATAGAGGCAGCGCTCCAGCGAGGAACGAGCTATTCGATAAGTTAGTGGTTGACGAACGTATTATATCAATCGAGGATCACGGTCGCACGTACGCCAAAGCCATTACTAGCTGTGTTCAATATCAGTATTCATGATCAAGGATTGTCTAGGGGAGGCGCAAAGGGGTCACTTACGCATAGGCCCAGAAGTAGTAGTATTCCTCCCATGATAGCTACGATGCCAATTGAAGCTGAGACGGGTATGCGCGAAAGTCCGTTGGCAGAAGGAAAATATGTCGATGTCGACGGCTATCTACGCATGATGCGTCCGTCAGAGCTTCTCGTCGTGGGTATCCCTCTATGCGCTTATCGAGGGATCGAGGCGAAATAGCAACGGCAAGACGCAAGGGCGGGCAACAAAGAGGTTGGGCGTGGAGGAACAAATTTATCTGGCCTCGCCTCGTCAGCCAGGACGGTTTGAAATGGATTGGATTGACACCAGCCCTGCGACGATTTGGTAGCTGTCGATTGGCCATTGCGGGGCATTTAGACCCTTGAAATTCCACTAAAGAGAGAGGCCCGTGGAGACAATAGATTCAGGGGAAGGGATAAGCGGGTTAGAGGGGTTTCCTTCTGGAATAGCGTCCCAAAACTGTCAAACGTGCAACGTTCACTGGTAGATGATATATATAAGCTGACAATAAAGTATTCGTTAGACTCGGCGACAATATACTAGGTCTTGAGTGTTTTCTGTTGGCAATTTCCTACATTTCACTAATTTCTATGGATGCGGTAAATGATGGCAATGAACGGCTGGTGTTTACAGCCATGATGTCTTGTGGTGGCTGAACTATCAAGGTATAATTCCACGGCACGGTAGGCAAGCCAAGCCAAGCAACTATGTAGTAACACCGAGCATTGTATTAATTGTTGATCAAATTACGTGGCATGCGTAATATGCACTTCGTTTGTCGCAATCTTCAATAGAATCTATAGCTGCTAATCTACCACTGTAGTTAGTTTCCAGACGACCATTCATACAGTTACTTACAAAACAATACTCGAATTTAGACTACCTCGTTATACACTGATAAGAGTTATGTGATATATATAGCTAAAGAGTTACATTTACCAGATACGTATAACATAACCTTGCATACCTGGCTATAAAGTGATAAAACCCTTGAGCAAGTACTATTTTAACTATTAGCTTACCCTACATCTCCGTGTAAGTGGACGTTGGACTTCATTTGATATAGAAGATAAGATACCAGCCAATTCAGCCCGCACTAAGTATAGTGCTATGGTGATGACCTTGTTAATTTTTTCAATTTTTTTTTGGTCTGAGAATATTGTTTCAGGTTGAATTTCGTTCGGTCGCGATAATCCACTGGTTTGTTGGCCTTGACTTGATGTCTGCCAATGAGCAATTCACTAAGCTGGACAGAAAGCTGACTTTTGTCGGTGGGAATAGACCTCGTAAGTATAGAGCCCATTTCAAGCCATAACGTCAATCTCTACTTCACGATGTAATTGCATCTTATAGGCCGCTCGGTGAAAGTCCCTACCCTCACGCGGCAGATAAGGTCGAGTGTATGGACAACACAAAGATGTTGCAAGCCAATTCCAGTCATACTAGACCCATGAATAGGTATAATTTAATTAATGGGTACAGGAGATATATCCTATGTCTAGACTCAAAAGTTTTAACTGTCTGTCTTGTCTAAGCAAGATGAACTGTTGTGGTAACTTGACTTGGAACACTGCCAGCCCATCAAACTTACGTGACTCTAGACTAAGAAGTAAACCATTACTCTTTCCATTGAGAATAAATATGGAAGGAACTGAATTGAATGATCAGAACGTGAATGCAGGAACTTAGGAAAGTCAAGGGGATTGTGTGTACAATCGAGGTGGTGAAATAGACCGAGGTCATGGAACAGTCGGAAACCGCTCGGTCAGAACAGATAGCTGAAGATCAAGATTGGCTCAGAGAACCAAAAAACTTTGTGACCATGGAAGTTAAGAGAATATTGTGAGTTATATAACAAACTTAGTAGTTTGATTGTCAGTGTAGATGCGTCGTTGTCTCACTCACTTACATGATAACAGCCATACCCTGTCTCCGAATCCAGACACAACATCGTTTAACTCACAACTAGTTAACTGAGATACATGGATAACAAAAGAGCCATGACATCGGCCGAGAGACCCTATTGACCGACTGAATTGTTGGCTATAGTAATTCGTGATCGGCAGATATAAAGCCGTACCAAGATAAGACGGGAACCTAAGGTCCGTGCACCAGCTTCAAATGACCCCCACCATCGAAACTTGAACCTACGACCTCACATTCTAAACCCAGAAGCCTAGAGCATCTCGGGCCCAATGCCGTCAAACTGCACGGCCCTCACATGATGGGCGAAACTGAGCAGTCGCCTCGAAGACGTCATATTCTCTCATCTATCAACCCCGACAAACCGCGAAGCAGAAGAAGGAGTCGATCGCCGGATTCTCAGCCTCAAGTTGACGTCAAGAGAGAGCCAACACCCGATGCGACACCAGAGCGCGCCAAAGTCCAGGATGATGAGGACGCGAAAGATCCCACAGCACCGAGGCGCTCACGCCTTCGGCTAAAGGATCACCATAGATCTCGTCGTAGATCGCGAGACCGACATCGACAACGAGACCATCAAGATGATGATACCGAGCGGCGATCGCATCGCCGTCACCACCGTCACCGTAGACGGCATCGCTCACCTACACCACCAAATCCCCATGAGCTGGAGCCCCTAGACCCTGAGGCGGCATTTCGCGAATCTCTGTTCGATGCCATGGCCGACGACGAGGGCGCCGCATACTGGGAGGGTGTATACGGCCAGCCCGTTCACGTCTATTCCAACGAGCGCGTAGGACCTACAGGCCATCTGGAGCAGATGACCGACGACGAGTATGCCACCTACGTACGTCAAAAGATGTGGGAAAAGACACATGCCGGTATAGTTGAGGAGCGCGCCCGCCGTGAAGAAGCAAAGAAGCGCAAAGCCGAGGAAGATCGCCGTGCGCAGAAACTCCACGAGGATATGGAACGCAGCATACGCCGTGGTGAGGAGCGCAGGCAACGTCGACGCTGGGTGCAGCGGTGGGAAGACTATACAACGGCCTGGACAGACTGGGACGGTACACCCGCGACGCTTGCATGGCCGGTGGAGAGTGGTCGCCTGGAGGATGTAGAAGAAGCGACAGTACGCAAGTTCTTCGTCAACGGCCTGAATCCCGAAGAGATCGGAGAGAAGTCATTTGTGGCGAAGCTCAGAGACGAGCGCGTGCGATGGCACCCGGACAAAATCCAGCAGAAGCTGGGAGGACAGGTGGACGAGGATACGATGAAGGGCGTGACAGCTGTTTTCCAGATTATCGATAAACTTTGGACAGACAGTCGGCCCAAGGCGTAAAGGAGACTTTTGGCGACTGTACTATAGGATACCCAGCATTGAATAAACGAAACAAGATATCTCATAACCAAATCCCTTGACGGCCTGTAATCTGGAAGGCCATCATCTTCATTTCTTGGTAGTAAGAATCGATGTGGACAGTTGGAATTGAGTTCGTGAGTTGTGCCTTGAGAATAGTGCACCAACAGGTTTGGCTTCGTTACCAATGTCAGGTCTTGGTAATCAACCGACTCCTATCCTATAGAAAAGACCCGACATTGGTTTTCCGGGTTCTGCTCTGCACTTCAGCTTGTAGGTCAGGGCTATCTCGTCATGGAATCAGAACAAGCAAGGTCGAATACGTCAAAATCTCCTTGTGACCCTGCAAATTGTAGATAATTCTAGGGTCGAGAGGAGATTGAGACTCACTGGAATGACATACTCAAGGAATACTACAGCTTGAACTAGAAATGAGATAGGAAAACTTGCTACCTAGCTAGATGTTGTTCAATCATATCTCTGGCATCAAAGTGAAGTTAAATGAAAGGGCAAGGCACCACAGCGATCTCAGTCAACTCTCCCCTTGAGGCGTTCAAATTCTGTACACATACTCCCCTGCCAATATTCAAGTGTCTTGAGCACTCTATCGATAATGCCGAGGGGTCTAGGATGGAAGTTAGCTATGACACTCCACGGTTAAAGAGAACCTGGAATATATAATAATTACTAGCAAGACTCTACCGTATATAGTAGGCATTGTCTTATGTTGAGACTAAGAGATGGCAATATCAGGTTTCAACTGATATACTATCATTGCCTCTTGTCCCATTTTTCTCTTTATCCTATGTTATGTTTCAAGACTCATCATAATTTACTCCAGTAGGTGCTTACGATCGTCTTGATCTTACCGTGGCTGCCTCAATCTCGAAACATATATGAGAGGGTATTCTCATACTGCCCATTTTCTCTTCAAGCCAGTCAGCCAACCCCTATAGGAATACGAGAAGCCTTTCACAGATCTGATGAGTGATCTTCAGGAGACAGCAATCTGGAATGCCTAACGAATACCATTCAAGCTAATCACAAGACGTTAGTGAGGATATGGGATTGCTCAAAGGCGAGCTGGAGTGAAACAAAACGTAAGCTAGCTTAAGCAAGGGAGGTCGAAACTATGGCAACGTGATTATTTCAAGTACTCAAGGTACATATATTAGCTGGGATGGTATTTCCTTTGTTATAGCATAAGGAGGATGTGGAAGTAGTAAATTCGATGTCTTTGTTTATATCACCCATCACCACAGGAATGCCGACCTTGTATTGAATGGCAATCAACCCCTTTTCATGCAAACACTGCCCGGTACAAAATTGTACGCGATTTGGTCATCCCATTGCTACTCGCCCTGGTTTTGTAACAGTTATGTTATTTACGAGTGACCAGCGGAGCTCGTATAGGTCCTGGGTCATAGCTTCAGTGTTTACGAAGTAGCAAATGGATGTGAAGTTGACTCCGCTGTCAGGCGTGTAGTTAATAAAGAAAATACAGACATGGTAGCCACGGTGGCAACCTACGACGCCTCGTATTCGACTGTTGTAATACGTTCATGCACATCTCATACCGGCTTTCAAGGAGGGCGCAATTGGGACCAAACGTTGGCCCAGACACAGAGATTAGAGGCTGAAACACATCAAAGGGTCAAACAAGTCAAGGGTACAGCTTTTATTCACATCAATTTCGAGCATTACAATTCTGGGAATCAGATGGATTTTCTCGGAAGCCTGGCTTGAATGCACAGCCTTGACGACTCCATATATGCCTATGTATACATGGTATCTAGATATCCCAGGATAAACGCGTTTATGATAGGATAGGAGGTACATGTGCCATTGAAAAAGGCTACAATAACATAGTAGCATCACACAAAAGCACACCCCTCAAAGTTTCCAATTCCATCCAGGTTTTCGCCTTGACCATGTTAGCGGCAGATGTGCAACGCTAACTAATTAAGATCCCGAGTCCCGCCACATCCTTGCTTTATCCAAAATGGTTGATCGAGCGATAGTGAGTGGGTGAAGACTCCAAATAGGCTGTTTTCATGGAATAAGGGTAAAGAATCGACCGTCTCGCTTCATTAATTGACGTAGATAGTTTCTGTCGTACTGTACAAACACTGCTTTACATGTTGGCGAAGATAGCAGCACCACCCATGAGAGCACCCATAGCGACGGCAGCGGTGGGCATGGCACCAGCGTTGTCGCCAGTAGCACTGCTAGCAGCAGCAGCAGCGCTGCTCTTAAGGGCACCGGCCTCGGAGGTGGCCTCAGCGATCTTGGACTGGATAGACTGGCTGGCAGCAGTACCAGAAGCATCAGCGAGGTCGGAGCTGAGAGAGGCAATCTCGTCGTCGATAGCGCTAGAGGCACTGGCAAGAGCGCTGGTCACGCTGGCGAGGACGCTAGACGCGGAGGCAGATCCGGAAGAGGCAGACGCAGAAGCCTCAGAGGCAGTGTCGGAGGCAGTGTCGGAACCGCTGGCGGTCTCAGTGGCAGTAGAGGCATCGGAGGCGGTAGCAGTAGCACCGGAAGTAGCATCAGAGGCAGAGCCACGGATTCGGGAGGAAGCCTCGTCAACAATAGAGGAAGCACCAGCAATTCGGGAAGAAGCGTCGCCAATGATGGAAGAGACGTCGTCAGCTCCGGGGATAGAGAGAGACTGGGCCTATACAACATCATTAATGATTCGGCTCTTTACAGTTATAAGTTGAGTATTCTTACCTGAGTGTAGGCAGCCAGGGCAGCGAGAAGAGTAACAGCGGAGTACTTCATGATGTCGGTGTTGTTGTTGGTATCAAAGTGATTTGAAGTGAGTGATGCTTGGGATCTGACGGTCTGAGCTGGAATTGATTGGTGATGATGGATGAGAAGAAAGAAAACGAGAAGATAGAAGACTGGAGGTCGAGACGTTTTATGGGCATACAGAAGGCAGCTAGCCATGACATCTTGTCTACACCCTTTGACGATGACCTCTATGCCCACACCCCTTCACCCCGGACTGTCCGCCCTCACTCCGGGGCTTGGCGATTCGTATGTTGGAGCATGGTGGAGGCCTGTCTCTTAGCAGTTAGGTCATAGATCGATACAGCAGAGGAACTGGATCGGACCTCAATCCCAAGTATCTGGCCGTACCTAGGTGTGTTTCTGACAATTGACTGATGTCAGTCAAAACGCCGCTGCCGGCCGTACAGGTACCTCCGCAAGATAAACTATACTGTAACTCTCGCCTAGCTCGGAGTTGTGCGTTGAATTATTAGATGTTTTGATTAGGAGTGTTTCCAAAGTGCAATGGCTTCAGCTGGCCCCTAGCGTATGCAAGGACGTAGTGTATGTAGAGCATCCCACGTCTCAGCTCACCCTACACTTGACTTTCAGAAATAAGCATACACAAGAGTGACTAACCAGAAGATGCCCCGCGCTTCTTGTGTACTTTGTTTGCAGACACAGCTGAGCCTCAAACACACGCGGTATGTCTTGAAATCAAGGTACTGGTCATTACTGTATCGTACCGGTACATTGAATGAGGTGCAGGATCCAAGCTATGGGAGCCACTTCACTATTCAATCTTCAGTTGTGGGGGTAGACCACCTTCGAAACGGTCGACTTTCGACGTTCGAGCTCGTGAGTACCTGCATAATATTCCGCGACAGGGGATTCAGTGCCGTTCTCCGAACCTGTGTCAGAAAAACCGGAATTTGGATAGCAGCTAATACCAGAAAGCAGAGCCGGGAATTAGGAGCCAAGAATCGTCCTAGGGTGTAGTTTCTTGGCTCTCAGGTATACCCTGCAGTATAGTACTGTACCTATTGGGCCAAGGCCATCATCATTCATCATGATTTCGCGCAGGTGCTGTAACCGGTGTGTTCATAGCTAGCTCTTCTCTAGCGCTGCTACTGGACGCTTCAAAGACGTCCAGAGGCGCCAGACGAGACTGAGCCAAGCGGGTATGATTGGGGGCAACGAATCGGAGCGATTCATTGAAAGCAAGAACTAGGCAAAAGTCAGTCCAGTTGGCGAAGCCGAATTCCGTGAACATTGAGAGACCAGCGGGTTCTGACGTTGTAGACTCAAGAGAGTGGAGTCAGGCTGGGGTTACAGTAAGCTAGCTGACAAAATCCACTTATTGTACGGAGCAGGTCAGCCACGCTTGCCACACGATCGGCTCTTCCACAGCCACACTGACCAGTCTAGGGAGAAAGAAAAATCCTGGAATAGATATCGGATCTTCCTTATGATTACTTTAGGTAGAGCTACGATGAAAACCTGGTAAAAATATCACCTAGTAGCTGATGACTCCAGCAGCTAAGTGGTATCAATTTTTGAAGATATTCGGCTCTTATCACATCGTTTACGCTGCAGCTTTTCACATATCTTTCCGGACTTTTTCTTTCCCTCGAGGGTGAGTTACCTAAGTTGGCAAGTGCTGGCAGGGTGGACTTGCCCTGAAAGGTGAGTGCTGAAGCCCGCGTAGCAACAACCCCCGGCATCGCTTTCTCCTGCTTGTGCTCCTGCCTGCTATTGCCATCTGTATCACGTAATTATAACTGGCTATTTGCGTCACAGTGGGGCATTCAGCTCCATACTTTGTTTGCAGTTGTTGCACTGGGACAAGAGGCAAGCACGAGCCCTACGGCAGTCTCGTCCGGGGTGTCACCGGTTGCTCAAATCCCTTTCATTGGCAGACTCAACCTTGCACTCGTATAATTGTCGTTCTCCAGATCAACCCAGCCTACCTATCCGAGATGTACCGATTCCAGAGCAGAGGAACTGTGAACACTGCAACAGACGAGACAGACAACATTGGCCAGACCAAATGCCGGCCTACATAGCTGTACTGTACTGTACTGTACTGCACTGTACTGTATGCAATGTACCTGCTGGATGCCAGCATGCGACTCAAAACACACCCATCCCAATGGACTGCAAATCATTGTGGCGTAGGGAAAGCGTGCTTCTCTGAAACAAAGTGTGAGACACCCAATCAAATCTGGAACCATTTATCAAGAAGAAAACCTTACGTGCCCTTCTCTCTGGCTTCTTCCAGCCTCTACAGATCCAAGGAAAACTCAAAGCTTTGCTCTTGACCGCAAGCAAACCAACCTGGAAGTTGTTCGAGAAGCGCCCAAAATCGTTAGTGCTGAGGATCAACTGATGTACAGCGTTCAATGCGACAGTGGAAACTCCCGAACGACAAGGTAGCCCTGGGCTGTCTATCAAATTCCGCTGCCTTTTCCAGCCGCCAGCATTGCATCTATCGAAACATCGATTGCAATTGCATATAAAAGACTAGCAGGGAAAACAAGCCCGGTTCCAGGAATGGCATGAGAAACCTGGTCTCACATCCAGACCGACTGAATAGGAAATCGATGCTCACCATCCTTTATCCTTTTGTCTCTAGTACCTGAGTACCTGAACGCGCGGCACGCGACATCCAGCCAGAACAGGCGCAAGCTGTTTAGCTTGCATGGCTAGCAAACGGTACCCTAACAGTTCCTAACTTGGCAATACATTAACCTTTAAGAGATCAACAGCACACCTGCAGTGGATAGAATTTCGTCCAAGTACGGTGTCACTGCATGAAAGGACTTTGTCGTTAATGCTGAGTTGGTCCAGCCGATCCCCCAGATGCTAGCCAACAATTCCTGGCTCAAGCAAGATGTAAGATCTGGACTGGAGACTTGTACAACGCAAGCTGTACCTACTCGTACTCCAGTGTTACCCCATTTGACAGCTCCCCTTGTCGTGTCCGGCTCGGCTTCAACGCCACACACGCCCCCAAGTGTCTCCACATCAGCTCCATCTCGTCTCACACTCGCCATCTTTCTCAGTGCTTTCATAATATTTCGTTGCCATGTCCCCGGCTTGGCACCTTGGATCGCCATTTCGAGATTTGCTGCCTTGGTCAAACTGTCTTGGCCCAATGCTAGCCAAGCCTATACCAAGCACTATCGAATAACCCCAACTGCTCTCTCAGCCTCGGTTCTGACGCCGCAACCGACACCGCCTCTCATCGAGATGTAGTGGGTGGGCTGATGAGACAATCCGTGCTATAGCGGCTTGGGTCAACGTCCGTTCCATCGCCGCATGGCCTTTGACAAAAGGGGTCGCCTCGCTTGGCAACGAAGCCAAGGCAGAGACAGCAAAGAATCAAGCTCACGGGCTGCCATGCATACAAACGGAGGAAAATGGTGTGCAGCAGATGAAGCAATGCCACCGAGATAAATTCCGATTGCCTGCGTCATTGTCCTTTCTGTATTCAGTACCCAACCCGGAGGAGGTATCATCAACATTGGTTGCTAGCCCCCAAACGCCAATCACATCTGTGACCCCCAATAAGATAATCCGTTCAAGCAAACACTCCTTAGATATCCATCCTCAGACATCTCGGTATGGTGATATCCCCTTCTTAAGTTCATCCACTATTTCAGCCGCCTCCAACGCGCTACGAGCCTCAAAGTCATACCGCTTGCTTTCTGTTGCTTTGTAAACCACAAGCTATTTTTGGCGCCGTTAGAGTCATATGCAACTTTAAAATTAGAGACTGGAAACTCACCTTGACATTTGTGGGGTGCTTCCGGAGTACTTTGCAGCCGACTACGTTGCTGAAATGCACCGTTGTTGTCTTGCCTGCGCCATCGTGCAACGCTTTGCCCCCAGACGCTGGCATGATATGGATGTACTCACCATCAATCACTAGGATGCGTTCGCTCATGCCAACAATTCGCATCGGCTGCTTGCGCCAGACCGTATACTTCTTGTAGCTGGCATTGCTAAGCTCGTCATGCTTCAACGATTCTCGTGCCAAAGGATGGCTTCCCACCATTGGTACTTGCGACTTCTTACTGCGTTTTTGCATGGATTGATCGGACAGAGGCAGCATCTTGGGCGACGAACTGCCTGGTGACCCGGTAATCGTCAGTGGCCCATCTGTTGCAAATCGTCGTCTGTACAGTTCTAGATCTGAGACATTGCCGATGGAAGATACTGGCCGGTCAATCATGACCACAGCTCCAGACCCAGGTAGTTTGAGTACATGGTTGGCCTTGTCTAGTTGTCTCTTTCGGCATACCATGTCTAGCACTTCAGCCAAGTAGGTATCAGTCATCACATCAAGTGTCACCATCTGGCCTGGCGCTATATCTGATGACATGATATGGATCCGAAGCAACTTCTGCTGTCCTCGAGATGTGTTTGGTGCCGCAGCAGGTGCCTGTGGCATATCTGCTGGAGGCGCATTTGATCGATATGTCGTTGTAACGATGGGATTTTGCCGTGGCCGGTTTGCTAGGAAGGAGTTGACGTTCGGTCCTGGTGTACCTCGAGGAGTTGCATCCTCATCTGGCTCTGCTGAGTTGAGAGACACACCACCGCCGCTATCTTGCGAGGTCACTGGTTCCTCTTCTTCATCCTCCTGGGGTGTAAGTGCCTTGTTCTCGAAGAACTCATCTTCTGAAGCCTCTGCCAATGCAAAATCGTCGTAAGCCGTCGAGTTGGATCGCATGCGACCTCCACCTCGCATCGCGGCATTGTTCACCGTGGTAAAAGACGTCAACGGTTTCGTCCTCTCGAAAGGAGGGAAATCGTCGTCAACTTCACCACCTTCTTCCACCATCCGTAGAGTCCACCAATTGATGTTAAGCTTTTCTTTGGGTATAGAGGGCTCCAGCTTCTCCTCATTGTATCGATACAAGCTTAAGCCAATGAGGTCGGCAACCGTCACTACCCGCTCAGCGCCTTGGCCATCATGAACGCGTGGTCGGATGAGGACCTGGAACGGTTTGCTTGGCGTTTTCGAAAAAGGGGCATATATGCGGACAGCGATAGAGCCTTGTGTACCCTGTCCACTGAAATGGGCAAATTTCTGGAAGGGAATGGTTGGTTTCTTATCCTTGGCCTTGAGCGCGGCCGATAGCAAACTCTTTGGCTGAGCGACACTCGCGGGCCTGATCATGCTCATCGGCCTGGGAGGCGGCAAGGCTCCGATAACAATAGGGTGTGTTGGTGGCTTAGACTTGCGAATCGTGGATTGTCGCACGAAATTCTTGGGCGGTGTTCCCACGACTTGACGGGTAGGTGATGCATTGATAGCATTCTCAACACCATCGAGGATTGACGCTGAGTCTATACTCTCAGCGTAGTCATCAGACATGTCTGAAGCCTCATCGGAGTCTTCCTCCTCTTCTGGTAGAAGAGATGTATCGGCTCGTTGAATACCAGGTGAAGGTTCCTCCAAAATTCTAGCTTGAAGTTTCGCAGCCCTTGCGGCAGCGCGAGCTGCCTCCCGATGCCTCTGGACAGTGGGAATATCGATTTCGTTTTCAGACGAGATCTCGCTGCTAGTGACCGTATCTCTTCGTGGTCTCTCCTGCACCGTTCCCAATGCTGACTGTGAGCCTCGGCGGGGGGCCCGTGGAGAGGTGGTTCCGACTTGTCGTAGATTCGTGTTCTGAAGCGGTGACGAGCCCGCTCTATGTCTAACCGGCATCTTCGCGAACTTGATTTGTTGTGCGGCTCTTTGATCTGTATCATCATCGCTCTCGTCGCTTAAATCACTGCTGTCTTCCTCTTCCATTTGCTCGCGACGCCTGCGCCGCCTGGTAGCCATACCCGGACCCATAGTATCTGAACCGCCCGCGGTGAGCATACCCCCATCTTCCTCCCCATCTTCGAGCGTGAGACCGGCCTGTTTGGGCGCCTGGAAATATTCAGAAGCGATCGCGGTAGGAATTGGGGGTGAATGCGTCCGCTTGTGATGGGAGGAGTTGGGCCGCCAGCCAGCGGCTTTGAAGGGGGCTGAGTTTATGAAGCCATCGTTGACAGCGAGAAGACGCTCTCCCACTCCGTCGGCGATTTCATCGAGGTAGCTTGTGCGAAGCTGATAGGAAACGAGTCTGGAGAAGACGTCAGTGTCCCAGTTTGGAAAGGTTATCGGTGATATGGACGTACTCTTCGAGCTGAATGACAGACATGATAGCGGCTTATTGGGCGCGATTGTGTCACGCAGAGAAACTAGAAACAAGTCAAGAATTGAGGGACCGTTTCTACATGTTTATCATACTCAAAAAGATACCAGATGTTGCAGAGATCGAGGGGTCAGATACAGTTCATTGTATTGTATGCGACAAGCGACAAGCAGTGGGGTTGTACATTGAGCTCAGCCTCGTCAAGACGGGAAAGACCCCCCATGCCCTGTGGATGTGGCTGCAACAAGGCAGAAGTGGGGCAATTCAACTTCATGTCGCGAGGCTCAACTTTGCGACTCCTTCAACCTTCATCTACAAATCAACATACAACCCCCCATTAATTATCATGGGCCTTGTCGACTACTCAGACTCAGAGGGCTCGGGCTCTGAAGCCGAGGTCCAAGCCCCTACAAAGACGGCTCTCAAACCTTCAGCATCATCATCATCCAAGAAGCCATTCCAAAAAGTTGTCGACCGATCCAACCCCGGCAAGATTGTTGTCAGCCTCCCTCAGCTCTCAAACGATAAACCGCAGTCCGAAGAACCTCCAGCGAAACGGACAAAAACTAGTGGTGGAGGTCGATTCTCCGGGCTCAACTCATTTCTACCAGCACCCAAGAATGCGAACAAGCCCAAGCCTGCGGCTTCGGGTAGCGCGCCGGCGAGACCAGGAATCCATTTTAAAACGAGCGCCGCGCCAGGTTTCAACAGAGATACGGGAGACGATGAGAACACTTCAAATGAGAATGCGTCAGAGGGTATGAGTTTGCCTCCGCCAAAGGCTGCCGCCCAGCCATACATTCCTGAAGGACAGAAACCTGCCGAGGAGGTTAAGCTTGTGGGCAAGCCGTTAATGTTTAAGCCTCTATCGGTGGCAAGGAACCCGCAAAAGAAGAAAAAGTTGAACTCTGGAGTGGCAAAGCCAGCGCCGGTATTCCAGCAGGTTCAAGCTGAATTAAAAGAAGCAGAGGCCGCACCAGCTGCCGCTCCAAAAAAGGTCTCTTTGTTCTCTATACATACAGAAGAGCCTTCCGAGCCTACAGAAAAGAACTCTACCGGCACTTACGAGCCTATGTTTGCGGCGCAGGAAAGTTCATTGGCCTATGGCGATGGCCCATATGGCGACTACGCAAGCCATGCACAGACTGGCCCATCAGCCACTACGTTACCAGGTGCTGAGTCCCTGGATACGGTGGTAGATGACCTGAACCTGACACCTGCTCAACAGCGAGAGCTGTTTGGCCGCGGTGGTCTAGGAAACCAAGCAGCCAAGAAGGTTATCAACTTCAATATGGACAAGGAGTACCGGCACAACGAGGAGATCCGAGCTGCGGGAGAAGAACAAATTCACAACCCCGTGCGCTCGATCCAGGGTGGTGGAAAGCACAGTCTGCGCCAGTTGGTACAGAACGTGCAGAACCAGCGCGAAGCTCTCGAGGACAGCTTCGCCAAGGGGAAGAGCAATCGAAAGGAGGCTGCAAGCAAATACGGATGGTAATGATAATGATACCCAGATTTAATGTAAGGCATTCAAGAATGATAATATTTACTCTTTCCTATTTTTAAGCCGTATATATCTACCACACACGTACGCCGTACTCTATACCTAACCCAAAGATGCACAGTGATGAAGCATACATACAGTTGAACGAAAGGGGGTGTCTCAGAAGTCAAACCGCTCGCCATGCAAACCAGACCAGAACGGACCCAAACAAACAAAACGAGAAATGGATATCAAAAAGTTTCTACTCCAACTTTGCGACCACTCTGGAAGGCATTATCTGCCATCATGAAGCCCCATTCTCCGCGTGTTGTGGGAGATATATCATCATAATCATGGGGTGTCAATGGTCCAAATCTTGGCGATCCTGGACTCATGATAGGGGTGGGTGTAAGAGGACTGAATGCGCTTCGATTGACGGGCCCCGCCGTTAGGACCTGATCGATTGTCGAGGGTGGCTCCCATTGTTGCATTGTAAAGTACAGCTGATCGGTTGGCCGCGCTGTACGATCGCCATCTTCCTCCTCTTCTACTTCGACTTGAATTGGAATTTGGGTGGTGACCTCTGGTTTTCTGGGCTTCGGTCTGATTGCAGGCCCTGGGGTAAAGTTGGTCTGTAGTTTCAGCAGAGGCTTCGGTGATGGCGTTTTCCCCTTGGCTACGGCAACGCATATCGTTGCCTCTTCTACTTCTTCTTCTTTGTGGCGTTCTTGGAAATCGCTAATGGGCTTGATGGCCGGTTCAGCAAAACTCGTGAGGCCTGAGATGCCGCCGTATTGCTCCGGTCCTCCATAAGCACGTCGATACATACGATCCAGGTCGACAAGGGCCGAATTTGACACGCTGAGCCAGTCGTAGGATCGGAGGATGGCAGTCTTGGAGACCTTTGCGCCGTTGGTGGCCAAAATGATGCGTCGAAGTTCGTCGACGGCGTCTTCAAGGCGGAGGTGGGATTTCGTTTTCGAGTAGCTGGACAGGGCGCTTTTGAGGCTATACAACCTGTCGAGTGATAATATTGTGAGGCCCTCAGAACAGAAGAGGACCTCGTTCTGGATGATGGAGCTGTGGATGAGCTGGTTTGTGAGGCCGCAAGAAGAAGGTCTGACAGCAGGTGAGAGCCACTCTGAGCTATGACTGGTTAGTTGAACCTTGTTCATTTGAGGTATATCGTGGATAACTTACCCAATGTCGAACTTCTTCTCTGTCTTGGCCAAGACCGTGTTGAGAATCTTCTCGGATCGAGGATGAAGCTCGTTGGTGTGGATGAGGCGCATACCAAAGCTTGATGATGCGTTCATCATGGAGCTCATGGTATCTGTAGTAGTGGAAGAGGCGGTACAGGGTGTCATGGGAGGAGGTGACATGGGCGTGGAAGGTGAAAGAGGCCACCTGAACCGAGGACTAGAGACTTCGAGCGGAGGAACTTGGCCAGGCGAAGATATTCCACTTCGCGGCGAGTCCATCGACCGAAGGGATGCTGAAGAACCCTGCCGCATCAACGACCTAAGTCTTGACACAGGCCCCTGGGTGAAGTTGAAACGGAGCCCGGGTGACAGCGGTGTAGGAGTTGTCGGAGTCAACAGTCCCTTTGGCGGCACAACAGACGGGAGTTGATAATCGCGGCGGGCGACAACGAGAGTGATGTGCTGCGACTTGCGAGCGAGACGGGAAGAGGCATACTCGAGAGCCGGTGCCAGATGCGGTGGCAAGTGGTGGGCATCGAGGATTGAGGTACCAGCCTCGAGGGGGGACGAGATTCTATCCTTGAGCGACATTGTTGGTGTTGAAAGTCGTGCTTCAGTAAAGAGGACGACCTGACCAGAGGCGGAGCGAAGAAGACGGACAAACGACGGGCGAAACAGCAAGAATGGAAAGATAAGGCAAGGGAATTGAAGCAAACGAACAAAAGCCGCACAGCAGCTGTGATATCCTTTTCAAGCCTGTTATCGTGAAACCCGTCGTCGTTGTGATCCTGCCTCAAAAAGTTCAAAGTGAAGAGAGGATGAACGGACGAAAGAGTATTAAAGAGATGAACTCATATGACCTTATTCTCTGCCCGGACACCTAAAAAAAGAAATAGCTTGTTTATGTTTCACCATCCAGTCAGTCACCTTCACGTCCCAGTCCCAGGTGGCCTCCCACTTGGCGGCCCGCCTGATAACCTCGGCGGATAGAACATGAAACGGAAGCGTGCCAAGATGAGTAAGGCTCCGACGCCATGTGTTGAAAAGGGGAAACGTCTCCTACGCTCATCATATCCCAGTATCGCTGTCAATAACAAGCGGTGTTTCTTTTCAACCCTCTGGATGGGTGAGGATGGCTTTCAATGTAAGTGCCGACCCGCTATAGAATACCAATGCGTCTTAGCTTAGGGACCTCGGCGGCTAACGTGCATTAGCGTCCCTCGGCTGCTATTTTGAGGTGCTGGCGGGGAAGCCAGAACGTTGTCTGATTGGATGATGTCAGCCTTGTCCTTTATTTAGAAGTGGTGGGCGGCCAGAGAAGGGCTGTGAGAGGCTGGATGCGTGTGAGAGTGTGAGAGTGTGAGATGAACCTGCAGATTGTGATCGAGCAGGGGATGACCAGCATTGCAGTAGTCACCACCTATACAATGCCAATTATCAGTGTCTGTAAAAAAATATTCGCAGCAAACGTTGATCAATGTAAAGAAACAAAACACATCACATCACAGATCTTCCATTGACGTAGCATACCCAGACCCTGGTCTATCAAATCGATTCCTTGTTCTAAAAACAGTTCTCTTCCACCCTTGTCCACTTCTGCCGCCCTCGGTTCCTGCGTGTTCTCCCCTTACAGTAGCTTCAAGACCAAGATCTCTTCCCATAGATCTCGGCATTCATCCGGCGCGAACCAACAGTCTCCAAACACAGTACCTGACACTTACAACTCCATAAAACACCTGATCGTCAGTTTCGTCTTCTACTCATACTGCCAAGCCAAACCACAGTCTCATCTCCATTGGTTTTGAAACCTCGTGGTTCTGACAAGAGACCAAACATGACAGCGTCTCAAAATACAGAGACTTGTCGTTTCGTTTCCATGGTACATGTTTCTAAACTTACGAATTTTCGCATTCTTAGTGGTATCGTAGTATTGGAGCTAAGGCTGGCCGCAAATTTTGGCCGCGTAGCTAAAGATAGATAGACTTGTCTGCCAGCCGTCAGCCGCGAGCCAAGGCCATCCATCTCGCCGTACTGTACTCTCTCCCTGAGATTGGATCTTCTAGGCCTTCTATACTACCAAGATAAGAAATCAGGTATGGTAAATCCTGGTCGGTGACCTGTCAAATGGCTGTCACGAGGCTATTCATAGAGCCACATGGCTTCAGGCCTCCCAAAGAACACAGGTTAATGAGCTGAAACTTAGACCAACGAAACCTGGTACCTTACGCTTGACTGTTGACACTGAGTCTTAACTCACTAAAGTGACTCTTGGATGTGACATCCGACTGTTGTTCATACAATCATGTATTCATCAATTCGGCAACCCTATCCATTAGCCGGGGAGAGAGAGTATAATGCCGCTCGTTTTGGCCAAGCCTGTGCTTAACCCTTTCTCCTGAAGTCTGCCGTCGTCATGGTCCGTATTCTGTGCCCTTGGACCTATTTGCCCTGTACGCCGTCACTCCTTTGCTATGCAATTATGCTCAAGAAACACTCGTTTCTGCCTTGGCTGCCACAAGATAAATATCTTTGACACGAGGCCATTGATCGCTGACTCCCTTTAGCTAGAGTGTAGATGAACCAAAGCCCAAAATGGAAACAAAAAAAAAAAAGGACTAAGCCTCCAACGCCTTTACCTTGCTGTATCCGCATCAGCGTGTCCTGATTCTAAGCCCCCTGCATGGTTTTGCATGGTTTCCTCTAAATCCCATGAGTCCATGCTCACTATCATAACATCCGTTCCACATCGTTTAGCTCGTTCATTCCCGGAATGTTCATTTCCACAATGTCATCAATCTGTTCCGATGACCCGCAGGATCCTTCCCAGTCTTTGCCCAACGTCAGCCGCCGTCACCTCAAGTCTGCTATGATTGTATCGGAGTCGCTGAACGACTGTAACATACCGGACCCGTCTTCTTCCATTTCATCAACAATTAGCCTGCGGAAAGGATCCACGACATCTGCCGTGCGCGTTAGTCATCTACCGAGCATGATGCTGCAACAAATCCCACATACCGTCCTGCATTGCGAGGAAATCCGTGTCTAGCTCGCTTTGTGTATCCGAATCCACGTCCACAGCTTCCGCACATTGCCCGATCAAACCCAGGAACTTGTCCGCAATGTCTCGGCTCAGATGAGCTCTTTTGCGGACATGATGCTCTTGGAGATATTCCAAGCATGCAAGTCCGACTTGCTTCACTGTCTGTTTGATGTCCTCTTGATCTCTCCAGTTACCATCGCCGTCATTGGAGGCAGTTTCAGCTGGATGGTCCAACAGCTGACGATCCAGAAAGATTTCAGTATTGGTTCGGACAATTTGGTCTGGAGACGCCAGAAGAATGGGTACCCATTTTGGCACTCGGTCGAGACTAAACGACCGGATCGACTTAGTAAAATCTTTGTCCTGTTGCTTGAGGTTCAGTGCAGTTGCGAAAAAGCGCAGGAAGTATACCCCTTCAGTGTTTTGGAGGCTTTTCGTCTGTAAGAATATATGGTGAATCATGGCTTTGGCGTTGTGGAACAGTTCTGTGCTTTCAATGTAGGCGCTGGCTGCCCGTAGGAACGGATCCATGGCCTGTGTTGAGGTTTCGCCCCTGATGCATTGCTTCAACGTCTCGAGTACCCTTCTGTCCATGGCCTCACCCATTCCCGTCAGGAGACGAATAATCCTGTCGCTATGTCCCTGCGCCTGATCAAGTGCAAGGAGCTTCTCGACAAACAGACTGGTATCAGAGCCGTTCAGGTCCTGATAAATAAGGTTAACCTCGTTAGACGTCCAATTGAAGGGTACCGCCATCCGCGCTAGCCTTTCCGTTGGTTCATCATCGATAACCTCAGGTCCTATCTCAGGCTCCATTTTCTCCATTAGGATGTGGGCTAGCGCGATGATCGATACGTACGAAGGGGGTTTTGTGTTGTTGGTCCGTCGAATAACGCCGTGCAGCATTCTGGCCCAGTTTCCAGTGAGCTCTTGCAGCGGATCAGCCGAGATGATCCTCAGGGTTTTGACCAAGTAATCTGCGGCCAGGACATATGCAACTTCACGGTTACCAAACCGAGCAAAACTTAGAATAGCCCCAAAATACTCATCCCATGCTCTGATGTGGATATGGAAGAATTTCCAAAGGTGACCGAAAAGCAGCATCACACCATCAACCACAGAGCGATGAGATATAGCGAGTCCAGCAAGATTTTCATCTCCATCAGGATCGGAGACTGGACTGTCCAAAACCTGGGGATCGTAAACATTAGGCAAGCCGGTGATCTTCTTGACCGCAGCAATAAAGCTTTTGCTAATGAAAGTTCTCACTGCTGTGTCCGGATTCCGTTGAAGCAGGGCACGAAGTGCATCACGCCGTAGGCTGAAGTAGTTGTAGAAAGAGAAAGAACAATCGTGACAGGAGGTGATCGCTTCGGCGATGGTCTTGGAGAACGAGAGGAAGTCTGGAATATCCCTCGCTCTCGTGACAACTTGATCCATATGACTCACTAGAGTTTGCATGGCCAAATCCTGTAGTCCATGTTCATGGTGGTGTCTGACCATGAAGGCGTTGATACTCTGGTTCGGATCGTCAACTTCCTCAGTATTTGGGCAATATCGTTGTGCCTGGTGGAATAGCCTCAGGACGAGCCTGATGTTGCTCTGATCATAAATGCAGTGGCGACGGAGGAGGACTGTGTTTTCACCTAGGATATGATCTTCGAGATCATCTGACAGCTGTACACGGAGAGGCGCTGGGACCCCAAGACTCATCATCTCCTCCTGCTCAGCACGCAGAGATGAAGCGCGTTGATAGAATAGCATGTAGGCGCTGTATGTCTTGTCGTACACAACACCGTTCGTGTCATACATAGGACGATGATCGGGACCTCCAAATGTCGAGCTTTCCATATGCGAGGGATCCCACGGCGTCACCATGTCATCGTTAAACTCGACCCAGGTCGGTCGATCCGCTGAAGAAGGACGCTCACGGATGTAAGAGTAGTAGTGCCCGGACTCGGCAGTACCCGAATGGACAAGCACACCAACCAATTCGAAAATGTCCTCCTCCGTGTCGTTCTCTGGGCTGCTGAGATGCTCTATGGTGTATGGTCGCATGTCAATTCGACTTGGAAACGAGAAATAATCGTTGATCTTGCTCCGTTGCAGGGTACGTAGGTTGAAATCAAACCTCTTCAAATGGAAGATGACGTTGTTGGGAATGTCTTTCAGACAGGCCCTGTAGAAAGTTAGCTACTAACGAGGAGGAGGATGACGATAATGATAAGTGGTTACCTCTTGACTGCGTCGACGTGGCGATCGCACGTTGAACACTTGTACTTATTGTCTGGTGCCCTCATTAGTGATTGGCACCTTTTGAGCAGCGGAGAAGTTAACATACCTCCTTCCATAATCTCTCCATCCACATAGGCCTGAAGGCTGTCCGCCAACGTGTTTTTGCCTTTGATATCACATTGAATGGCAGAAAAGGGTTCAAGTCGCTCCGAAATGTGTTCACACTCCTTCGATTTGACCTGTTGCACAATCTGGCCGCTGTAGAACGATTTCATCTTCCTCTTTTCATCATGGCCAAGAAGTTGACCCTCCCAACGGTCAAAGAGTAGGTTGTAAAACTCATCAACATCCATTTGATTGTGAATGTCGATCAGCGTGTCATCGTATGTCTTAATGGAGTTGACAAAGTTGGACGGGTCGATAAAGCGGCGATAGCTCTCCTGCATGTAGCCAAACAATTTCTGGGTGTAGAAAAGGAGCTGTTGACTATTTGCGGGGTCGCGGATACGTGAATTGAGTACGAAGCGCCGAAAACCAGTGTTCATGTAAAGCTGCGTTAGCAACGAATTGAGATAGCATGTGTTGGACAGGTTCTGCAGTCCCACATAGCCACATGGAGCACGTAGTGCCTTGGCTGGTTCGAATTGGTAAGAGAGCTCATAGAGGTACGGTTCATCTGGATCAGTTGTCAGCAATTGTGATGTTGATGCAGCGCAGGACATGCCGTCGTCATCGTCATCCCAGAACGGCACTTGCTCATTGAGCGCTTCTAGAACCGATTTTATCTTATCCTTGTTGTGCTTGACAAGGTTGAATACTACGTCGCAAAGCTTTGCTCGAGTTTCTCCGTGAAGTACAACCTTGGGCACAGGTTGTCCACTCTGCTCGCGCTTAGTAGGGTACAGCTCTCTCCAAAACAGTGACATTGCGAGATCGCTAAAAACTAGTCAGAGGATATACAGCATCGTGATGGTTCTGCTTTCTTACTTGGGGAGTGTTTCAGATCTGGCGACAGAATCATCGAGTTGTAGACACAGGTGTAAAAGCGACGATAGGCCTTTGGCGTACGAGTCCTCGACACCCGATGACCCAATAGTCTAGTAATTCAAATGATTAGTTTATTCAGTACCCCAGGATGAAATGATGATAGCTTACCTCAGTTGACGAGTGCCCCAGAAGAAGCTGGCTAGTTTGAGACGCAAACACGGGAATATCCAACAGTCCGGGTGCACGCGTGTTAATTCTCACCAGTAGAAAATGGGCCAGCCGAAAGAACTCTTCACACTGATGAGGGAACCCAGCTGTCTTCAATACAAGATCACTGACAATTTTCCAAAAGTATTGTGCCAATGGGCTGTCCCGAGGTCTATCTGAAATCCCATCACCAATCTCATCAGCAGAAACCGTGTGGTCCATGGCAGAGAAGAGTTCTTCGATGAGTTTGGAAGCAAGTGATCTGATAGTGTGACGGGGATCAGTGAGTAGAAGACAGTTCAGGATACGGCCGAAATCAGGGTTCGTGTTGAGTTTTGTCCAGAACTCATCATCAAGCATGCTGAGTCGAAGACAGATAGCAAGTGTTCCTGCTACAGCAGGAGAAGGCGTTTCACCGGGACAACCTGCGGCATAAGATAGGATCTCGACCAATCGAGCGGGTTCGGGCATGACGAGGTTCTTCGATGCAGCCGATCCTCTCGGAGTGTCGATTTCTATGGCGATGTTAGGTCTAGTGAATCGTTCAACCTTCTGCAACTTACTGTCTAAAAAGCGCCGGAAAGCATGTAATAGAGCACAAGTAAGTCTCAGACGTAGAGACATCGAAGCTCGATCAAAGATGTTCTCATCTGAGATGGCCTGCACAACGAAGGACATGGATGTTCTGAGAGCTCTGGGATACGGGGCAGAATGAGCCCCTTGGCCATCCGGTACATCATCTGGAGCATCATGGCTGGTGACTTGGCCAGGGAAAGATGCTTCAGTGTACTCAACCAATGCATGTACGGCATAAAGGGATTTAAAAGGTTGCCCAGAAGGAAAGATATCTTTGTAGGACGCTGTTTCGCTGTCGATCAACTTGATGAGATGACCATCCGTTGGTAATTTGACCAGGAAGTAGTAGATCTAAAAGAGTTAGTTTCGTACCTTGCATACTATATCTGAATCGCTTACTTCCTGTGCAAGTGTCTCTTCCATGCTCAAGTATTCCCACATCTCATCGAAATGGGCAGAGATCTCAATCTCAAGTGGAGAGGCACCCGGCTTCACCCCGTTTAAGAGAGCCGGGCCAACTTCCTCGCGTCTGACCAGAATGAGGCCATCATGGACGCGCAGATCTTCCAATGACTTGCAGATCTCTTGCTCGTTTGGTGAAAATGGTCGACCTCTGTAGTAGACTCGATAATTCTCAAACCCGGTCTCTTGCCGCAGGCTGGCGAGAAGCGAAGCTGCTGTATTCCGTTTTCCAATTACGAGTGGTTTAATGTCAGTCTGCTGGTCGCCGTCGAAAGATTGGTATTTGAGCTCAGCAGAATCTCCTTGAACCTCATAAGTTGCTCGAGGAATCAATGTGCCCAAGTCAGGCGCGGATAAGAGTGGTTTTGTTTGATGAGCTTCCAGAACGTATCTCAATAGCTTCAAAGACCGGGTAAAGATCCTCTCTTGCTGCTGCATCTGCTGTTCTGTGGTACCCAGTACCATGGCCTCATTATCGCTACTGGAAGCACCCTGGCTGGAGGTCTTGATTTTCTTGGCCGCATCTTTCAGCTGCTGTAGGCATCGGCCAACCAGGGCTAGATGGATTGATCGTATCCGTTGAACAGGATTGGATGCAATGTACCGATTTTCGATGTAAACATCGACTGCAAGGGTTCGAATGGACCTCTCCACCAGAGTCCCATCATCGGCCTCAAGAACCAAGCGCCACAATTGTTCAATGCCGCTTTCAGCAACTGCGTCTTGATCATCAAGAGCGAGATCTGATTTCTCATTGAGACGTGGCAGAATCTCAGCTCGAAGAAACTCCAGCATACCTTCACAAAAGTACTCGGAAGAAAGAGTTGGGAGATAGTGAGATAAACATGTTTGAAGGAAAGGATTGGCAACATTGGTTCTCCGGTTGAGATTATTCAATATGCCCCAGCCCGCTCTTCGGTCTTCGAGCGAAAGTGACAGCGGCCCGACCAGCATATCCCAGAGTTTGACACCCAAATCTTTGGTAATCGTTTGCGGTTCCATTTGTATGAGGTTTGCGATAAATTCCCTCCGTGGCTGGTTAATGGCACCCCAGAGGACCATATGGGCCTCCACTGCTCGTCCAGCTTGGACTGCATGTTCCAGTTCTTCCACAATGAGTCTTGTCAAGTCGTGTTCCTCTACTAATAGGTGCAATTCTCCAACTATTACTGGTCGAATTGTTATGGAGAGACACCAAAGGCTTCCAAGGGTGGTAGTGGACTTGTTTGCAATATCCTCAAGGCAGCTGAGGTACAGTTGTCGACGCCCTTCGGGGTCCGGCCCATATGCCAGGAGCTCCTTGAGTTTCTGCATCGCCGCCTGCTGCATTTCAGGGTGCATAACTTGCGATCCAAATGTGCAAACTGATGACTCCCTCAACAAACGTAGACATAGATTGTATGGATGGAAGCTGAGGGTTTTCTGGTCCATAGTGAACCTTGTGACCATGGTTCTCATGATGTTCTCCCAAAGCATTCGAGCAGCGGGTGTAAAATTGTCCACTGGGAGCGCCTGGAACTTCTCGCAGAAGATCAAGAGACCTTCGTAGTCAAAGAGGTTGACGATATTAGCGACCATGCGGGTAAGAGCATCGGCGGTTCGAGGATCTTGCCCAGAGGTGATGCCCTGCCAAATCATGTCAATGTGCTCCTTGCGGTACTTCTTGTTCACTATTATGAAACCAACAATGTTGGCACCTTCCAGAGTGATCTCGGGATGACAGTTAGAGCCCAAAATATACTCAATGAGTCCAGTTTCGAGCAGATAGTCGGCAACGTGCCCAACATGATTGGCACCGCTGCCGTCACCATTCTCAGAATGTCGTTTCCAAAATTGTACGAGCTCTTGGCACATGGACGTTACACCTAGGACACGAAGTTGCATTTGACTCGAGCGTATGAGTTTGATCAGGAGCTGAAGACGCTGTTCCCAGGCAATTGAGTCGATAGTGTATTCGGGAGGAATTGCGGGGAAGGCAGCTCGATGCTCTTGAAGTAGGCGAGTTGCAGCCTCATGATCACCTCTAAGACTCGTCTTGATCATACCCGTAAAAGCTCGAACACTGCTGTAGACGTTATCAGCAATCAGCTGTGTAGGCCGCTTTTCGATCATCCTGTCAAGTGTTTCATAGGCGAGTTGATGCAAAACATGGCCAACCTCGAGTCGTTGCTTAGCCTTGGAAGCAATTTCTGGAAAGTCCAAACTAAAGGCTGTATCGGCCATGATATCTGACGCTACTTGGCATATCGGGGCCAGATCGTTAGTCAACCTGGGAAACGCTGGGACAACATCAGCCAAGCCCTTGGTTAGCTGCAAGAGACGACTGAGGCTTCCGCCTGGACTGTCTTGATACACGTTGATGAAGTGCGAGGCATCGCCCAAGTGCGAAGACGTAAACTCGGCGGGACTGGTTCGATCGCTGTTGAATTGCGGCTGGGTTATCGAGTGCAGATGTTGGAGATAGTTTGGTGAGAGTAGTTCAGGGGGTCGCCGACCTTGAGCTGTCTGTTCCACTACGAGTTCCTTGATCGTGAGAAGATCTAAACTGACAAACCATGCTGTCAATCTGGAAAACCCAGCAAAGAAGGCACCAGTAACCTCGCGCAACATCTCTTCCTCGAAAAGTGGGGGTCTGGACAACCGTCAGCACTGGGAATTAATAAATGATATACTAGACTCACCTGTGATAAGCCATCGCAGAAACAATGCTTGGGAAAGCCACCCAGAATGAAAAATTGAGACGACATGAGTCCGTTCCAGACTTATGATCCACATTCTTGGCGTATTCAAGATACTGCTCTAGCCATTGCTGTAGTTTATGAATGACTGTTGCTTCGATTGGGGATTCTGCGTTGTTCAGTATCTTGGGCTCTAGAGGGTAGAATAGTACGCCTTACGATTTGAAAGATAGTTAGCGAGCCGAGTCGCCATTCCTTCTAGTGTCTCATCAGGCTCTCTGAATGGAAAATCACAAATGGGGTCGATCAAGATGGGGTCATCTCCAACTATCTCAACACCAACGCTCTGGCGATCAGATATCATATCGTCATCTGATTGCACGGTGATAACCTCAATGGGCGGACTCGCTGAACGTGACAAGCTTGAGCGCGGGGTGTCAACGCTTTGAGGAGGAGCTGGTACCATCTCAACCTCGGAATCCTCTACGCTCTCTTTTATTTGGTCGTTGGCAGCATCAGTCGCATTCTCAGCCGCAGCTGGCTGAGCCACAGGTGAGGGGGAAGGTGGCGATGAAGATGAATCGTTCCGAGGCGCGTTCCTCAAATTGAGAGTGACCATACTAGAGGGCGGTTCTGTTGGAGGATCGCACATGGGGGAGTCAGGTTCGGGAGTTTTGGGTGCGACGGGGTCTGATGGGGTTTCTGCAGCCGAGCCGGGGCGAGGCAAGACAGGGTCGGTGTCGAGAGTGGTGGAGCTGGACGAGTCGTGAATGGGATTCACGGTATCGAGAGAAGTGGCAGGAGACCCAGAAAGGGAAGTACGTCGGCGTTTGCGAGCTGATATATCACCGTCATCAAAAGGATTCGGCCGGGTCGAGCTGGCTTCAGCGGAGGCAGCACGATCTAGGTCGGGAGATCTCGAGGTTGGATCCATCGGAGTCGTGGAAGATAGAAGTTGACGGGGACGAAGCGTGGAGGTGCAAAGACGTCACACCGTCGCGAAAGGCGCCCCGGCGATAGCTGCACAAAATTAACATGTGGGTTTGATAGAAGTGTGAGATGTAGCGGGGCGAAGCAGCAAGATTCCAAGCTCGAAACGAGGTTCACAGAGGGAATCAAAGCCAAAGCGCAAAATGGGGGAAGGGAGGAGAAAGAAGACAAAGACGGGTGTGAGTAAGAGACTGGTGTATGAGACGGGATGAAAGATTGCCTAGAAGAATGTTTTGTTTACTCTTGAGGCTTGAAGTGGGATGCAGATACGAAGGATAAGGCTTTGAGATGGATCTGAGGATAAGGTAGCCCAGGATATGGGGGAGCATGGATTGGCAAGGCGCGCTCGCGAATTGCTAGTGTGGATACCCCGCTACGGCAGAAGGAGCCCTGGGGGTGCAAATAGTAGAGGAAGAGGGGACGCGCGACGAGAGAAAGAGAAGAGTGGGTTGCACTTGCCGTGTCCTAGAGTTCACAAATCAATCTGATAGAAGATGTTGTCTTTGCCAGAAGACTTGTATGTCGTCGATGCTTAAATGATATTGCCCGTAGAAAGTATGGTAGATATAGACAGGTTTCTACCAGTATGTGTTGTTGTTGAGTGAGGATGAAAATGGTGCAGAACCTGGAAGCTTTCGGGTTATTTTTTTCTGATGTCGTCAAGCCAAAGTGCCAGGCTTAGCAGGTAAGGTACCTCGCGGTAGGTACCTGAGGTTGACGTTCCAGGTTGACAGCCCAGTGATTGACAGTTCCCGCCAGCGTAGCTTAGGCCACCTCAATCTTTTTAGTGGGGAGCTCACTTCACTTCAGGAGCTGTCTTGGGCGTGATGCAACCAGGAGGGCGGGGTAAGGGGTGAGGATAGTGCGATTACATCAAGCACTCTGGTTGTGCTTTGGCAGAATAAATAGCCCGATGAATATTTGTACCAACTGTCCTTGAGTGGATGTGAGCTAGCTGGGCGGAATAGGTAACCTGACAAGTAAGAAATTGATTGGGTTGAATGCCGAGCAGAGTAAAATGGTAAATGCGAAGCTAGACCCCGGCAATAAGAAAGATATGGTTGCATAATGCGGCCGAGTGTTCGTTCCATTCACGCTTCGCAGCTATCATGATAGCGGCATTGGTGGGGTATTAAGACATTCGATATTTGATCATCAACAAATGACGGAAGAGACAACTCACCTAAATCTAGATTGCTTGTAGGTCTTGACTTACGAGACGAATTGCGATTGTCTCGTTTTATCGGTATTTTGAGAAATGGCTTCTTACAAAGCTCAACTTGCCTTGGCTGTGGGAATTGGACAACAATTCATCATGGCCAACCGTGTCGTTTTGTGACACCTTGTGTGCCTTAAGTATCGTTTGGACGCCTGTTTGCCTGAGGCTACTTTCCCGTTCCCTTCAGGTTTAGGTAATGCTTTTGCTGTGCACGAGATAAATAGTGAAAGAAGCTTCGAAAGGCAATATTGAATACGCCCCCAATGAAGACGCCAGCACAGCATATATCGGTTCGAGGTTTTATGTGAAGTTGCTATATGATCCTATGATGGGAGACGGACACCAACGGCCAACATTTTTGTACTAAATAACATACTCTACCACCAGCCAGGTACGGTGTGTGTTATCCTAGATTAAGGCAGATGGACTATTGTTCAAAGTGAAGCCAGGATCTACCCTACCTGTTCTTGTTTGTTCCCAACAAGTGAGCTTGCTTCGGCGTGCGGTGTAATTCTGAAGTATTTTTTTTTTTCAGGACAGGGGGCGAAACAAGCCACAAACTTCAAACGGCCTTTGATGTGGTAAGCTTGCAACTTATTTACAAAAAAAGTCTGACGAAATCAACTAAAATTCGATTGATCGTCACTCTTTATTGACCACTCGGGCAATCAAAAGCCTGTACCTGCGGCTGATGACATAGATTACGGCGCTAACAAGCAACTCCCCGTCGAAAATTTGACCCACAAATATCATGGATCTTTGCGAATAGCTGCAGAGTAACTTTTCCAGCCTTTCATAGACCGTCATCGCCGCTCTTTTACACGACACATACTGGCCTTCTGACGTTTGTCTTCACGAAATTGACCCTCTGGACACATTTCACATACCCACATCTCTCATTGGTTGTTTTTGAGCTCACCTGACCTGAAAGAGTCTGTCTAAAACGCTGAGTGTCGTTATGTCTACTCCAACACCCCAAGCTGCTCGCAAGAGAGTCGTGCACCAGCTCGACACCCCATTTTCTACTGTCTCATGGTGTGTAAATTCTCTATATATCTTTGAATACTCATTTCTCATACAGACGTAGGCCTGCTATTTCACCCGAAGACCAAGACACCATCCTCGAGCTGCTATGCGAGTAAGTCAACCCCACACTGACTGTGCACGTATTATCACCTTAGATGTCAGGGCCAGTTACTCTGAAGATATCAACTCGCTGACAAGCGTAGCCTACTAAGCCCGCTTGGGCAGCATCGCCAAACACATATCAAACGATCAAAGGGTAAGCGTGCAGCACAGAAGGAGAAAGATGCCAAGAAGGCATCAGACGCCCCAGAAGAACCTCCTATGCCGCCAATGCCCGAGATAGAAAGTAGTATCGATGTCGGTCTCAACTCAATTACTCGAAATCTTCAGTCATGGTCACGAAAAGACACTGAATCCACTGAAGGCGAGTTTAAACGGCAATATTCTATGGTTTTTGTAACGCGGGGCAACCAAGCTTCAACGTTCAACTGCCATTTCCCGCAAATGATTGGAGCCGCATCCAAGCATCTTTCTTCTGATGAACATATTCGTCTTGTGGGCTTTTCTAAACCCTGCTCCGAGCGCTTGAGCACTTGTCTAGGAGTGCCGAGAGTCTCGTCCTTAGCTATTATCAAGGATGCTCCCGGGGCCCGGGCTTTGCACGACTTTGTCATGAAGACAGTGGCACCAGTAGAGGCGTCGTGGTTAAATGGATCCGCGGATGCACAGTATCTTGCTCCAAAGATCAACGCTATCGAAACGACGGTGGGACCCAAACGCGTGCGGGTTGAATAGCTTAGCAAGGCATGGCGTGTATGCAGGTATCCGGTAGACTTTTAATATCATACTATTAGCATGTCGAGCGTTTGCCCAAGAATATCAAAGGCTAGCCTACCTAAGGGATACGTCAAACGTCGAAGGTACGATGCTTGCCGAAAATATGGATGATGGTAGAAGGCGAAAGCTTCTGCTTCATTGCTCTATTCATCTGGAGCTGAGGCAGGCGTTAAAAAGAAAGGCCGTCGGTGGTAGAATAAACAGTATCAAGCTGCACTCGCCTGTCGATCTGCAAGTGTCAACACCAGCTATTGCACGCCGATTGCACCTTATTTTCGGCTATTGAACTCGTAACACATCCAAGTTGACTTGCGAGCTACGAACTAGAGATCTACCGGTTCTGTAATAGAGCTTTTGGCTGTGCTAGAGCACACCGGCCCCTACACCCTTGAAGTGTACTGACAATATAGGCCATATCACTGGGCTTTCAGGCAG
This sequence comes from Fusarium stilboides, assembly GCA_014822085.1. Lineage (NCBI taxonomy): Eukaryota > Fungi > Ascomycota > Sordariomycetes > Hypocreales > Nectriaceae > Fusarium > Fusarium stilboides. Next base: position 65,298 of record JAASAY010000114.1, read on the forward strand.
CCTAGGCATCAGACAGACCTACACTCGCTAATGGGCGTTCATCCATAGATTTGGTGTTTCATCCTTACGGATAGGTCTAGACGTACGCTGGGATTCGGCAGTGCAGATGCCTCTCCAGCTTCCACTTCAGATCAGGCATCGCCCCTAACAACGACGCATCAGTGAATTCGCTCTCCTATTCATCTTATATATCGTTGCTTATAGACAGATCAAGCCCCTGGGATGGTTCTGTAGCGATATTTTCTTCCATTCCATTGGTTTCTTTCCTTCTTCCCTCTCGTGGCGGCAGTCGGCACTTCTTCCACCTTCTCCCCCCCTCCCCCCTCACCT
>JAASAY010000115.1:0-147763 GCA_014822085.1 Fusarium stilboides
AAAGAGAAGAGTGAGAACGGATGCGGTAAACTTCATTTTGGTGGTTGAAAGTTGTTAATCTTGAGCGAGAGTATTGAATAGTAGATGGGTAGGTTGAGTCAAGAGTGAAGAGTGTGAGTGAGTGAGTGAGTGAGTGGAGAGAAACACGATTGAGGGGGAGAAATGGCACATTTTATAATTGTTTCTGCATGTATAGATCTCTATCCATTTTCCATGAGTTCTCCATTATCCAGACTGCTCTCATCGTATCAGCCAGCCGCTCTCGACCGAAAACCAGGCTATTGAACTCTTTCGTTACCTCTACACCATCAATAGCATCAGCTTGGTGAACAACAATGGCTGAGCTGAAGCATAGAAATCCACAACTGACAACTATCGTGAGATTGTTGATGCAAAACACAAAAGGCTGGATCGAGACCCGGTCTATACCGAGCCCATGCCGACAGTCCGATGAGCCAACTGGTCAGGACCTGATATGTTGCAGCGGGAGTGGAGAGACGGCAGCGATGGCCCGACAGCGTAAGAAGCTGAACAGTACTGTATCATTGAACTCTATGCCATCACGACTATTCAGAGAACGTAGTGTTTGCCTCCTGGGTCGAGGCCCAGCTCGCTAGGAGCTATGTGTCAATACTGTAAGATGGGAAAGTAACATGTCGGATGCAGTAGGAGGAACACCGCAATAGAAGTGGCTGTCTCGTATAATGTACCAGGTCCGCATGTTCAATTACGCTCCTATTTTGTCATAACCAACTGAACGAGAAACATCAGGTGGACAATTAGAAGTCACGACGGAAGTACGGCATGACATTGCCCTGTCATCGATGTCCGGTAGCAGTTGAGTACAAGTAAGAGATGTCACCTTGGACTCGCCGGCACAGTTGGACAGGTTTGCGGAGTAAGATTGGTATCCTGGGGCTGTCTGGCCGGTGTTCCAGGCCTATCGCTGCACCTTGTGTTTTGGTCAACGTATGACTTCTCTTTTTCTTTTCTATCTTTCTTCTTTACTAAAAATATATAATTCCCATCTCGTCTATTACGTCCTGCCGCAGAGTCAAAACACACTTATACATGTTTGGTGCAAAGAATTGAAGGCCAGAGCTTTGATCGCCTCCCATTATCACATGTGGCTACGTACCGTCACTGGTCAAACCACGAAGCAAAAATCCACAACACGGATCAATGGGTTGCATTGGTGGCTGATAACTATCAGATTCGGGCAAACACGGTAGAGGGATTGAGTTGTCTACCGGTATACTTGACACTCAAGCGTACCGGTAGATCATAGTACTGTAAGCAGCCAGCGCACGGTCACATGGTTATGTCATATCCAGTCATACCTCACAGTAAGACTGAAGAGAAACGGATATCTTAGCCGAGGTGCGTTTACCTCTACACCTTGGGCGTCTTTAGAGAATGCCTCAACACAAATACAGCTTGGTCTCCCTCCTTCTATCCATTCACCAAGCATCTCTGTCGCTCCAGTCCTCGCCACTCGCTCGCTACCAACGCACTCGCTCTCTCAGTCCACTGCACTCCATCTTTTATCCTTCAATCCTAGCTCAACGCTTAATCTTATCATCGCAAGCATGCAGTTCTCCACCATTCTTTACGGCTTCGTCCTCCTGCAGGGCGCCATGGCTTCTCCCATCAACGAGCCTGCTGCGGAGATTGAGACTCGAGATATTGAGCCCAGGGCTCCTAGTCTTGGGGATATTCCCTGGCCCAAGCTGCCATCTCTGCACAAGAGTGAGTTCTCGGAAACAGTTTGATCCTCTTTTCAACTAATCGTGTCTTCTCCAGAGGGGCGCAAGGGTAACAACAACGATGGTGACGACTGCCCGTCGACAGGAGGCTCGACCTCCCAAGGAAATGCTTGTTCTTCAGGAACCCCGTATTGCTGCACCACTGATGGCAATGGAGGTATGTATCTCTCCAGGCACCTTCGCCAAGGACAACGTCTAATGTTCTATAGTCCAAACATGCTCTAACTCGGAGGTCTGTACCACGAAGATCATCTGCTGCAACAACAACAACGGTGTAAGTGCTTCGAAGAACCCTATGGTACTCCTTTACTCAAAGTATTTTTAGTTCCAGATGTGCATCGGCGAAATCGACTTCAACGCCCCCGTCACGATTAACATCAATGTTTACAAGGGAGGCAAGGGAGGCAAGGGCCATAACTACAAGCCATAAGCTTGGGGACGTTGACCGCGATGTTGATATCCCTGTGACATGGCTTTTGGCTCGCTCTGCGGCAATCCAGGGCCAAGGGTGAAGGTACTTTCTTCTCTTACGTTCTTTTGTGCTATTGGAGACTCGAAGGAGGGTGGAGTTATCATTCCGGATAGCTGTATTTAAACAGTGCTGAATGTAACCATCTTCCACTTGCTTGATCCACTAAAAAGCATTTTATTGGCCAGGCATTGCATTGCCGACCAACTTGTTCCGTGTGCACATCCGATACATGCAATCTAGTCGTGCTTGGCGCATATAAACATCCTCTAGACTGGCGGAAGTCGCCTTGAAGAGCCTCAAATAAACTCCGTAGCCCTGCGTAGGATAGCAGATCTGGTGTGTAACAAGTCTCCGGAACCAGATACATGGGAGACCAGCCACTTCTGGGGCAAGCCACTCCGCAGTGAGCCTCAGCTTTGCATGAAATTGTTCATGGTAGCCATAACGACTCGTTGAAGTGGGGCAGAATCTAGAACAGCGGGATCAGCAACTTGTTTACCCAGCCTCAGCTGAACCCAACGGCTAATGAACCCAATTTGGAGGTTGCGCGATACAGGTGGTCTCGGAAACACCCCGCGAATTGAAGAGTGGCAGTGGATCATGGAGGCACTCTTACACTTATCATGATGATGTCAAAAGTGGGTTAGCCATTCTGGTCCCTTGGTGTAACTGGCACTAGTGACAGTTTGTTGGCCGGGGTCATTGATGTGGAGTTGTGGACATACAAGATAGGGTTGGTGTTACTGCAGCTATGCCAATAGTTTGATGTTAGTCCTTAGATCACAGGAACCAACAGTTGAGCCACACCAACCGAGAAAGAACCTGTTCACCAACTCAGCTGGAGCTCTTAGCAATATCATGGAAGTCAAAACCATCCCAGAAGGCGAAACAAGGCCGTGTGTTGGCAAGATGAGCCTGTAGGCGAGTTAAATGCCCAATGACATCAATTCATCCGGTCTAACCGAGGCTTTTAATTCTTGGTCAGACTGCAGACCGTACCTCCCTCAACTCCTCACTGAGTCCTACCCGGGTAGCCACCTGAAGGCACAGATGTGACAGGCTTTTCATTTGGCAGAGTAGCAACGGGAGGCTCTGAGGCTGGGGTGAGAGCAGCTGAGGTCTCAATCAGGTTAGGTAAAGCGCCCTCAGACACTTTCTCTACAATTCCTGGTCGCTAGACCCGGACGTGTTTCAGGGCATTCCCTAAACAACCTACCCTGGTCTGTGCCTTAGGCAGTTGGAGCCTCGGAGTTTAATATCCATGCGGTGGAGCACGGACTCAAAAGTCAAGTATACAAGACGGGCTATTTTTCCGGAGGACTTAGACATTTCCTTCTCACGAAGGCAAGTATCTCATTCTGGGTTACATTGGCTGGCCGGCACAGCGAACAGGAGGTCGAATGGACAACTGATGTATGATCTTCCATGGAGCTCTTGCCATTTGCAATTCTGGCGATGGAGATGTCTTTCTCGTGTCCCATACTCGCCGTCCCTGGCTGACAGTGTTTTCTCAAACAGGGTCGGGAGACCGGCAAGGGAGTGGCTTGATTACTTGGGATCAATGCTGCGCTGTACCATCTTTTATTGGATGCGCTAAGAACGTCAAGGAGTCAGAGTCACATCGCTTGTCGCCTCGTGGGGACTCTTTGGGTCGGCTTATCGGCATCTACAGATCGGATTATCGGCATCCATCACATTCGGTTTAGAAATTCCCTGTTCGTCTTTGGCCGTTAAGGTTACACTTAGTATACCGATTGAACAAGAGGCTAGTTCTGGGCCATGATTAAGCAGCGAAATAGTCTTCCGGGGGAGAACCCACCCCCGCAACGCCAAGGGGTTGGAGGGTTATGGGTGCCTTGTTAAAACCCGCTAGTGCCTGGACCCTAAACTCTAAGTATATGCATGTATGTAATCACATGCTCTGGCGTTCCTGTCGCCGGGTCGAGTCTTGAGTTACCATGTTTCCCGTAGGCATCCACTTGAATATCGCTAATCGTACTATCTGTGTCCCAGCTATACCAGCAGTTGAGTAAAAATGCGGCATGGATGACAACAACCTTTTCGCTTGCAAAGTAGACTTGAGCCTCAATCAATCTTGGCCCGGGATGCTAGCGATTGGACCATTCTGTAATGGTTATAGCAGCCGAGTATCGAGCTGAATCTAGCGTACAAGAATAAACATATATGAATGTTTAGGTATGGAAACAAACATCTAGAGCTGGGCTGCTGGATGAACAGATAATCCACGTTAACTTTGGGAATCGACATCTAGAGGAGGCAGCAAACTTGAAGACATACAGCTTGAGGCTGAATCAGTAATGGTGGAGTAGGACCTGGAGATGGGGAGCTTTTGTCAATTGACATCTGTATGAACATTTGACCCTTGTCACCATAATATGAACTTAGCAGAGTTGAGATCGGTTCGTTTGGTACATCCGGACCCCGGTGGTAAGCTGGCATGCCCTTGTATTCTTTCCGACCAACTTTGCCGCCTCGTATTGCCCTCAGCCAAGCTAATGTAAGGAGTGAGCATGCATTATTAATAGTGTCCGGTCGGTCCTTACTAGCGACTCAATATGTGATTCATGCAAGCGAGTGCATGGTGGAAGAGAGACACACAGAAGGCAATTCAAGGAGATTCGATGTCACCATTCTGGCTTTCCTGATCCACCTTACTCCTGAAGTGGATCTCAGCTAGAGACCGTTATTCCAACGGAAGAGTTGCAACGGGGCAAGTCCGAGGGTCCGACACGCGCAAGCACTAAGCATCGGAGATGTTATTGTCCCACCAAGCTACAATCGCAATAGCGGTAGTCAACGTTGGCTACCTCTGGGGAACATCCTTGACAGCATTGCGATCTGGGCCATCACTTGTAGCGTTAGAGGATCGACGACAAGGTTGTGCTCGGACGGGTTTCGCTAGTGCCGAGCTACCGGGTCATCGGCATTCTTGCAGTTTGGCCCGCATCAGAGACCTCGTTCTGGCCATGCTCGAGAGACCGAGACCCAAAAAACGCGTCATCTCGTCCCTGGGGCTAAGGCCCTGATCCAAAATTAGCTCTGTCAACTCCAAGATCTCCCATCTATGATAACATTCAACGTCATATTCGTCCAATATTTGCTCGGGTTATTAGTTTCCCGATAACGGTTTATGCACTAACCTAAATGAGGCCACTTTCGAGCCGAACCTTATGTGCAGTCTTCTCATGGTATTTCAATTACGAGCCAATCAAGGGGGTGTGCAAAAGCACGCGGGGCTTCGAGGCAATACTGGGTCTTTGGTGGCTTTCGCCATCTCTATGTCCCAGCCCAATTTACTACTAATACCACGCAAGATTTCCCTCTCACGAACTAGATCAGTATGAATGGTTGTTATTGGCTTATGTGAAGACGCTGAGTAATAGCATGTTTCTCAGAATTTTCTTCAGAATTCGCGTGGGTGATGTGTGAGATTATTAATCAGTTACCCTACGCTTCACTAGAGCGATTAATACGCAGGGCGAAAACTACGTAAATCGGAGGAAAAGAAAGAAAATCCAGCTACCATAGCTGTGTTATAATAATAGTTCGGCTCTGGGATATGGTATTTACAGTTGGAATTAATAATATGTCCATGTTATTGATCTTTGAAGAGATTGAGATCAAGACCCATTATTTGCTGCTCTTATCCAAGTTACATTGATATATATCGAGTCATAAGTTGACCTCTTATTTTGCAATGACATAGCATTTTCCTCTCAAGTCATATGGGCTTTTGAGACATTCAAATACTGATCAACAAAGATCCTTAAATTATTCGGTGGACCATAACATAGACATAGGGGCTATCTGATTATTAATATTAACTTCCATACTGTGTCGCTCTGTCATTTCCAAACTCGCGGTACACAAAGATATAACAATTCAGTTAACCGGTGGCTAAAACCTCTCTTACGATTAGAGATAATATACTACACAACACTATTGCAATATTACTACAAATCGCTCTTGTAAACATGTTCCAGTTCTCACTTCGTAAGAAGGAATTCATTTCTTCTACATATGCGGCCTTGATCTCTGTCTTCTAGATATCAGTCACTTGTGTGTGTACATAGAACACATTTTGGCGTCCCAGGAACGATATACTGGGGTCATTAGGGAGAACAGCTCGACAGTGACTGTGTTTCAGCAGTATGGTGTTTTTGTTTCATAATGAATATGATTTAGGCCTACCAGTCTGGGTGTATGTACTAGGCTAGGTAGTGTTATTGTACTGTCTAACCGTAGGCAAAGTAGTTTCCGTCTCCGTCTCGGTTACGTGAGAAAGGCACTTGGTCTCAGTAATGGTATCTGTGGTTGCAATAGTTTTGGTTCTGGTCTTAGGCGAAAGGGCCTTACGAGATCCCTTGATAGCAGTCGTGTTAACCTTGGCCGAGGTGGATGGGACCTTCTCGAAACAGTGAAGTCGTTGAGCGTATTGTGGTTAAATTTTGCGGCCAGCTGCAAGAAGTTGAGCGTTGGAGGAACGTCTCTGGCCTTCATTTTGGCTCGATAATCGGTACAGTGGCAAAGGTGGTATGTGCTCGTTATAGATGGTCCTTAGAGGAATACGTTGTGCTATCAGATAAGCGGTCTGAGTTGAGGAATTGAGTTCACATAGAAAAGCTGGTATTGAACAAGCAGAGGGGCTGATGAGAATCCTGTATGATTTACAATAGTTATAGCCTACCTCTAGAAGGTAACACACTCAGATAGGCCATAATGAGATGAGGCAGACATTACTGTTTTACCATATAGCCTTTATTGTATAGCTACGCCTCGCATGCTTGAACGTAGTAGTAAATGTGGCATCAATAAGGCCTACAAGTATATAAGACCTCAGATCAATTTATGTTAGCTAACCCCTTCTTGCTAAAAGCAAAAGACGTTTTTCAGTAGCTGTTGTTATAAATAGCTGCTAGAAACAACACTATATGGATTTACCTTCGAATGTTCGCTCACTGCTCGACGCGAATCCAAGAGGTAGCGGCCTTTTGTCATCTACGAAGTGGGGATTTATTGCATCACGATTTCCAAGTGTGTTATTATGTGCTTACTTCAGCTAGTCCCATAGTATCTGGCGATATTCATTAATGCTATCACAGCGTCGTGTATAGCAACTTTTGTGAAGGAGTGTCATAATGAGTATCGTTTTATTACTCTCGGTACTTGTTGCCTTTTTTCTAGTTTAGAGATAATTGCATACTTTATATATTACTGTAACAGTGATGGCCAGACACTTCAGCTCCTGGCCCCAGTAAACTGCTCTTTAAATAATGTTGATTGCTATGTTCCTTGGATCAAGAACTACCCCTTTATGCCGGCCATACATGCTGAATTATATAGCTCGATATTTATGGAGCGAACAACAGTGATAGTGTATTTATAACTACAGCATGTTATATTTGAAAGTTCTTACGGCCTTTATGTATAGCTCCAGCGCTATCAATCAATCTTTCTTTTACATTAAAGATTTATTAATATTACATATCAGGTGTTCTTACATAGTAATGATCTCAATGTTAGTTATCGGAAGAGTGAACTCAGATTTAGGTCCCAACTGATGCGAGTCCGAGTGCGAATCTGCCTGTAATATGTTACTTATCACTTAGCCTAGACAGCTTCAGGGTTAAACAGCCTAAATACTCTATTATAAAGCGAGGCCTGCGGTCCAAGCCTGCCAATCAGACTCATCTTAATGAAAACGTCAGCTTACCCCCTGCGTGATGAGAGGAAGAACTTCAGTGAATTCCCGGACGCTGAGTATTCCAACTGGTCCATCCTCATTGATTGAGTCAGGTGCTAATTTCATGATCGGAGGTCCATGTTTTTCCCCGGCGGATCTTAGAACTCAGCATGCATCAGTGCGTAGGTCGGACTTGGATTTACAGATATCCTTCCGCTGATATTTGCAGGACTATGCACTGCTAACCAGTAGTAGACAACGATTCAATAAATTAATGGTGTTAGCATTGAAGACAGGTAAAGATAATGGGAAGTGGCTCAAAGGCCCAGCCAAGCCCCAGACCGTCATTTTCACCTGATGGCGGGGCTGGGTGCTAGCAGATTCCTTCTCCGTGGCATGCAACGGGAGTGAGGAATATGATCACGTAGGCCACCCTTTTCTCTATATCCGTCGGTGCAAGTAGTCTTGGGGTGTACCAGATGACCACTAGTTATAGAATGCTTGGGGTATATAAGATGTCAATTCATTTCAATTGTAAACGGTGAGACGTAACCTTTCAGACCGTACTATATCTCTTATGCAAGTATTTCACCTTGCTTCACTTGACAGCGAGCTCCCATTATAATTAATTAAATTTTACTTTGCTCTACGAGCTGCGATCGTCAGTCATGGCGAGCAAACATCTTGACCAGATTAATCTCCAACAAACAAGTTCCCATTCTTATACGGCATCATCCCATGAGGACTGGTGTGTCGGACCTAGTAAGTGAGAACATACTTGCTACCTAAAATCAATATCGGTAATTTATTAAGTCCTTCTTGGTAGTACGGTTGCCACTGTCCTCCATGTCGCCAGTTTGGTGCATCTCAATGGTACACTGGCCGAGTACAAACAACCCGACGTGCACACACTGCATGTCTCGTTTCTTCGCCCGAGCATGAACCTTGACTTCGAAATCAAAGTCACGGATCTCAAGGTTGGAACAGGTGCATGCTTCATCCAGCTCAACTTGAGTCAGGACAACGAAGAGCGGGCGATTGCGCTTTGCACATCTACTAACTTTGATGTTATCCTAGGGCCATCTGCCAACACGGGTTGGGCCTTACATCCTCCAGTAGGTCCGGTTCCAGATATTAAGAAAATTGACGCCCAGTCGCCAGAAGAGAACTGGGTCACCGGTAGGATCTTTGGCGAGATCCTCCCCTTGACGAGACGGATGCTTTACCTATACCCTCGCAAACTGCACTCTGATATCGGCCTGATCGACTTTTGGATGTCTTTTGATGGAGACGAACGATTTGTGTCTGCCACTTTGCCTCTGGCTGTTGATCTTGTCCCATCACCAACCGACACGATCTTGGGTACAGGCGGGGCATTTGATGGGCGAAACAACATACGGAAGACCGCCGAGTGGGCAAACCAAAACCCCGGTGTGACCCTCGAGCTCGAGAATACCATCGAGGACGTGTTTAAAAAGTCAAACCTGGAAACTACCTTGTGCATGAATCTTGAGTTCAAGGAACGTCTGCCAAAGGATGGACTAAAATGGGTGTTGGTGAGGACGAGGACTAAAATGCTTCAGAACGGGCGCTTAGACTTGGATGTCACCATCTGCAATCAGGAATTGCGACCGTTATGTTTTGCAAGACAGGTTATGCTATCACACGACGTGGTCAGAAGGTTTCGGGTCAAGCGTACGGTACCCAACTTGTAATCAACGCCTCTTCCTTGGTTAATTTACTATGAGATGCATCTCAGCCCGTCATTACCCAGTTGCTGCCCGATGCGTATTTGAATGCCTCGCCATGAGATTTGTGTGACGACATAATTACTTGGGTGCGTTTACAATGGAATTTTGTAATAACATGCCTTCATCAATCCTATACTTGCTGTGGACATTTTCCATACTACTGTTTAGTGCCTATACAAAGCTAAAGACGGCGACAGCAGCTCAGATTTAAATAGGTACAAGTAGAGGCAAAACAAGATTCGAGACGAAGAAAAAATGAGTATTTGCGTTTTGAGGCGACGGGGATTGTAGGTATTCCGTGACGGTTGTCGCTTCCAAGGGAATAAACCAATCTAGAATAGGGTTATGCTGGTAGATCGTATAGAGTGTGATACTAGGCAAAGTGAAGTGTTATAGGCTCTCGTAGGTATATCACTCGGGAGAGGTAGAATGCTGTGAAGAGGTTTTATCTATACCCGGTAACGTGTATTCGAGGAAAATGTCGAGAGTGTGTTCATATAATGCAGTAAATCGTAGTCCTTCAGTTCCGAGTTTGTAAACACTTTTACCGACTATAGTGTTTCAAGATCGAGAAATAACCTTCTAGCTAAGCTAATCCTGAAATATGTTCTTCACAATCTTTGACAGATTCTCTGGCTGACTGATCGTGGGCATATGCCCGCTGTTCAAGGTGTGTACTTTGACATCTTTCCCAGTTGAGGTTTCAACAGCTTCAATCATTCCACGTTGGAACTGGGGTGGGATGGTCTGATCCTCCTCGCACACGATGTAATGGATGTCCACATCGCCATACCCAGCGTATGTCAGTGGTTCTTTGAAGCTAGCGGTGGAGTGATCCACCATCTCTTTAGCCCACTTTAGACCTTTCTCAGCGGGGAGATCTGAAAAGGTAAAAGGGGCCTGACCCTCGGGTGTAAGGCTCATATAGTCGTCCTACAGCCGTGTCAGTCGGAATTTCTAAAGTCATGTTGTGTATATGATTACCTTGATTGTAAGATAGTCGGGCAAGTTAGACTCAAATCCATCCAGGTTGCTCACACCAGTTTGCAAAAGCACGGATGCAAGATAGATGACCCTGCTAATTCCTCCTTGTTTGCCTTGGGCTTCTCGGGCCTTTCTGGAGAGTTTGCTAAGACTTTGAGTCGTAGGTATGCCGCCGTAGGAATGGGCCATGAGCACGACCTCCTTCCCTTGGCCAAGGAGTTTGGAAACCACTCTGATGATCTCGTCGACATCATCACTCATGGTCTGTGGTGGGAGAATGCCCTGCCTGCCCACCGAAGGGACATCGACGATATGGGAATCGATACCATGGCGCTCCAAACTCTGTGCAAAGCCGCGATAAAGTTTTGCTGGTGCAAACGATCCAGGAATGATGACGACGGTGGGACTTTCCATTGTTAAAGATGTCCAATCAGGAAGTACTTGGTGATGATATTTGTTGGAAAAGTTGATTATAAGTGTACGTCCAGTCCTTTTTGTATTATTCAAGACTGCTTATCCATTACCATTTTGGTCTCCACTATTGCGATTCTGGGTTGGTAAGCTCGGTCACCGTGAAATCGGCGGAACTTTAGAACAAGGAAACTATTTGATCCATCAGGATTTAGCCGGCCTACTTCACACGCTGTGATTGGCTCAAGTCCGTGAAGCGAGAGAAACAAAGTGGAAGAAGATAACGCTATCGCCTGCTCTAGACAAGGGCAAATTTAGGTCTTATACACACTTCAGTTGTAGATTTACGTGCAGCAACATCGTCGTTCTCTTGATGACATTGGAACCTCAATTCTTAGAGGATGCGTACTATCAGGGGTCGACGACGCTAGATGTTACTGCATACGCAGGGGCAGCTTACGTGATCGTTCCCCAGTATCTGCTACGCCATGAACTGTGACGTCAACCTCTCAACTGAAGAGCCCACTCCTCTCATCCACTCGCTTGAAATGGGTCCGAACAACCCCATAAACGCCAGGATGAGAGAAGGCTTTAAGAAGGTCAAAGACGCGATGTCTAACTTGCAAACATGCCTTCTAGCATATGCTAGAATCAATGAAGGGTGCAAGATGGCGTGGCCTCTGCACTATAATCCATTTTTAATCTCGCCTTCACGCTTGGGAAAATGCAAATGGCACAATAAGATTTTAGAAAAAAAGGCTATTGGCCTTGTTTAATGTCCATGGGCTATATGTTTAATTTGGTCGTTGTAGCCGACAATGTTCTTGGTGGACACAGCTTTATTGAGCCAGGCTTCTTTGTTATGCTGATGCTGCCCAGTCAGGACCTGTCCCGAACATACGGACTAACAACGACTATTAGTTGTTCACATTCTTTGTTCCTGATTTGCCTACTCTTGTAAACAATTGGGACTCAATTACAAGTACCGCACCAGTGTCTAAAAACCTGTCACTATCTTGAACATCATCACTCACACAGCACCAGCGCAATTTCACAAACACTCTCAACACGTTTCGCTATGGATCAAATGATTCCCACCTTTCTCCATAGGTTACTTCTCCTCTCCTTTTCTTGACTGCAACAAGCTAATAGTCACTCCTAGGTGCATGCACGCAAGATGTCAAATGCTTCCTGCCTAACACTCTCGTCGTCGCAACCTGGCCTGACTACCTGAGAGTCACCAAGATGGAGGGAAAACCGCCGGTCCAATTTCTCGTGCTTGTAGCTGTTCTCACACTGCTTTGGCTTGTTGTTCTACTCTTGGAAAAAACTACACAGTGGATGGTAGGAATGGCTTAGACTATTGTCCGAGTCATATTGATTGCTTTTCCGAGGGCTGCACTTGTTCGCTTCTTCGGATGGATGTAGGAAGAGGGGTGACAAAACTCCTGGCTTACAGAAAGTTTCCCATGCATAGATTGTTCATACAGGCTCAAACATAGTTACTATTTTCAGTCTTGATACTATAATAAATAATCTTATAGTTTACATGAAAGCGAAACTAAAGTATGCTTGAGTAAGGGATGAAGAAGTGAAGGGTCGAAAACACGAAAGCCAACTAAATGGACTTCCAATAACCTTGGGGATAGATGAAGAGAAGTTTGGCTAGTAGAAGCTTAGAAAGCTTCACCACTCGCAAGATACCATGGCCACGTGTTCGATCTGAGCACCGTCTCCAAGATTGCTGCAAAATTTGGCAGTTTGCCTTTCATGGTTCTCCTTGCAGCTGTGGACTTGGCCACCACACCACAAGGCACCGGGGTTGCCAGTACCGTCATTCTTATACTCACAGTCTCCATCTTGAGTCTCGACAGCAAATGTACCACCAGGATACTGCGGATCCTTCAGAGAATCGACCGAGAACGTAGTGATGGATACATCGGCGGGAGCTTCAGCGACTGGGAATGGATCGGCCGAGCACTGCGATCCGGTTCCGAAGGGTACTGAGTAAAACAGCCACTTCATCGAATCTTCAAAGTTGGCATCGTTTGGCACTCCTTTTCGCCTGTTCTCAAGGATAATGTTGAGAGCCTTGGTAGGACCGGCCGGTTCATCCTCCCCTCCTCCGTTATCTTCCGGCTCTCCTCCATCCTCTCGTGGCCGCACCATGGCGTTGGGGGTACCAAACATAGTCTCCATATACTTTTCGCTTGCGTACCAGGCATACGAGTCGGCTGTAGAGACAAAGTCAACATTACGACTCACAGAAATGACTTCAATAGGACAAACTCACCGTTCAAGTGTGTACGGCCTCGCTCCTTCTCATTTGCCGCAAGCTTCTCCACCCACGTAATACCATATGCCTTCTTGTAATTGTCTTGGTTGTAGATTTGGTCAGTGATAATCACTAAAACTTGTTAGCCAATCTCAAGGGTATATCGCAGCTTGCAACAGTCAGTCACCTTGTGATGTGCCCTCGATAGCGGGGAGATGGGTAAGCTCATGAAGCAGTGTTCTGGCCTTGCCGACCATTTTGTTTGGATTCTTCTGATCATCACGAGATCCCTTTCGAAGCTCGTCCACTATGCCTGCTAGATGCAATTGGCCGGGGGCAAAAAAGATGGAGCAGAGAACAATGGTCGACTCCTCGTATGTCCCATCATACGCAAAGGCATAGCCTCCAATAATGCCGTTGGATGATTTGATCTCATTGGCACATGTCACCTGATCAGCAGCGCTTCGGTGATGTTGGTAGATATCTTGGCATGAAATGCGGATCTTGCGCGTGGATCCATCGAGGTCTTGAATATTGCTAAAAACAGCTGAGATTCAGTCAGCAAAGAGCAAACCAACATGAAGAAGTAGTCGTACTCTCAATAAGGTTCATGCCATCGAATCTCGATCCAATGTCGGTGCCGAACATTCTCGTTTCTATTCTCCCGGCTGGGAAGAACTGTCGGGGAACATTGGCCAGCGTCACGACATCTGCCCAAACCTGCTCAATGTCCTTTATCTTTCCCTCCGAACATCCATCAAATCCCGTGAAGGGAACGTCTCCGGGTATATTGGAGAACTGGCGTCGGTGCATTTCGACGGGCTTGGCAAGAGTTGCAGCAGGTGCAGAGATTAAAAGGAGACCATAGGCCAGTCGAGCCATGGTAGATGCGGGAGCCATGATTGTAAGTTCTTGGTAACGGACCTAAGAAAGAGTGAATGGTGATGAATTGCAATCATTTCCGGGAGCATGTTTGCTTTCTATACTAATACATTCAGCACAGATGAAGCACGGCCATGAGTCTAAGCCTCTGAGGATTCAGACTCAAATCCTCCAGGCTTTACTGCTTACATCCAGCATAGCCTGCGTCCTGAGAAGTATTCGGTAATTGGAAATTTAATGCTTCCTTGTTAGTAGGTACATAAGAATGGTGGGTCGGTGGATGGGTCTGATGGATATTACCCGCAACATAATATTTCTCGGCCATGTTATTCGTATACAAAGGTCCAATGATTCAAGCGCAAATTCTTAAGGATTCATTCCTTTCACTTAGTACAAGCTTCATATTGACAAGTAATTGGTTTTCCGACTATCAATGCTTACAGTTTAGGAGATTACCTCCAATCTAGCAGGTTGTTGAAGTCCGCAGGCCGTCGGGGTTGCCCATCTAAGTCACCCATAAACCAATTAGAAGCTATACACCGTGCAGTCATCAGATCTAATTGGTCTAGAAGCTCAAGTGGTGGCCCTAGTGGTCCTATGGACTTCATGAATCGTCCCACGGACTTCTGAAACAAGTTGTCAGGACAAAACACCCACGCTAAACCATTTCTGGCCATTTTTTCGGAGCATCATCATGCATCGGCATTACAGAGCTACCGGCCATGGAGTCGCAAAGGTTGAGAGGTTAATGGGATAGTGTGAGGAAGCCAGTGCTTGTGGTTATGAAGATATGGGTTGAAATTTCACAGTTATCGGTATAGACCTCTTGAAATTATTTTGTACGCAGACTTCAATGGAAGAGCATAGACAACGACTGGTAAGTCTTTGACAACGTAGAACCAGTCCACAGCCGAGGCTTCCCTCGACTGTCATAACATTTTGTGTATTCGGGCATATTGTGAGTTGGTGTTCTCGGATAGTGTCTTTATGGAACAAGTGAACACTAGTATATTCCATTCAACGACCGTGGTAATAATGAACACCACCGTTGTTCAACACCTGAATGCCACCTTGTTCACAATATCACTGTTAGCTACCTGAACACGAAGCTAATTTCAAATATCATGTCTAATCTTCGCTCTTCTAGCTGAGTATAAGATGACCAAGATGGTCGCTTTACTCTCCAACATTTCTCACCACAACCTTCTCACAACCTTTGACGAGCGCATCACATCCGATCAACTAGAGTTTTTTCTCATCAACACCACATTCTACCATCATCATGTCTGACAAGTTCTGGGGCTGGGCCCTTGGCGATCGCAAGAATGATGGTGAGTACTACGAAGAAGAAGATCTAAAGTGGGTCACTGCAGTCTTACCCCTCGTCGCATTCAGAAACCTGACAGTACCAGCCTATCCCGTCCCTGCCAAGTTTGCAAAGTATAAAGAATTCATCCCTTGGGAAGCCTGCTTTCGAATGTCGTACCTCATCGACTTTCTGCACGTCCATGATCCCTTTGGAGAGTGGGTTGCTTACAAGGCACTCAATGACGTGGATCCTGGCTTCAAGAAGCTCAGAGCTTTCGGCAAGATCTACACTCAAAGCAGGGCAGAAGCCCGTGGAGTCTATCCTCTCGAGGAATGGAAAGATCGTGAGTATCTTTTGAACTGGGTTCTGGCCAATGCGTACTTCCGGCTTCAACGCGTTCCAGAGTTGATAGCTGAAGAAGCTCCCGAGTTGATTGACGATAATCATTTCCGCTACTACATCATGTTCTTCCAACAGGACAAAAGTCTCCGCCAGATTCGGAAACAGAGACTTCGCGATAACGAGCCAGGATGCTGGTCTGGGGTGTCTTCTCTCCTTAAGTTCGATTAGTTTGTCAGTCAGCGTGATGGAGACATAAGGACGACGGGAAACCAAATAGGATCCATCTGCAATTTAACAAGGCGGCGTTGGAGTATCAGATTGTATGCATTTTTAGGTAGTGAATTGTGAAGATTGTTTTGATAACTTTGACCACATCCGTGATTTCGCAGGTGACTGTGGCGTCTTTCAATCCATACGCGTCAGAAGACGTCTCAAGTAAGTATTGTCCATAGTCTATGTGCCTAGCAGGTTGAGAACGTCAATTCTGAGTTACAGGTTGAATATAACAAACATTTAGTTCCATTCACCTAGATAGATACAAAATTTAGTCATCTCTTGAAGGAATATTCATATTAACACAATGCCAGCATGAGGTAAGTTTTGCTGCTGTCAGGTAGCCCGGGTGAAGGAACGAAGAGAGCCGCGGTAAGTCCGCCTAGTAGCCAGACGGTATGTGACAAGGCCACAGAAGTATTTCTCAACTAATCAGAAGATCTGTCGTAGTTCTGGACGCATTATGGTAGGTTATATCAATACGTGAGATCTGTAGTGCGTGTTGGGGCTGATCACATTTGGTCTAGCAACAGGATCATATGATACCCCCACCCGAGTCAGAATGGGACGCAAGTATAGGGTAGCCACAGATATATCAATCAGCGTATTATTTTACTAAATACTTACTTAGATTCTCGGAAATATCATTTAATCATTATATTGTTGATATGAAACTGGTTGCGACTGAGGCTTTGGGGACGTTTTTTGTGGACTAGGTTTTCAGAAGCTATCCGAATCATGGGGCTGCGGCCACGTTGAGTGTCTCGCGACTTCCATGAAATTCTGCAATGATACCTCGTGATCCCGACCTGCACACGGAAAGGGTCTCAGCATGTCTGATTAACGGTCACAACCGTCTAGCAATGGTCGTAACACTTCGACATACCACTCGATCTCTAGGTTATAAGGATAAATAACGATGTTTTATACGGACTGATGGCGCGGTTCTAGCTTGCTTAAAGCCGGAACCTGGAGAGGGTAATTCCGAGGTGGAACAGGCGGCTGGAGTTCCGATTGGTAGACTTTGACTAGACGAGGGGCAATATTTGGACACACCCCGGCCCCGGAAGGGATTAGTCCGAGACCGAGAACTGTTTGCGCAATGGGGGAATGATTTTCCATGACCCGACTGTTTCTAGAGGCTGAGGACGACACGTGGGTCGCCCTGAATCAAGTGTCACTGAAAAAGTCCACCATTACGGAAAGCGAAACGGTCATTGGGACTCAAATCAACTCACCAGACCACTCGTCACTATCACCCATCACATCGAGCGTTGGACTTTGATTGATATGTGATAGAAAAACCAGACCGCCACAGGTCGACTTCAACATTCCTCGTGGCTAGTTCCAGCCGGATTTGGTAACGCGTCGCGAAGCCGTAGAGCCACAACTGTAATACGCAACAGGCACACTAATGTTAAGTTATAAATCTGAGGCTTGAACTTTACCGAAGAGCTTACACAAGGTGTGCTTTAGTTACTAATCAATCTTTAATGGCTGCGATATCGTCTGGGGCCTACAATGCCCCCAGTTCAACCGCACTCAAGCATCACGCATTAGATACGAGCCCTAACTCATCATCCAAAGCTCCGTGCTCGAAATAAATGTCTTGTGCGATCCGTGACTTGGTATTGGTGTTGGACATTGTGACTCTGCCGTGGTTTGAGCCTCTGGCATACGCCAAGGCGGGAACGGCTTTCGAACTCCTTGTGCCCATGATAAAGCTTTTAAGACCTGGAAGACACACAACAATGATAGCGGTGCACATCTCAGTAGTACATAGCGTATCTATATATCTCTTCAGTATATTTAGGCCATGGAAGATCCCAAAGGGGCTGTGTAGCAAGAACGAAAGGCAGGTGGGAGCACATACACGCAGTTGGCGGGTCAAGCTCATAGAAAGCCGTAATTAATGTTACAAAGCGTGTCAAACTAACAGCTAAGCTGACGGCGCCTAGTGAAAAGACACCGATAAGACCGATCTTTTGGCTTCTGTAAAGTTTCAAAAAGCTCAGCAGAAAGAATGGGAAGCAGAAAACTAGATTATAATCAGAAACTCCGCGTTGTCAATCTCTGAGCATGCTTTGACGTACGTATAAAATCCACAGAAAAGTTGAGAGTCCACTGGGCTATGAACATGGTGTGTGCTCGCTGAATGTTCTTCTCCGGGTTCTTGGGTCTCAACCTAGAAACGCATCAGCATATTTATAAAGCCAGAGACTTGTGGTCAGAGCACACAAATCGTTTTTCATCGGCAGTAGTATAAGTAAGTTCATAAGCAGAGAGGCTATCAAACCACTGACTGTATAAACAGTGACTATTCCCAGCACTATTCTTAGAATCTTGAAAGGCTTAGGGATTAAAGTCCAATAGAGAAACATGATAGACAGCTTGGGGAAGAAGTTTCCAGTGTCAAAGGCGATAGTGTATGCCAAGGTAGTCTGTAAGCGTAATAGCGAGTTAGCTTCAACACCTAGGCTCTGATGCTTTTTAATGAATGTTGATACCACATACATTGCCGTACTTCACGGGATCGAGCTTTTCTGGAGGACCTAACGCGAGTGACAACGATATGTATACGCAGACACAGAAGGATATCGCGCAGAACCATGCGCTGAGAGCAAGTCCATCGGAAATCGTGGGACAGCGTCGCTCATGGTAAATCCGAACCCAGAAGCGCAAGCCCAAAACACATAACGCCAGAGCAAGTAGGAGGGATTCAATAATCTGTCCACAGGTCAGTACGTGAGGGAAGTAAAAAAGTGAACAGGCCCAGAGAGGACGCATACTAGACCAGTGGTGGGTTTCATAGTGCCTCTACTCTCAACTGTCCTTGGTAAGCATCACGTCTTGCGTGGTCTACAAACCAAGGAGTGTCAAAGTTGCGGATAGATTTATTGACGGTATACAGACCCGTTATATCTATCAAGTGATAAGCAAGAGGTTTTGCTATTTCCGGAACCATCTCTGGCGTCAGACAGTCGAGATCAGGGACTAGTGTCGTACTACTGTAAAGAGGCTGAGAGGCCACCCACGCAAGACTCCCAGCATTTCTCTGACGTGAGTCATTTGGCTGAGTTAATTGGGGCGGGAGATCGACGTATCTTGGTGTAAAAGGAGTGTTTCCCGCTCAGTACGCCACTTCATCGGTTCCACCGTTTACCATCCTTACGCTCAGAACAAATAAATAGCCATGCATTCCAGTAGCAAGCTATTGAGCTTGGTTTGTAAGCTGACGAATGAGATAAGCGGAAAATATCCGCTAAGCCAATTACGGTCAAGGCCGCCCGATCATATTTTTGGCCGCCCACTAAGACAGACAGTCAATCGAACGGCCACTCACATCCGCTCAGGCTCGAACTTTACTAATCCCTTGTTTTCGAATTCCAACCTGATTGCAAAGGTCTAGTTTCCCTTGAACTATACTTAGCCTTCCGTCTTCCGTGACTGGTCTGTACGCAAGTTCAAAAGTGATCGAGTTATAAAACCCTACCGAGCTAATAATCTACCAAGGTCTATAGCTTCTGACTCTATGACCTCTGCTAGATAACTAAGATCCTGCTGCTTCTTATGTCTATTCAGCTACGGTAATGAGGTCCCCGCTCTGATTATTATATACGTTTTTTCTTAGACTGCTTTTATAAGCAGTTAGGATTCATAATAACAGCATAAGGAACACCATCGAGCATGTTCAGCAGAGGTAATAAATGTCCAACTTTCGGCATATATTAATCTTACGTTAATTTCCAACATCGCAATAAACTCAGACGAATGTCATATTCGGCTCTCGAAACTGTTTCATGACTACAACTCACTTTACCCATGTAAACGTATCCTTGTTCCACGTGATATGTGGAGTAGTAATCGAGGCGCAGCAGGTAGCGACTGTTAACTTCTCACATCGTCTGACATCTTACTTAGTCTCATTTTTAGACTTCCTTGAACTTTCGTCATGCCTTTCCTGCCTGACGAGATTTGGGAACGTGCGTTCTTCAACCTGGTAGAACTATTATCCGATGAACTATGGTGGGAATCCAGACCACAACCCGACCATCATAAACAGGCGGCACTCTTGAGTCTCTGCCTAGTATGTCGCCAGTTCCGGCGCATTGCACAGCCTCTTGCGTACCAGAACATCTGTTTTACCAGCCGAGATGATGGAGAGACGATCAAAGACCTCTTCTTGCGGAGTTTGATTGCAAATCCCAGCCTCGGGCTCTTCACACACACAATGAAGTCGGACACAAAATTGTTGAGCACCAAAATGTTCAAGGAGATGTGCCAGTTAGAGTTAGAATACCTCGATCTACCAGCTCAGTTCGCCGAGACTCTAAGAGTGGCCATCATGGGAGAAACCACCAACGCCGTTGGCGTAGCCCCTTTCCTTTTAGCTTTTATGCCGAATATCCGGGTGTTGGATGTCACCCACGAAACAGCTGACATATTGTTACCTTGGATGTTGAGTGAGAGTCAGGGTTTGGAAATTGACATGATGAAAAAGATGCTCAAGTACGAGCACGAAGACAGCGATTATGATGAGGGTAATTTGAAACGGCGAAATGAACTCGACCAGCACAATAGCGAGCGCATTGAGGGGATCACCAAATTTGCCAACTATGGACTATCGCATCTGACAGAAGTGCGACTAAGGACGAGTTATGGTTATAGCGGAGCCCTAGACATCGGAGCGATAGAGCCCATCCTCCTACACCCCACACTGAAAAGGCTTTGGACTTTTGGGATCGACTGGGCTGACCCGGCTGTCGCGGACCTGTCTTGGCCAGATCGTCCCTCCAACTTGGAGGATCTAGAGCTTAAGGACTGCTTCATCGACTCTTCAGGCTTGAGAAGCATTCTAACTCGCTGCAATAAGCTCCGCAGGCTTGCGATCGAGCTGACTCACGTACGAAGGATAAGATCCGAGACTTACCCGCAATACGAATATTGGGAGATCGACTTTGACGAATTCGGCATTGTACTGAAAGAGTTAGGAAGCAGTTTGGAGGAGTTTGACTTTGACTCCTTTGGGTACGAACTTGGCAATGAACAGGATGGCAGGCTAGGATCACTCCAGCCACTCTCATCGTTACGCCACCTTCGAGTCTTCAAGAATGATCTACTCGGTGATCAAATGGATCGCGAGAGAGAAGGGATGCCGACTCTGACTCTCCGTGACACTTTACCTCGGTGTTTAGAAACGCTACATTTATACTTCCCTTGTCATTCTCCCATTAGGGGCGCCGGCGCAAGAGACCACGAGGAGACCTACCAAGAGCTTTACAATCTTATAACCCAGAACGAATTCCCGAATTTACGACAGATAACGGTGGAGCGCCATGCTGATCCATCGAAATCAGGAGAATGGGATCAAGTAATCGAGGGCTGGGGTGACCGCGTGGAAAATTACTACACGAAAAGATCTGGATCGAGCGAAGCGAAACGAACAGTTCTTATTTTGTCAAAGCGATGAGAACGTCTTTTAAAAGGGTGTCTTCATCGAGCCAAACATATTGAATGAGTTGTGAGTGCGTCAGGCAGACCATACATGTGTCGGACTATTCCTGCATCGAAGGTAGTTTGAACCGGTTAGAAGTAACATATAAATCTAGCGTTACTGAGATTGGATTGATGATGGAGGATGCTTTGGAAACTCGGCGGTAATTCGGCTGAGCCAATTATCCTAGTGATATGCATTAGGTTGTGCACAACGATAGCAATCTCTTGATGTTTTTCACACGAGTTCCCTGCGTGGTCGATGGGAAGTCAACGTCAGACATGTTGCCACGGACATCCTATGCAAAGATATCAAGCGCGAATCTGAAATGGTTTCTATGAAGGATTAGTACAACATTGAGCAAGGAAGTTCGGCATGTTCGGAAGGCTCGGGAAGATTACAAACAGCGATATCCCGAGGTAGCCCAAAAGTCATAGACTCATAGAGTGGGATTGAGAACGGGGACTTTGATTCATTTCAGATTGGGATTCTCCGCAGAGCCCTGATTGGCTCACATGACTAGTCTCGGTGAAATTTATCACACTGACATCATGGAACCTTCAACAGTCCTAGACAATATTTATTCGTGACGTCAAGACGTGACAGCTTTTTCAGTACTCTGGCGTAAATTGACCTATGCTTTTCACAAGGTTACACTGTAGTCAATCTGCCGCTGTCTTTGTTCCATGAACTGCACCCAACCGGCAATTATAAAAATGCTTGGCACCCCGGATATGGATAAGATGCCTCCCTCAACGATCGCAATCAACGTGCCTCCATTCTTACAGCAATTATGTCGGAGAAAGAGAAGGTAGTCATCATTGGCAGTGGCTGGGCTGGCTACACGCTAGGTTACGGTATCGATCACCAAAAATACGACTTCACCATTATCTCACCAACCAATACATCTGCGCTTACCCCTCTCCTCGCCAGCGCTGCTTGCGGGGTGTTTGATCCTCGGTTGGCTCACGAGCCCATTCGAACAAAGGGTTATCATGGCCGGTATATCAAGGCTATTGTCAACGACATTAATTTCGATACGCACACGCTCATGTGTCAGCCAGCTTTCGATGAGCTGCAGGATGAGCGCTTCGAGATCCACTATGATACTGTCATTATAGCACCGGGATGTCGCAGTAACACTTTTGGCATTCCAGGTGTTGCGGAAAATGCCATCTCGATGAAGACTGTTGCTGATGCCAACCTGATACGCAGTCGACTGAACAACCTTCTAGAGATGGCGTCATTACCAGGAATGTCAGAAGCTCGTCAGAGGAACCTACTTCATATTATTGTCGTTGGCGGTGGTCCCACAGGCATTGAGGTTGCAGCTGAATTGACAGACCTTTTTGAGGGGGATCTTGGAGTTTTATATCCAGACCTGAAGGACAAGACATCGGTTTCCGTCTACGATGTTGCACCATATATCTTGGCGCCATTCGACCAAAAGCTATCTGAATATGCTACCGGTGCGTTGAAGGGCAACAAGGTCAACATCAAAACAGAGAGACATATTCTCAAGGTCACACAGGACACGATTGAGACGAAAGAAGATGGGAGCACAGGGTTTGGTATGCTCATCTGGGCTACTGGCAACAAATCAGTACCCTTAGTTGATGAGCTGAATGTCAAAAAGACGGAGCAAGGCCTAACCCGGATCTTGACAGACGATTACCTCCAGGTATTGGGAACAGATGGAGCACCAATCCCCAAAGTATTTGGAGTAGGTGACGCAGCTGATATCGATGGTGGAACGTTGCCAACAACGGCTGAAGTCGCTATTCAGAAGGCAGAATATCTGGTCAAGCTCCTCAACTCTGGTGGAAAAGCGAAAGATCCGTTTCATTATCATCAACGATCACAGGTAACATACACAGGTGCCGGAGACGGAGTGGTTCAGGGGAAGAAGGACTACACTGGCTATGGCGCTTGGCTAAGTTGGAGATCTGGTAATTTCTTTTGGTCGCGTTCGTGGAGAAGAAGGGCCTTGATGTTTTACGCGTGGGCAATGGATTGGTTACAAGGCAGGGAGATTGTGCGGAATTAGCGGCACTGGGATTAACTGACCGGCGTAAGACGAAATCGGTCCCTCCAACGGAGGGCCTGCGGAAGACGGGGGGTCTACTTTTCAAGGACAAACACCTGGGGTTATCTATGGCAATTCTGTTATCGTATTGCCTTCTGCTTTTTTTTCAATGGTTGGACGCTTTAAAGATGCTGAACGTCGAGAGAACAATTGTCTCAAAACTGGAAGTAAGAAATCGATGTCTATACAAATTTCATCTTCTTCCGTGTTTAGTGTATTATAGGAACTAGTAAAGGTTTTGATGATGTTGAGTATATAACCTAACATTCAAACCCCCACCCACAGTTGATTGACCAATCACAAGCTTCGGTTCCGTGGTCTAGTTGGTTATGGCATCTCGTTAACACCGAGAAGGTCCCCGGTTCAATCCCGGGCGGAACCACACTTTTGCTGATTGTAGTGCCAGTCCAGTTGTCTATTTTGCTTCCAGTGCATCTCCATCCCAACTATGGTGGAAACGTAGGACAACGAGATCGAGAGTGGATAATCCAGAAGAACGAAGAGATTTGTGTGCCCAGTCCTTCAAGTGGCAATATCCCATTTGTTTTCGGTGGAAGAAACTATCATTTCGGTGCCAAGAAGCTTCGTAATGTAATGTATGTAATGTTGTGTTACTTGTAATAGCTTTTTCGCTCAATCTCGAGCCTTTCTACCCTGGTCGGGTTGGTCCGTAACGGGTAGGGGGCTTCCCAAGCCCATCTGCGCAGGCCCTACTACAGCAGCGAGACCAATCTCATTTTCGAAGCGTCAAAATCCAGAATAAGTCATGCACCCAAATTACAAGCCACCTTTTACTCTAACTCTTATCTGAGATGATTAACTAAGTAAACGGGTTGCAAGTAGGGAGATTCAAAATGGTTGCACTACCTGGCTATAACATCCTCGGGACGTGATACAGCGAACTTCTCACAACAGGATCTGCAGATTTCGGTTCGGTGCTTTATTTCTCCCCGTGGCCATTGAACCCCAGTAAAGAGTTCATGCTGTGGACACAATGTAACGACAATCGCGTGAGGAAATGCTAAATCCCCACGTTCGGTTGTTGGTTGGCAAGGGTTTGGATGCCGTTCCGATTGGCCATCGTTTGCAGGGTCCCCATGATATGACAACGACCAACACAATAAATATCGACCCAGGTCCGGCATGGAGAAACCCCGCACGTTCTTAATTGCCTCGACTCTACCGTGTCTTGTGTTTGTTACGATGGCCGCTGACTCTAGCCCAAGTCCGGGCAAGGAACCCGTAGCTCAAACTCAATCTCCAGAGATTGAGCGACCTTTGGAAGTCGACGTGCGTCCGAACGGTAACCTTGCTTATTTGACGTTTCACTGAGAAGTTATAGGAAGAGCAACCTCAAGATAATGATTCCGCATACAGTGTCTCGTGAGTTGATAAGGTGTATCTACAGCAAGGTTTTGCTTCAACTGACATGATCTATCAAAGAACGGGAGCCGCGAGCCAAAGTTCATCAATCAACTCGAGCATCTTAAACTATCGGTGAGTAGTCACCACGTCTTAAATTCTGTATTATCAAGCTAACGATTATGCGCCTCATTCCGTTAGATATGTGGTATTGTTGACCCAGACCGTGGACTATGCTTTTTACTAATGTACTACTAAGAACGGGCGACGCTACCATGCTTTTCGCGAAGGGACCTATTTTGTTGTACGCAAGAGCCCCGCGTCACCGACTATCTACGGATACTGATATAATCGTTTACAGCCTAACGATGAGGAGGAGCAAAACAGAATGGATCTAGTGCATCATATCTACTCCCTTATCCTCGACGGCAAACTCGTCACGGCACCTATCAGCGATAACCCTGGTCGAGTGCTTGACTTGGGAACTGGCACTGGTATCTGGGCGATAGACTTTGCAGAGTGAGTAGCCAAAAGTACTTGCGGGTCTTCTGGGTGTATCATCTCTAACTTGGTGTATCAGTGAGTTTCCGTCGGCCGAAGTCCTCGGTACTGATCTAAGCCCTATCCAGCCTGCATGGTATGTTAGTCCTTATCTTTTAAACGCGTAAGAACTGACTGTGTTCCTAACGTAGGACCCCACCCAATTGTGTTTTTGAAGTTGATGATTTCGAGGCTGACTGGTTGTATCACACTCCTTTCGATCTCATCCACGCACGTGAACTGGAAGGCTGCATTGGCAATGATAGTCGGTTCTTCGAGCAAGCACTAGAAAACCTATCTCCTGGTGGATATCTCGAAATGCAAGCAGTTAACGCTGCCTTGTTTTCTGATGATGGCACTCTCGAGAAGGCGACCAACGCTCAACTGTGGCTGAAGACCCTTGTCGAAGGATCTGCTAAGTTTGGTAAACCCCTTGATTGCGCTCCTACTTGGAAGGCTAAACTTGAAGCTGCTGGCTTTGTGGGTATTCATGAGGATATTCGAAAGGTAAGTTATTCTAACATAATTACCCCATCGTCTGTTAAGAAACGTCTTTCTTACTCCTGTCATGTCAATAGGTCCCTATCGGAACGTGGCCTAAGGATCCCAAGCTCAAGGAGATTGGCAAGTTTCAAGTCATCCAGCAACTCAAAGCCGTTGATTCGTATACACTGCAGATTTTCTCCAGTGTTCTCGGATGGTCACAGGACGAGATCCAGGTTTTTATGGCCAAGGTGAAGAGTGAACTCAAAGATCCTTCTATTCACCTGTATATTGCCGGTCATTTTGTGTGGGGAAGAAAGCCCAGCTCGGAGGCTGAACCGTCGTCTTGAGACTGTTGCGGTGGGGTTGAGTGAGAACTCGGCATCAGGAGTGTTATCAACGCACTTGCTGAGAATGTCCCCATGAAATGCTATTGGCAAAGCAAAATTTGAGTGAAGCTCCACCAAAGATTATGTCGTGTAGTCGGTAGCTTAAAAGGTGGCGTTCAAAGGAAGTGGAAAGGTATGAGAACTAGATCAAAGTCATCAGGCATGATGCTTTATTGTGTAAACAAACAATTGTGTTTTTTTAGATGCGTGGCCTTGGTCTATCTCTTCGAGATATTGGATAAGGTATCTATATATATATATATATGAGAACTAGATAGTGTTAGAGAAGTCGTATGGTGTCGGGGCGGCAGCTTCCAGCAGTGGTCGTTTGGCTGATACCAAATAAGGTGGTTCTAAGAAAACTGAATGCGGTGCAATTTAGTGTCACGGCCGACTATTTTGAATGTTGTACTCTTGATTTGTTCCACGATTATCCTGATGGTGATTGTAGAGTGCAGATGTATCGAAGATCTTGCATAATCGAGTAAAAGATATGCCAACGTGAATCTCTTGATCCTCGGACAGCGTGATTCATGAGAGTCTGTTCCTATGAGGTAGGCGACGAGGGCAATTAAATAAGACTTCCTCAGTCAGAGCAGTTCGTTGTATAACAGTAACCCGAATAACGTTGAGAGTCTCAGATAAAATATCATAATGTATCCAGCACTGATTCGTGTCTTATCATAACTATCTCAAAGCTTAGGGTGAAGGCCCTTCACAGGGCTGACACTCTCTAGAAGCGACGCAACACTCAACAGCGTCGATTCATCAGACCAGCCAGCCACGAGCTGAACGCCAATTGGCAGGCCATCCTCACTCGTACCAAAACGCATTGACACCGCGGGCAGACCTGTCACATTGAAAGGAACAGTAGCCGCCATCACATAGGTAGCGTTCACCGTTTGACCGTCAATGGTCAGTTCACTCACACCATGCTTGTGAGCTGGTGTTGGTAACACAGGACAGAGTAACACATCGAAAGACTCGAAATACTCAGCGAAAGCATCCTTCAGTCGATCGGAAGCTTGTTCAGCCTTGACGAAGTCTTTGGCAGACGTTTCCTCTCGGCCCAGCATGCCCCGCGCGATCTTGAAGATGTGACTGTCTGGCTGGCCCCGAGTGGCTTCCTCGAAAGCTGGCTTCATCTCATTGACGTGAATGCGCATGAACACGCTAAGTGCAAAGTCGCGTTCAAGAGCCGGGATGTTCACAGATTCAACGACACAGTTGTTGTTGCTGCTCAAAGCTCCAGCGGCGGCCTTGACTGTCGAGCGGACCTCGGGATCAATTGGACCAAAACCGGGGCCAGTCATCCAGCCGACTCTGATCTTCCGTCCCTGTGTCTTGGGCTCCCCACCTTTCATGATGGTTGAGTAAGCGTCATGGCCGTCAGGACCGGCAAGTATGGAATATGCAAGTTCCAAATCCCGAATACTCCGCGCCATGGGTCCAACATGCCAAAACCGTCTTGGTGCACGAGGCCATATGCCGGTCATAGGCACACGGCCATGGGTTGCTTTCAAGGACACAATACCAGTCTGTGCTGCTGGACCTCTAACAGAGATGGCAAGATCGGTACCCAGGCCGAGTGGTGATAGACCTGCCGCGATGGCAGCGGACTCACCCCCGCTGGAGCCTCCGGGAGTTCTATCCAGGTTCCATGGGTTGTTGGATCGGCCAGTGAGGAGATTGTCGCTCTCAATGGAGTAAGAAAACTCTGTCTGGAAGATTTGTCTTGGCAATCAGGATCCCTCCTGCACTCTTCATCCTTGCAACGCTGACGGCGTCTGTCTCCGGGATACGATCCTTGAAAATGGGAGAGCCACGCTGCGTAGGTACACCTGCCGTGTCAATCGAGTCTTTAACGGTAAAGGGTACTCCATGTAGAGGTCCAAGCTCTTTGCCTGAGGCCACTGCATCGTCTGCCTCTTTCGCTGCTTCGAGGGCATGAGGATTGATAGTGACAACGGCATTGATCGCGGGGTTGGCGGCTTTGATACGGTCGAGATGAGCTTGTACGACTTGCACAGCTGTGACTTTACGAGTTCGTATGAGCTCTGCAAGTTCCGTCGCGTCGGAGTAAATAAGTTCGAGGGCCATTATTGTTGGTGCTATGTATTGAGACAGTTGTGGTCGTGGATGTGGGTGGGGTTGATGCCGGGTGACCAAGCTCCGACAAATCTTCTATGAGAAAAGATAAAGTCGAGGAATAAAACTGAGTCAAGTTGGCCCTCTGCCGTATCTATACTCTCATGTCTTTCCAGGTGTGAAGAAAGACAAGTCCTTTGCATGTGATCTTAGAACATTAGACAACGTTATGGGACTGTTGCAACAGATCATTCAGGCTGACAAAGCTCAAAGCTGACGTCAACA
Source organism: Fusarium stilboides (assembly GCA_014822085.1). NCBI lineage: Eukaryota > Fungi > Ascomycota > Sordariomycetes > Hypocreales > Nectriaceae > Fusarium > Fusarium stilboides. The sequence continues at coordinate 28,897 of JAASAY010000115.1, forward strand.
AGTTTCTGGAGCGTGTCGAATAGTAATCACCAACATTGGTAATGTTAATGTTACCCTGCACCTGCACTTTTTGGGTTGAACTAGACTTGATCGGCACTAGTTTGCTTACGTCCCCAGCGTCTTGTAGGGGCGACCTCGGTACTGATTGGTTATATCGTCAGTTTGCGAATGTCCAACCCCATCTGTCTGGATTTGATCATAAGCCTGCAGGGAAATGAAATGACAGCTGCTATTATCCCGTACAATATGCAATTTAATGCTAACAATAAATAAAAGTAACCTGAATCAAAACATAGCAAACTTGACTAATACGAAAGATAAGTGATACGGGGTACATAGCGCGAGGCACGGGTGGCACATATACAGGTAAGTAGGCATAAAGAGTGTAAATTAAGGCCGGCTTGGTGTCGTGGACCGCAAGGGCCCATCCACAAGTCGGGTTATATCTACCTTATGTACAGGTAACCTCCCCAAAGGGCTCACATCACGCATCATTAAATCATGTCTTTGTAGTAAGTTCAAGTATAAGTAAAGTATCAGGCTTCGTTTAAAGAGCCAAGATGACCAAGATAAAGCCACTGATCATTACCAGGTGAGCTTTCAAGCATACAGCACCAGACATGACATGGGCGGTAGGAGAAGCGTCAGTAGGGATCCAGAGCTGACCAGGAGGCTGAATAGAAGCACCTGGCGGCTGGATGGGAACGATAAGAGTTGAAGAAGCAGCTTTAGGATGAGCTGGAGCGTCGGATGGTGTGTGTAAGCTGCCTTTGGTACAGGGCACAGTAGTAGTCCTGTTGGTGATGGACAGGGTGGGCGCAGGAGTCTGATACACAGAAGAGGTAAAGCTGGTGCTATTGCGGCGAAGAGCGATGTAGGGGCACTCATACTTGGCCTTTCTGACCTTCGTTGCAGGTTTTCCGTCGTAGATTCTAAATGGAAAGGAGTACTGAAAGACATCGGGATCAGATTCAAGTCTGAAAACAAGTCCGTAGACATTCTTCTGATTGAAGGAAGAGTCGACAGCCCATTTATAGGACTCGGAGTCATTATCAATGCTGTCTGATGAGAGTTTAGTAAACCAAGTCTTTCGCATTGGAAAACAGCGCAGTCAACTCACTCGCGATGGTCCTGATATGATTCTGTGTATCCTGAGTCGGGCCTCCAATAAGAGAGATAGAGATTGTGGCGCTGGAGTACTTCGCAGGAGCACGCCACTTTATCTCGAATATCTCACCAGCAGGGACATTTTGCCAGTTGGTCGGAGTGTCGATAGCGTCGAAGTCTGGGGTCTGGGCGACAGCTTTGGCTACGAAGGCCGTGAGAATAGTGCCGTAGAAGGTGAGCATCATGTTTGAGGGTTGTGAAAGTCTTGTACAATGGTGGTAATGAAGATAGAGGAAGCGAGACTGGTTGCATAGGAGGTTTCTCCGTTACCTGTTAAGCACCCTGGGTTATATATCTACGACTATCCACATTATGAGTCTTCGATTTTATCGAGGGTGGTTGGTATGCCTAGAAAACTTCATCACTTGCAACATGGAGAGAACAATGGAAGAGGCATGAGGATGACGATGGAGTATTGGCGGCGAAATGCCGTGAATAGGCGGGACTCCGCGCACTAGTCAGAGGCCTTGTCTGCTGTTGTCATCTTGTTTCAACCCCCAGACACCTGCCTCCCACCTTGACCATAAGCACCGTTGCTACGCAAGCCTCGATCGATCAACTACTACTGCGTGCCAGTCGCTTCCAAAAAGATTGTTTTCTTGATCATTTGGGGGCCAGGTTATACTCCCAGCCTCGTCACTCATTTTAATACCATATACAAATACTTTTAAAGCCTGTATGTTACTAACTCCGACTTGATTCCGACAATTACGATGAAACATGTCTGGAATTTCCTCTTGCTAATTTATTGGTTTGGGATTTCTCTTGCTTTCTTCTGCCGAGATCTCAACTTGAACGTCATCACCTTTGCACAAATCTAGATGGTTGCCATGTGAGCCCTTTGTAGCCATGTTGGAATGAATGACACACAACCTGGCTCACAGCTCAAATTTCCATGTCTGGCTCGCGCAAAAAAGTGTAAAGGTTCTCTCATCGCTTTCGCGATCTCGGTTGATTAAATTGTAGTCTTTTGATCATGAGATCTGGCGCCAGGTTCCCTCCATTTGTTAGTAATCTATGGCTGTTACGGCGTAGCTCTAGCATATCGATACCGGTATGCTACTGCATATGCTTCTGCTTATATTGTGCGTCGCCGAGGGATAGTACATATCCAATAGCGATGATTAGCATCCTAGCCATATGGACTTGAGTGACGAAATTTGAATCACTGATATCACAATATCCGCTTGAAGAATATGCTTGTCTATGCAGTCGTTAAGGCACCTTCCCGTCATAAACACATCTGTATCATGGCAAAGAAAGAAGGATCTTGCTTCCGAAAGGCCCATTAACCCAGTAAAAGTCTCAGCAACTAGCTTGAGCACAGGGTCAGTGGTCGTATTGTCTGCTTTTGCAGCATTTTATGTCACCCTTACTTACACTATTGAGAAGTACGTCAACGGAGCATTGGCTAGCTTCCAATGTCACAACACGGGTATGTGTTGTGCTCATGCCCGCCTTGTGATAACAGCCCATCAATCCATTGTCCTGGCAATTACAATCAACATGAGGTCATCGTTCGTGTCCACTGATCAGCTGGCAATGGGTATATTAAGAAGGTCACGAGATTATAGTTGGCAAGTAAAACAGGGAGGACGAAATTTCGTAGTCTTTCACCCTTGCAGTTGAAAAGTGCCCAGCCTCAACTATTGGAGTTGAAGAAGAGGTCCTTTACATCACATGTCTTAGCTATGCTCAGGTCGTGCTCCACAACCTGCCGTGTCTTAGCCTCCAGCCGGACCCCATGACTCTTTGGGTCTTAGGTACAGCCTGTAACTCCACAATCTGCCGTGTCTCAGCTATGAGCCGTGTGTCAAGCTCCCTGTGTCTCAGACAGCTTACCCAGTGTCTCATACGCATCCGAAGGGAATGTGATTCTTCTCCTCTGCTTTTGGTCAAGCTTGATTTCCAAACATGAAGCTATCACCTAACGGGGTACAGAGATAAGCAAGAGGCTAGGTGATAAGGCTAAATTTAGTAAAGTAGGCTAAAACCACTACAGTATCTAAACGTTGGCTGCGAATCCTGCCACGGAAAACTTCCGTCTCGTGACACCCTGCAAGCTCGACATTTTGGAATCTCGGAAGGAATAATTCCGGTGGGATAAATTAGCATCAACTAGTCACTTTATCGGGTAGATATGGCTGAAACAGTATTGATTAGTAAGGACATAGAGCATCTAGCACGCTAGAGCAACTTTCAGTATCGCTCCCGTGGTCCCCTGAGGGATGAGTTACTTTCTTTCGCCCTGGCGGAGGTCGCCTGAGAATCTCTATTATCGCCATGCAAGGGTACTGAAAAGTGAAATTACACTTCAAATGACTTCTCGAGACTATTGACACTATTTGATCCCTTACCAAACTTAGCCAACATATGAAAGAAAAGAATTTTGAGTATAAGATGGGTGATTACTACCCAGAAGATGGATGTTGCTCTCATCATTACTCACTCAGTTACTATCTGATCCACATTTGAACACACATCTTGGCAACTTTCCGAGAGCCTCCCCATTTTCAGCTATTGTCCACCTATCTTTCAGAATGCTTGCCGTATACTTCATTACTTTCCTGGCTTCAACCGCGGCTGCTAGCAGCTGCCGAGGCAAGAGAATCCCCTCTTACGATCAGGTCACCGTCGCTCGGGCCCAACAGGCTTGTGGCAATGACATGACTGTCCATTGCTGCAACGAGGTCTCTGATAAGTCCACTGGGAACGCACTCGGCAATGGACTTGGACTTCTGAACGGTTTGAGCCTCTTTAACGGATGTTCGGACCTTGGGCTCGATGTCATCGGCGTTGCCGATGGACTTCTCAACAAGAAATGCAGCGCCAGGGCGGCGTGCTGCCAGAATAGCGATTCTACTGTTAGTTTTCCACATGAGAAGTACATAAGAAAATTCTAACGTCAATTAGGCCACTGGTGGTCTCATCAATGTAGCTCTGCCTTGCATTGCCCTTAGCTCTTTGATCTGAACTCGTCATCTTCATACAAGCATCGTCACAGGACAACATCACCGAACCAACTTATCATGAGGGTTGTATTGTAGGATACTCGTATAGGGATTGGTGGACCATGATTACGTCGGCTGCGAGGCAGTTCGGTCCATTTTCGGCCATTTGGATAAGGGATCCAATAGCCATTTTAGTCCTACATAGCTCTGAATAGAAGATACAAGAGCGTATACATCTTAATATTTCTTGCATCACTGGCAATGTTCGATCGTTGACGTGGCTGAGATTTGACGTGCTTGAGAGACTTATGCGTTGAAAATGATAGTCGCTCTTGGCTGCCTGATCTGCCTGGCGACATAACCTTCTCCGATTAGTAGTTGAAGAAAGGATGTTAAATAGATATAATAAAACTCTCGGTTAAAGCAAATTGTTGACGAGGCAAATACTCACTAGAAGACAGAACCCACAAGCGAGACGTTCAATCTTCTCCCAATACAAAGGTCACGCCAGGACTACAGCTCTCCTCGGCTAATAGGCAGAATTCTACTGCTGAGTACAGACGGATTGCAACGTTTCAGTGCAAAATCAAATCTACAGAGTTGTAAGGACATATGGCCAAGCACTTTTGACAGTTTGGCTACGTCTTTCAAGGTATAGTATTGCTTGCCATATATATCGACTAACTCATGTTCACGCGCAAGCTTGGCCCTCATACTATGAGTTCGTACATCGTCAGTGGTGTGTTTGCGCCCATTATGCACTTGAGAACCTATGGGGAATATTGTTGTGTCACACGTCTCTTATCTATGGTAATCCCGACTTGCTGTTTGATCTGTGGCATACGACGAGTTTATGGTGTTACTGTTATTGCGATACGAGCCTTTAGATCATCAAATCTGCCTACGTCAGGACATGCCATATCCTTTATAACAAGTCATCTTGCCGCTAGCTACCATATACCGCTATGTATCTTGTACATGAGAGGCTTTCCGACTGCTTTGGTAGCCCAGTGCCACTTCAGGTGGTTTGAAAAAGGCTTTGGACGTGTGTACGGCTTTCTGATCGACTCATTACAGAAAGGACACATGTACCAGAGCCTCTGTAACCGAAATCCATCAACCCCGAAGCCAAGGTCGTTGTGATGCTGATATCCTTCCAAACATTCGATCAAATCTTGAGGAAGATCTTGGTACCAGCCATTGTTCCCGCGCATAACTTCGGGACTTTGCGAACTATCCCGACTCCATCTTTCCTGCAGGCCAGGAATGGGTCCCGGAGGGTAAGCCAACTGAATTGCAGTTGCTGCGTTACTTGAAGACGCGGCCCGAGTGTGGAATGGGTCATAAAGGCGGCGTTGAGAGAAACTATTGTGCGAATGACCGGCAACTTGTGGTGCAGTCGCGGGTGACCCGGCTGTCAGCGCGGTCGTGAATATGCCAAAGTGTAGTGGTAGAGATGGTGGTGGTTGCAATGTTGGCTTTCCGGTAATCCAGACTGATGTAGAGTGTGGAGATGATTGTTGAACGCTCTGGACAGGCCCTAGGCTAGGGGTCACGTATGACTGATGGCTCTTTGTTTCCTGCTGAAGCAGAGAGCTGATTGGTAGTGACCTAGAAGTAGTTCCAGAAGCTGAGGATGTAAATAAAGCTCCCTTTTGACCCGAACAAGAATGATTTGCATTACATGGCATAGAGCTGGAATACTGTATGTCGGCAACGCCATATGAATTGCAAGTGTCGCGTTTGATGATATCGTGCTCATGACGTCTTTGTTGTTCATTATCTGCTCCTGAACGCGTGTCCTCGGACTTGACTCGATCTGTGGATGAGTCACCTGCATCATACTGGGTAAGTTGCCACTGCTGAACTTTCTGGGATGCTGAAAGCACAGGGACTGGCAATGAGGTCTTCGGACTGGACAGACTCGGGGAGTCGACTCCTGTCGAGTGAATTGCCAGCGTATCATGTTGATCTGGGGCGGGCAGTGTAAAACAGGAGTTTTTCGGTGTTATAACTGGTGTCCAAATGATGTCGCGAAATCCTTTTCTTGTATCGAACCCTTTAGGTAGTTCAAGTGAATTGGCATTCGGCTGACTCTCCGCCGTGTTCAGACGTGCAATACCCCTTGAATCAGGAGAACCAACATGCTCTTTGAGTTTTCGGTCACTCTCATAAGGTGCAGGCGAGTCAGACTTCGTATCAAGTTGGTATTGCTGCTCCTGGCGGTTATGGAAACTGGCCGGTGGTTGTAGTTGACTGTCAATCCAAGATGTTCCTTCGCAGTCCATATAATGTGAATCAGCATGTGTGACAGGCAGAGGCTCGATGGGTTCCTGTTCCAGGTTAGGATGGGACTTTTGAATCTGATATGGTGGACGAGGAACTGTGGGTGGTCAGTGACCCAATCAATCAAAATACTTTATGCACAGCTTACCCTTCAAGGATCCAAACTTCTTATGATTACCCCCCGTCAACAGCTGGTCTGTCGTGCTAGGCATCTCGGTCTCCGGTTCTTCCACCTTGTTTTTCGACAAATCTCCTTGGCATGTTTCCAGAAACTTTCGAACTGACTTGATGTGGGGGATAAGCGAATTCTGACTGTTCGCATCAAATGGTCTCAGGTTTCTCGCAGAGACCCAGCCGACGTCGCTCTTGGTTGGAAATTCTTGGCCATCGAAGTACATGACCGGAAATTCACGCTCCGCCACCAGAAATTCGCCATCACCGTATCCTCCCGCCCAGGAAACGCTACCTCGCTTTTTACAGTAGCACTTAGGGCGAGAGTCTGCCAGGCCGAGGCTTTCTATCGAGCCGGGGATGCCTACGCTTGGTAGATTGTCCATCGGAAGCAGGAGCACGGCAAACCAGTCTTTCGACCTTTCCCAGAATGCTAGATATATGTTCCCGGCGTCCGGTTCTGTGACTCCCTCAAATTCTTCATAAAAAGTTGACACGTTGTCGCCGTGTCGTCTATGGCTGGGTCTGGTTCGTCTGCGCGAGGACCTTGCATCTGAAGAAGAAGTGTATGGTTTACCGCGTGTTGAATCATGGTCATTTCTTTCAATTTGACTCAGTTTCATAAGCTTGGCTTTTGGTGTCTTTGGTGACGCTGTCTTTCGTTTGTTCTATGACAGTCAGTGGTAACCTGTACGCGCGAAATAAGCACTTACACCTGCGCAGATTATCGTCGAACTCAAAGGACTTTGTTCGACATCCAAGTCAAGCACGACCACTTTCCTGACCTCGCTCGAAGCATTCCGTAACCATGAGGTAATCTTGGCAGGTCCAATGAGGTCAAGTAATTCGGAGCAGAGCGTGTCTGTGATCTGCCGTACCGCTTTGTTATACGCTTCTTGCTCATCTTGGACGCCGGTCTCATGCTCGATCTTTAGCTCTCTCAATTCACCCCCTGAATCCACGATGTCATCACGGATCTTTGAGGTTTCCGATCCTAGAGTCGAGTCCAAGCTTGCCCATGACAGCCTGATGCGCTCCCGGATTTCAGCCGCCTTCTCTTCGTAGACTTCAGTTGGGGACTTCAGATTCGATAACTCGCCACGATGGCGGGTGAATGCTCCCTCAATCTTCTCAAGCTGATGCAAACTTTCCGTAGATGGCATCTTAGCAACAGTTCTCAAGTGGAGTCTGGTAGACGCTGCAATTTCTTGGATTATGATTCCTGTTTGACGCGATGACTGGCTGAAGGTACAAAGAGGCGTTGAAATTATATCATAATAAACGGCGAACGGTCACATGCTTATATCGCTGCTCACCGAAATGCCAGAAATAACCGCGCCTCTCACTCTTTGCCCTTTGTTCACCCTTTCCACTCCCTTCTCTTCGGGGCTTGCCGATCATGGACGGAATGCGGAACTTAATTTGTGAATCAACATATCATGTACCCTATGCTTGATTGTTGTTGTGACTTGCTTTATCGGACCTTTTCTCCGCAACCCTGCTAGCTCCCAAATAGTCACACCCCAATTCAGTTCTTCATTTAACTTAATTTTACCGTTTCGTTGAAATACAACGACCAGGTAGTCTTTCTATCTGTGACGTGTCTTTCCACCTCACATTCTAGAATTCTCCTCCCTTGTTACTTTTTCGACCGTACCCATTCCATTCGAAAATCGTCTTACATCTGTCGCCTCAATTTACTGCAAAGACTCATATGTCGAAAGAAATGCCGGCGAAGGCACGCAGGTGAAAGTTGCATTTGTTTTTTTCCCTTGTCACGAATGGACGAGCGAGGCATAAGCATCAACTAAGATGAAACAGTAACGAGATAGCCAGACAGAAGCTGTTATCTCCGCATGCAGCCTGTCGTGGTAGTGAGCCATAGCCGCTTCCGGGTAGTGGTTTGTTAGAAATCTTCCATTTTGAACTCATATGATTACTATCCATGGAAGTACCTGGCTCTGCGTATGTCATCGAACTAGTATAAACGTCACAAACAGCTCATCTTTGACACACTGCGATATTACCATAAGCAATTGACGGAAACCTTTCCATGAAGTTGCACAGTCCGATGAAACTCAGCTTTGTGTTCAACAAGCGTGAGATCGCCCCAATCGTTGGCAGCATCTCATCATAGCTACTTTGAGAAGATGCTTCTCAATGTAAAGTACGTAGTTCCACTCAGCAGTCGGTGATATAACAGACGAAAGTTAAATAAGCAATGTTGTATCTGACGAAATCGCGTTTCAGAGCACTATTCGCGTGGAAATGAAGCTGCGACCATGATGGACCGAAAGCTAGGCACGCATACTAGAAACGGAGTGAAGTGAATGAAATTCTTAGCCCCTTGCGTCTCTAATAGTACAAGATACGTGTAGACGGCGGACTCTTGAAGAGCACGGCCGCCACAACATTCTCACAAACTTGTTCCAACCATCGACTCAAATCTCAACTTCCAGAATGAAAAAGAAATCAATCCTCAAACAAATTACGAGAGACTCTTCACTTGCGTATGATCCGGAGACCAAGCAAGAGAATCCCTCATCCTCAAGTAGAAAGCTCGGCGAAGGGCTTACTAGAAGTCCCAAGTACACTTGTCCGAATCCTCCTCATCAAGCCAACAGCACTGGGGACCATATCTGATGGCACGTGTTAGTTTCGAGACAACAATGGAATAGTGCACAGTTCTTACCTTGCACAATACGCCTCCATAGCCTTGGCTCCGAGTTGATCCTCTTCATCCGGCGTGAGGTTCTGTGAGGCATTCTTCAGTTTCGTGGTAACGTCCCCAATCTTATCAGCCGCTTCTTTGGATTGGTCGGGGACATTATCACGCTTCTGGTCAAAACCAAAATCAGAAGAATCGTCGAAAGGAGTAGCATCAGCCTCGAGAGCACTGCTAACAGTAGTGACGAGACTGGTACTAGTGAAAGTAGCATCCGTGATCGTAGTAGCTTCGCTCGTGACGGGCACAGTGGTCGCCTGAGGTGGGGTAGCACCTCCACCTAGACCACCAGCCATACCGGTAAGCCCATCAAGAAGGCCGCTGAGAGGACCCAGGAAGCCTAGCTGTCGTTTCCGTCCAAGTCCACCTAGAAGAAGTCCAGTCACGGGCTGGATAAGATCTGACTGGCGTTTCTCTTTCTTATTGTCAATGGGTCCGAGTGAGCCAAGTGTATCGTCAGCGACACTGGTGGGAATTTCAGAAGCAATGGTACTGATAGTGCTATCGGCGGTGGGAGTGGACACAGCGGTGCTAGTCTCAGCAGTAACAGCCTCGGACATAGCAGCATCAATCAAGAAAGAGAGATCGTCGAGGAAAGCGAAGAATGAGTCCCCCGAGGCGAACTGACGCTTCTGTAAACCAGCTGCTCCGCCGAAAGGTCCCAGAGGTGAATTCTCTTCAAGGCTCATGGTCGGGGTGGGAGTGGTTTCAGTACCCCAATCGCAAGTGGTTGTCGACGTAGCCGTTTCCGTTGGCACGAATGGGTCAACCGGAGCGCCAAGGTCATTTTGTCGACCTGCTAGCGAAGGATAGGCGTTCTCCACAGGAGCCGCGATGGCTATACCCAAAAGGGCAACGAAAGCAAAAGTAGTCCTCATTGTGCTGATCAAGAAGTGGTTATGTCTGCGTGGGTGTTTTGTGATGTTCGAGAGATGAGAGATACCGTGGTCTTCAGAGGAATCTCTGATGATTTATATTCAGAAGCACTTAAAGCAATAATGGGTCGTAATCTGGTAGGAGGCTTTGAGACAGGCCCTTTGGTTCGCTTTAGAGGTGACTAAGCAGAGCAGGGAAAGTTGATGCCCTTGAACCAATTCTGATTGCTGATCTTTCGAGGCTTGGATCCTAGGTCAACTTGAAAAAGGGAGCTACTGGAATGGGATCGACTTTTGGCAGACAAAATAGTCACACTTGAGTTAGTTAATGACAAAGGGCTATTGACATTATGTTGTTGATTCTATTCAATCTTCATGTTTTTGTTTGATTTGTCAGGGTTAGACAGGGGCAGAACAAATAGGTGACAGTCGTGAGTCGTGAGGAATTAGGATCGATATTCACGGCAGAGAATACCTGTATGTAGAAATGAGACCACCTGCAGATCGTTTACTTCAACATTCCTTCTTTATGTTGAGCTTGAGGTATGAGCTGGAATTGGTTATCTCATCTAATTCGGCGATTGATGGTTTACTGAGGCAGTGAAACGTCGAATTTCAAGCATTGTCAGAATCGTCCCAAGCGTGTCATCAGTAGCGTCTTCACATGTATTGGTAAGAAAGCCTATAGAGCTTCAGACATCACTTTAAAGATAGAATTGTCAGCCGAATTAACCAGAATTCCACTGGAAATAGTGGTGATATTCATATTATCTGTTCGGTGCTGGGCAAGAAGTTTAAGTGTCAGAAGGGCCGCTATTAACAGGTTTCTTAGTAAAGAATTGGTTTTCAAAGAGAGCACGATCGTTCTTTTCCATCTGGAGTATAGTAGGACATTGGTCCCAATGAATAGATTCCCAGGGCAATGCAGAGCCCTCCTAAGCGCGAAGGCAGGCTTCATTGTTGAGATAGGAAGGTCACGAGTCTTCGATATCAAATTGAACGTGATATTGAAATAACAATGTCCGTTGGATTCCAAGCGCTTTCTCTTCAAGCATTAACGGCTTCGTATGACCTCTTGTTACCAATCTCAACTATCCTAGATGGAGCTTTACTTGGACAATATCGACGTCGTGCCTTCATAGAACTTCAATTTAATACAATTGCACCAAAAGATGTCCTCGTCTCTTTACCCTGTCATGATGTTTTTGCACATTCTAAACATTGGGCAGTATTTCTAAGAATGGCCATCGGGACGATGCTGTGCGCGATCGTGATCATGATCCGTACACGACAAAGTATTTCATAATAGTTCACATGAAACACAGGGAAAAGATTCGGGCCGACTGTGAATAGCTATCATGAAGGGGGGTTTAAGATATCCTGACATGGAATGTATCACGTACACTGCAGTACCTTTAGTGAAATCACAACCCTGTAGGCTGGCCGATGCGAGTAGACCAGGGTTTGTCTACGCCAATCTAGGCTAGATTGCCATGGCAAGCGCAATTACTTATTGAAAACACATAACAAATTACCTTGCGCCGACGCTGAACATCAGAACTTAGCCGTGAGGGGCATTTTTCTTGTCGCAGCAAGGAAGACCGGTCGTCGGGTCGTAGAAAGAATGTAATGGAAGATGGTATGTGCGTTTATAATCCATCTTGAATTTGCTCAGCTTTCGTGATGAACCAGCTTTTTGCGACTCGTGGTAACAAGGTCAATGATGACTTCAAATCAGGCTAACATACGAGACAAACCTGCTCTAATTGGCAAATATTGGAAGCTCGTAACGTTCCACCTTGATGACCTGTTCTCATTGATCCCTGAGCCAGTAGCTGTGTCACAGAAGTATCATTCTGTGGCTGCGAAGGGTTTGAAAATAGCTTCTTACAGGTAAAAGGTAGCGTCGAAAGAAGGGGGATGTTATCTGGTTTGAATTGGCAATATGGCAAATCAGTCAGTAGCTGGAGGCGCTATAAGGCAATTAAAATATACAATGGCGAGGGGTCGTCTTCGGCTCCCGTCCTCTCCGTGAGACACCAAGGACGACTAGCTTCTGAAAGATGAGGGGTTGAGACATTGAGCAATGCGCATGGGATTCTTTGAATCTGTCATCAAAATTGGCGGCGTATCTTGGAGCGACACCCTTTGACTCATGGGATTTTGTAACGTCGGTTTGTGATCAAACGTCATACGTTTGTGACTAGCGGCTTCGGAGCCTAGCGGTCTTTTTGTAACAGTTGCGTCTTATCTGCCGCATATGGTCTAAAGCTCTTGATGTGCCGTCCAGCTGTTAAGTGAGACACGGCACATGGCTCTCCTCCTTTTTCAATAATTCCAATTAGGACGCGTAGTGGCGTCGATCACCGCGCGAATGATTTCTAATTTCTCGTGTGCGTACTTCGAGCCGTCGTTGAGAAAGAGTCGTTGATCCTCTGCGCCAAACACATCGTTTGAGGCTTTGGCTGCCACATTGGGCTCGGCCTGGACTTCCCAAAGTAAAAATTGATTTCTTATTGCTTTTCGTGAATAGGATAAAGTTGGAAATATTTCTTGGTGATGAGTTTCGCCTCAAAGTAAAACGTTACACGATGGGTGCATGCCTGTACATCAGGATGAACGTTGACAATTTGATGTCTTATGTCCAACCCTGTCTATTAAACTTGTCATTCGAAATTTCCAAAAACGACCTAAGGGTTTGACCATTGTAAGCGTGAGACACAGACAAATACGGTTTCTTAGCCAACGACAGTTGAATGGGTTTGTTTGATAGTACGTTTTGCTTGTCTGTAGTCTAAACAATTGAGGTAAATCGGAATTTGCTGTTGAGCTCAACTACAAGCGTCATCATGCGGAGTATTAAAAGCCAATATCGCCCTGCAGCTACTGTACAATATTTTTGCATCTCAGACCTGATGAGATGCTATGTGTGATGCTCAATCTCCATTTCAACACCATTTTTCTTTGATTGATGTGCATACGCCCTCCTTCTTGGTAAGTGGGAAGAAGCACAACCCGTTCCCAGAACCATTACACGAACAATTGAGTTTATAAGCGTGAAGTTACGAAACAGAAAGGATGGGTCGCCCATCGTTTTTGAAGTTTGCATCTCCCTATTCATACGTCATATTTACCTGTTATTTAATGCTAACGGACCCCATTTCTTCAGCTTATCTGAGAAAGTTTCAGCCATGGCTCAATGCCAAACAAACCCGTCGCTTCAAAGTAGGGGCAAAGGATTGACTAATGCTTTTGTCGACCTATACTTTATGAACTATATTGAAGCGATTGCCGCTACAGCTGTACCTTATCGCCAACCATATCAGAGCTTTTCAATCTGTACGGACGCCAATATTCTCTCACTGCCAACGATATGCAACCTGCCAAGCCTCAAGTCTTTCATACGCACTTTGGTTATGACTTTCAAGTTACCTCGCGTCATCCTTATTGCCTCTCTGGTTTACCTTGGCCGTTGGCGACATTGCCATCGCAGTGCCTCTGGAAGATCCCCGTGTGCCCCGCATCGTCTAGTCTTGACTTCTATGATCATTGCTGCAAAACATCTCTACGACGACCCCCCACGCAACGCCGATTGGGTCAGGCTCCTTAGGGAAAAGGATATTCGTCACTTTTGTGTGGAAAGAATTAATTCTATGGAGCAAGAAATGTTATTGGATCTTGGCTGGAATACCGAAGTCTATCCTGCAGACGTACGGAGGGTATCAGAGCCGGTCCTCTACATACTCGAGAAAGAAATCCGCGACTACGCCTTACAGTACTAGCACAGATCCAGTTGTTAAAAAGCTCATCGCCTTAGATTCCAAAGGAGAAGTGCTCGGAAGGAGGGTTAAAGGATGAGATATGAAGAATCGAATTATCTTCCGTTGACTTAGAGCTCAGAATCAAAACACGAAACAAATCTGCTTCATGCTATTTCTTCATGCATTCCAAACGTAAATCTCATGTTTGGTGGTTCTCTCAGAAGGATTTGCTTCACACCCTCCTGGATATAGAAGAAGCCGGCTTTAACAATATGAGAGAAAACATATCGTTTCTCTCGATTTCGAAGATATCGCAACCAAATGCCCACCGAATTGCCTTCCGACCTGCAGCGTTACAAAGGCAATAACGTGTACGTCTCCTTCTTATCAGACAAACCTGCTTTTGCTCCCATGTTGGGTCTCAAACCGAGAATTCATGACTAGCAAATAACCACAAGAGGGGGGATCAATTTGTTAGAGGTAGCAGAATGATAAAACATGTTGACTTGATTTTTGTCCTGAACATGTGTGAAGCGAGCTACAGACTAATCTAGAAAGTTACTGCTGCATTAAAATGAAATCTGATCAGCTTCATTGTTGAGTTGACCGAGATGATAGGGGTCAAAAGAGGGACTAAGTAGTACAGCGTTGGCTAGTCTTCTAGAAACTTGTTTCTGACAGTTCTTCCTGCTACCACAACAGATATCAGCCGGATTAAGGGAATTCCACTGTGAAAGTCCTCGACGCATCTCGTATCTGCTCATATCAGTTTGTGTTTTAGCCTGAAGTGGTAGGTCTATACTAATGTGATTATGTTGGTCTATTTCTGGCCTTATCACGCTCATCTTCTGGCTTACTCAAGCTAGATATATTCTGCGAGGTTTATTCCGTGCTGAGTGTTAACTTATTGTCTTTCATGACTGTCATTGGAATCTGACAGATTGTCTCGACTCTTCTTACTGAGACTGGCTTGGACTATGATTCAATTTTACATACCTCAAATTCTAACTCTTGATTCGTCCCGGAAAGGCGCTGCGGATCTCACACTATCAGGCTCAAACAGCAAAGGCGATGCGCTAGTATTGGATCACGACGCCTTTCTCATGTAGCAAAGAAGGGTAACAAAGAGAGTAGCTTCGAACTTCGTCACACAAGAGCCCGGTTTCTCGCCTTGTTGAAGAGCTCAAAGCAAATTTGACCTAGAGCTCGTATTGAGATTTGTTCTTTTGAGGAACAGTTGTATGCACCGATCATTGGGACGGGATCAAACGCCTATCAGCACTTTGGCATCCTCAAGATATCATACGAATCAAGATACGCAACATCAAAAAGTAAACATGTAGGAAATGAGATTTCGCGACAATAGTAATACTCTAGAACAACACGTCTTTGTGGTGTCTGCTCGTTCCAACAAAGATCTTGAAATACCATACATTAGAGCATGAAGTTGTATCAAGCAAACAAAGCGCCAGGTATGAAATGAGAGGCCTATTGAGGTTCTAATACTACAAGAAACTACAGCACTACCTGAAAGATGAGTTCTACGAAGATAGAATGAGGATGTCACAGCACAGTCCCAATACAAGTCTCCTGCAAAATATCTTCAACTAACCTTTATTAATCTACAATCCTGCAATTGACTACAGAGACTTGTGAGAAGCTCACGAGCCACTTCCCTTAACCAGTTGCCTACTACGTAAGTCCTGTGCTCTACAGATACGGCTTTATACAAAAGGAGATTTCGATATTCACGGCTGAGTAGACAGATACGTAATAAACTTTTGACGGGTTACGTTCATTGAATGTTCCTATCTATCAAGGACTCCAAAACAATTCCCTAATCAAACCTTAGTTCGAAAGATCCTCGACGTCTTGTTGGTCAAACGACTTGTGATTGTTGTCCCTGAAAGCATCGTGCGGTCACTATCGAAACTGTCAATAGAGCCTTTTCGTAACTTCGTCGCCTGAACAAACTTGGGCCAAGTGTTCGTCAATACCAGATGTTTGATATGCTGCTCAATTGAGTCGAACACAGTGGGACTGAATTCGACGGGAATTTCGCCTGTGTAGAATGCTCGATGCGCTTTCGTACCGGGAAAGGCTGTTGACTCAAAAGGTACCGCCAAATCCATCTCCACCTCACCAAGGAGCCCTCTTGCGACCATTTCAAAGATGTCTTCCACGTATTTGAGATCAGATGATGCAAGGTTGAGCGGGAACTCGGCATCTCGTGGGCTGATGAATGTTGTGTAGATGTCAAGTGCATCATTATATCTTTGGAGAGACTGATACTGTTTGTCTGGCTTTATATGCCATGATACCTTCCACTTAGCAAGTTCGGTCAGGAAAGCGATATTCTCTCCTGAAAAGTCTTTGAAAGCCGAAAACTCCTGTAGGGGGCCAGGATTCTTCTCAAGGGTACAGGACAGGGCGCTCATGTTAAGTAGGAGGTCATCTGTCTTTAAGTCCGAGGAAGTTGGACGCCCATTTCCATCCCTCCCTCTCAAAGCGAGAAAAGGGCTGCCTTTTAAAGATTTAATCTCCCATTTGGCATTGAGATCTACAACGCGCCTGACAAGGAGCCGCTGTCTCAAGACCTGAAAGGCTGGAACAAACACAGTGAAAATCTCGAACACTAACACCGAAAGATGGATCCTGCACCTGGTGAGTGACTGTGCCCGCTGTGGCCGAGAGGTCGAATTACTCACCATTGACTAGGTGCAAAGTAATCGTTTATTGGCGCGAACGCTGGCACATAACTTGCAATGAGAAACATGGGTGTTGCATGAAGACTGAGTGGTATATGATATTAGTATAATGGATCTAGCTTGGATTGAAAATACTGACTTGGACAGGCAGCAGCCGATGGTTTGGGTTCGCCATCCCATAGTGTCACGGATCCCCCATACCCGCCATATAAGGACAGGAGCAACCTGAGCAAATGTCAGTATTAAAAGAAGTAACACCTGGGTATCTGGGAAGAAACCATACGATCCACGTCCAAATCACCTGCCAGAGTACAGAGGACCACCACTCCCACCCGCGTCCTAGTTCAATGAGCTGCTTGGAAAACGTTGCGCCGCGAATTTCGGTGCCGTGAATGCCATAGGTAGGGTGGTATTTGCGGCATGCTAACCACATGGCGACTGTCAGGAGAACCTGTGCGATGAAATCAGCATCCACACGAACACGAGTCAAGAAAAGCACTAGTTCGACTAACTTGAACGACGATGCCGACGCCGATGAAAAGTAATACCCTCCTCATGTAATGCATTTGTTTAAGGCGACATATCCAGCGCGATAGCCAAAATGAATGAAGGCCATTACATCTAAAGTCTCTTCGTGATTGAGTTTCGGTATACTGCTTCTGCAACCTGGCGACATAGAGAAATCGAAGGTTAGAAGCATGAAAGAGGGCGATGCCGAGAGGAAACCAAATTCCCATGAAAAAGTACTGTATATCGTATGCAAGAACCGTTGGTATAGTACGTCCGATGGGGTAGACGATTTGACCTAGTATCCAATACAGATGAAGCAAGATGATAGCAAAGAACGATAGCCCTATGCCACGGAGTCTCAGGAGTTGGTTGTGGCGGTTAATGCAGCAGAATATCATGCCGATGATGACGAAAACGGTCCAGATTACGCAGAACGTAATATAAAACATTCCGACCCGATCCCACTTAGGCGGACTAGGTGGGAGGTTGTAAACGGTGATGCCAGGTAGTATATCCATAATGTCGTTAGCAACGGACAGTCTTATCTATCGACACAAAGTCTCGTCAATAAGGTTCAGAATCATATAATTCAGTTCCAGAGAAAATCAATGTCTTAAGACTTAACCTTTCTGTTCTTCTTTTCTCTGACGGCAACGAGAATTTCCTGGTGATGCCCTGAAAAATGCCTGTTAATTAGGTGATCGGCAAAGCGGCTCCACACTACCCAAATTTCGGGCCCCTCCACAGCCGTGAAACATTTCTCTCTTGGCTAAGAGGCGAAGGTCCCTCCTTGCTTTTAAAGCGGCTTGAACGTCCCCTCATAGGGCGAAGTGGACTCACTTTGGCCACCTTTGGGCCTGGTAGTGACTCTACTGTCAATAATCTGACATTTGGTCGCCACGGCCTGGACTCGAAGCCATGCTTAGCTACGTAATGTGCTTGTTCAAAGTTTCTTTCGGGATATTGATGATTGTCAACCCCTTTTCGAGTATCTGCTGATTATGATACGTTATTATCAGCTTGAGGCTCTACACTTTGATGTCGCACAGAGTGTCACAACAATTCATCCGTGGGCCGAAGATCTTCGGCCGCAAAGTTTGTCCTGCGTTCGTCCCTTGATCTCGATTGGAAGCAAAGATTGCAATCTGATCTTCGCATAGCTTAGCCAAACAAATCTTATTTTGAATCAATCAGTGAACATTCTTATTTCACGGGGTTTGTGGTTTCTCGGAAATCCAGCTGTGGTTTACCTTTTGGCACTTCAGTCAGATTCGATCTTGGTCTTGCTGTTCCAGAGTCACAATCCAATTGAGTTCAATTGAGGAACAAAATGACGAATTGAACCACTCAGCCGCGGCATGATGTCATTCCATTGAACCTTCGTACAAGTGTGCATTATCCCTTTGTACCAATAACGCCGCGTCCGGACTATCAGGGCGTGCCGTTGTTGGAAAAAGGTCATTTGTATCAATTCACATGAGCATTTACGCCTTGTCTGGTTAATTGTCTCGGTGCCTTATCGGCCCTTACATTTAGAACTCAAATGATGCGTGCAATATTGGCCACATGACTCCATTGTTTGTACAATCCAGGCAACTTTACGGAGATCCTGCGCCAAAGCCCGATTCTACAGGTTTAGAAGAATCGAAAACAGATTGAATTTATGTCCAAGACGTCAGTTGCCGCTCCTTATCCCTTATAACAGATTCAGAAATCAAGGCCAGTACCGCTAAAGTTGCGTGCACTGCACTGGTGATCGCGTATTTATGTATAAGTACCATGGGCTTCCAACTTTGTTTGTTGGCTGGATACGTATTCAACTCTCATACTCCATGAGCCTAATATTATGAAGACACTTCCTCCGTCATCGCGGTCTTCGTGCATGCTCTCCACTTGTGACCTCACATTTCCATCAACTTATCCCTATTTGGGAAAACACCACCTAAGAACGACTTATACAATGGTTGACTCTAGTTTGGATCATCCCACTAAAGTTACCAAGCACAAGGGTATGTGTTGAGAGCTACATATTCATTATTATCCCTTTTTTTGATCTTACTACGAATGGTGGAGGCGGCATCCGCGTTTCTCACTCGATCTAATACTCAATAGTAACACTTCGAAATGTTTCTTCCCTCACACCGTCACAGCTTGCCCGTAAGCGAGCGCATGATCGTGAAGCCCAACGGAAGATCCGGCAACGAACAAAAGATCATATCGAGAGTTTAGAGCGCGACCTAGAAGAACTCAAATTTAAACAGAATCATAGCCAAGCTGTTCAAGATCTTGAACTACGGAATAGAGTACTTCAAGATGAGTTAACGTTGTCCAAAAAGAACGTTAACGTGCTCGCCGCTTCTCTATCCTATCATGCACCCAGTGCTATACCACTGCTTCATGGGATGAACCCATTGGAGCAGAGTAAAGGCCTAGCCGTTACAGGAGTATACGAACCAACCCTTCACAATGCTTCGGGCACCATAATCGATTGTTGCAGCTCGTACTCTTCCCCCAATGATCACGAATCCATGAGCGAGAGTTGGGACACCAGGACGACTCCCCCTCTCGTCACATCCAGCGTCTCAAGCCCTTGGGTATTATTCGATGACTGCAGTACCGCCTACATTCCCGCAGCTATGCCTGCACCAATCTTACTTTCCAACAACATGAGTACGCCGAGAGCTGGGAACCTCAGAGGGGATCGCGCACAAGTTAGCAAGAATGAGGTCAAAGTTGCCTACTGCAACAAGGACCAGCCAAACAAGACGGCTTCAGGCGGAGAATCTAATGTGCATGTTGGAGGGGACATTTTTTGCACTCGTTGCGAAGGTGCTTGATAAAGTCTCAGTAAGCCTTTGTCTGGATTGGCGACGACTTGAATTTCATTAGCAAATAATTTGCAGCTTGGTCGAAACTACATTAATGATAGTAATAATCTTTTAATAATGCCAACTCTTTCAATCTAGATTAATAAGTTCCCTGAGCCTTTCGCCATAGCAGGTTTCTTGGACCGTCACAAATCATTATTCCAGGCGCAGCGCTACCATCTGCAAGTCAGCTTACTGGTGAATCTCACATCTCATTCTCAGCACTACTTATATAAACTCTTAACTACCAGATGGTGTTTCTATAATACTTAGTTAACCAGCATATCAAACCAGAATTAAATCATTCAGGTGAGAGTCTGGCCGTAAAATACTACTAGCCATCAGCTCTAAGACAGTAGCTCAGTACCCTGGTGGCTAGTGTCACGACTGACTTGCACATCTATTCGATTCTCACGTTCAAAGACTCAAGTATGCAATTTTTCATGGTCTCATCCGAGAGACAGTTATGGTGCAACCCAGATACGTTACTTGTAGTTACTGAGTACCGCACGCAGCCAACGTCGCTTGAATCAGGTTTCGGCTTTGAATTGTCGTCTAGACATGTGGTAGGAGAAACTGGTGTTGTCATGATCACACTTAGTTGAAATGTTCAGGTGCTGTAAGATAATGACATTGTCCGCTAGCTATAAGTTCTAACTTGCACAGATAATTGACAGCAGATTTCCCCTCCCCAAAGACCCCCCAATTGTATTACATTAAAACATACCCAGTCAGGCAACCCAAATAGGAAGCATTTCCAAGCCCGAAAGAAAGGATTTTGAAGCACAAGATTCAGACAAAGCCGTAAGTCAGACAGCAAGCAGCCTAAGACCAAAGCTCTCCAGGCCGATTGCTATGGCTCGGCACTCCTAAATGAGAGAGCTGAGAGCGACGCAGGGCAGGGCGAGGTTGACGAGACCACCGGAAGCCTATATGTAATTAGTTATGTCGTAGGTGATAGATGATGAGAGAACAACATACGTTAGAGCCACTATCCTGGCAGCAAGCCGCGTTGGCAGAGCACTCCTTGTTGAGCAGGTTGTTGGCGATGCCGATGACGTTAAGGTTAAGCTTGGAGCACTGGTCGAAGAGGCTCAGGCCGTTGAGGAGCTCGGGACCATTTCCGACGGCGTTACCAGTCTGCTCGTTGGTAACCTTGTTGCAGCAGTTGACCTGCATGTTGTTACCACAAGCATTGTTGGCTTGCTGGACGGTGATCTGATCGATGGAAGGGTATCGCTTAACCTGGGGGCCAGCGGCGACCGAAACGGCCAGGAAAGCGATAATAGTCATGGGCTGCATCTTGAAGTCTTTGAGTCGGAGACTGGACAAGAGTAATGAAGGTATTGAGATGTTATTGGAAAGGTGTCTGAAGTGAAGTGAATGAGTGAGTGATGATGAAAAGAATTTGGTATCGTGAGTTGCAAAGTCCTTCTTTATATGCGAAGAATTGCTTCCTTCACTCGGGTTTCACCCTTCAAAAACTTCAATCTACCGCTATTGATAATCTGCCCACGGTATGATAATGACGCGGAGCTCAACAAAGCATTCCTCAGGCCCCTTGGAGAGCTTGCACATCGTTGTCTCCTCTAAGATTGCTTGGCATCTTGTGTATTGAATCCATACGCAGGTACAAACATACGCCCTGGTCTCGGAAGCATATCGGTCCTAGCCTCACAGACAGGCATTGAATGTCTCTCTCCAGCCATCAGATCGTTCTTTTGCCTCGGTGACGTGGATACAATCGTAGGGATGCATATCCACGTATTCGGCCACTGGGAAATATGCGAGGGAGACACAATCAGGAACGATCTCCACGCGGAGAATTGATTAGTCACTAACATGAGACAAATTGAGGGATGGAAGTGAGAAACTGCTTTGTTTGCCACATTGTCCATCCAGGAACTCCCCAAAAACCGGGTTTGAGCAGGAAATTGGACATGGGGTTTGTAATTGGCCATAAAAAGCAAGTCAGACACGGCACAAGTGGGACACGGCAGATAGTGAAACACGGCACGTAGTGAGACATGCTTTACTACCACGCTTTCATGAGAATATCACACCTTGGTTTTTTTAACGGGAGTTAATCCGACAGAGCTCTAATTGACATCTTTGGAATCCATCGTTCCCTTATCGTGTATGATCAGCGTTTTGAAGGCTATTCCACATAGCAAGGGGTGGTCGTTTAATTGTTTTTCCATCGTACTCCATTCCGCCTGTAAGCAGAGCTGTTGAACCCCTGTCGTAATGGTAGGTCGTAAAGCGCTGCACCCCACTTATGCATCCTTGCATGTGACCAAAAGTCGAACCTTATCTGTGATGAGTTTACTACCTTCCTGCCAAGGCTAGTGCGAAGCATTCCCTGTGTGATCACTCCTACAGTAACAGTCCCTGGAAGCGGATGGGATGGGATGAGAGCCACAGGAAATCCACTGGGCCTAAACGTCGCGACTGAGGATCAGGCCGCAGGTGATTAGTCATCCCTGGATGCGAAATTCGCTGAACAGCGTTTGAAGTATGAAGAGGGGAGAGGACGGATTCCTAACATTTGTGAGTCAGCTCAATAACAATTACTTCTTCGTGATCCAACACTACTCAGCCTCTTAGCACGAGAACATGGAATCATGGAGATTTCACCACGCATGTACCCAAATTAATAAATTTTTGTAAAGCAAAACGCAGGCGCGAGGAAATTCAAATTGTTATTTGATCGCTATCACGCCATGTCTCCTGGATGCACAGATTCTATTGTTATATAACAAATGGCTTGTCGCACTGGTTTCTGCAAACTTCATGAGTTTTCATCTGAGTTGAAGCCCACACCACAACCATATCGAGAGCCTCTGCTAGACCAGAGTAAATCATACAGTCACAATTACGTCGTCTCGTGGTGCACCTTGTCAACTTCTAATCAATCTATATCATAGTGTACTGGACTCGGCGATTCAATGATAGGAACAGATCACGCATCTAACCGCAGCACCCCGGTTGCGGAGGACTTTGCGTCCCGTGGAGCTGATTAGAACTATTAGCAGGGAATTCTAGCGTCCATTTATCCTCACTCAAATACAAAGCCGATTTCAGTCATTTCAACTGGCAAGTTGGTCTACCTACCCATGCTTCCAGCTCTGTTGGAAACAAAACCTTAGATTGTTTCTCTAGTGCGCACCCCGGTCGACGGGTGCAGACCTTCGATCCAGGTTCAGCTCTTAGCGAATCCCTTTATAGTACGAACTCTTTTGACGTCCTGGTCTAACTGAACTATGTGAATCCTTAATGACACTGGATCAAGGATTCGAGATGTTCAAGAAATCTGATTCATACGAATGGCCAGTTGATAGCTATCAGACCCGCACATTTTCTCACCGCTACGCTTGGTGCCGTCAGAAGTTACTAAGAGACATGGCATTTAGTATCTCCAGCAGTGGCAAGTATGTGACTATCGATGTGCTTGCAAACCGACAGAGGGGTGCTTTTTGCAAATGTGAAAACCAGATCTTCCTACCAGCATGAGGCCTCTGGTGGCATTGTCCAGTGTTGGCTAAACATTGCTTCTCGTGCAAGTTCTAATATGCGTTATTTGTCAAATTCAAAAGCATAACTTCAAGCCAGCACTATCACATAGACAGTGCGAGGCCGAGAAGGCAATATCGCAGCTCTTAACGCTTTGGCGCTTGTTCCAGGGATATCGAGGTTCTAATCCCTCTTACCCTATAGAAGAAATTTCGAGGTTTTGCGTCCCGTTTCCGTATTATGTCATAATACAAGGTAATGAATTTTGCACTTACCGAGGTAAAATAGCACGACCTTCTAGATATGCACTAGTCCACGGCCAGTTCAGATTATGGTCGTTTCGCCTGTAAGGGTTGCAGCGCCCGTCCGATGTTCTTCGGAGCCAAGAGTTGGGAATCTAGCCAGTTTGCTGGATTTATGAATGCTGATTTGTGGGTTTAACAGTCTACAGTTTAGGAGACGGCAACAAGACCAGCTCAGACGCCCTGCCAGATCATTGAACATCGAAAGGAGTCGCGGGTGATCTCGAACTCTACTGGTTAAGGTCCAGCCAGTCGGAGATAAGATGGGTCACCAGGGCGGGCCATTCGAGCTCCAGTTGGTCCGCGATTGACCTGCTACGTTGCTATGCCTTTGTTCCCTTGTTTCAACGGCGGCTTGCGACCCGCAAAGGTACGCTAATGACTGGCGGCTTTGCTTTCACGATGCCAACATGTACGGCTTCATCCTTATTCGACCTGCGCTGTGTAGCTACTGGTTTTTCACCTCATGTCAAGGCTGCATCATTTGTCCAATCAACACATTGTGACTGCTTTCTGTGAGGGGGGGGGGACCAGGATCCGGGGTTTTGGCTTTGTCAAACCCCCACGATCCTTCTTTTGCTACCTGCCGCGCCATTTCATGGGCCTTGGTCTTTCATCATCATCCCCGTCATATATCATCATCTAATTGGTACCTTGTATCCCGGCGGACCACTCCGATATTTAACAATAATTCATCTTACCGACCAATTCAGGTATCATACCTGATAATTATTTCTGATACCGTTCCAAGTCTGGGCCCAATTGGTATCAAGCCAAGAAGAAACAAAAACACAGACAAATGCAAGATTTGGTAGAGTCAGATCGTCCGTGTAAGCGGCTCAAGTACGCAAGCCACGACAACATCAACTCCGCGAACATATCAGTATCTGGTTCCAAAATTTCTGAGAGCACAGATGCGTCTGACCTTCAATTTCTATCGTGTTACCCAAGTCCGCTTTCACCGACAAGAGTCCCTTCGTCCCCTTCACAGGTCCTCATCAACGACCCTGGTAATCAAGTCGAATTCGGGATAAGTGATGCTCTAGGTATGTGTTTGAACCCTTTGTGCCCAATTTCCCGTCACTTTTCTCGTCATTTGCAGCCCTTATCTTTTGTGTCTGATGCCTACACCCTCACGGCAATCCCGTTCATTCACCTTGCCAAATCGAGATTCGCGGATCCCGAAATGGGCTGTCCAACGAAACAACTAGACCTTTGAGTTCAAAGCCATGCGGAGGTGGAGACGATCAGCTCACACCACTCCCACGCTAGTTCTGACGTTCCGTTCTAGAGGCTGATATTTCGTGAAGTCACTCAGTTAGACTCGTCAAACCACCCTGCTACATTGCCTCGACCTCAAACTCAACCCCAGCTACTTCTCGAACATACCCATCAGGAATATAACCTCACGCCTTCGACAGCCGGTGCCTTTGGAAAGTCACTAGATGGTCCTGAAAGCTGGGGGGGTCGGGCCTTTGTTACGAGTCCGTTCGCTATTCACGAAGATCGACTGATTGCGTCTATTGTTCCCTCCTTTACTCGCCCCGACGATGGACAAGTGAATGGATATGTGAAGTTCAATTGGCCTTCCCATGTCACTCCAAGGCGACATTCAGTACCCAGACTACCATGGCGAAGGGATAATATACAAGAGATCTTATCGACAGACTCAGCGCAGCCACAAACGATTGGTCTAATGTCTCGAAAGGTCACCTCCACAGGGGTGACTTTACCTGGGACGTCTAGGATCGCGTCGCCTGTGGTGGTGAATGCGACAAGCACAGCTTTCTCGCGCAGCTCGTCGACCACCTCTCAAAACTGTCTCTTGGCAGTCAGGGCCACTAGTGAGCCCAGAATGCTGCCGCCGCATTTCGGTCTCCAGGTCCAGATGGATACAATTGATAGGCGACTATTTGAATTCTGTATGTCCATCCTCATTCACGCCATAGAAGGCTGCATCGCAGTTACTGCCTCTAGCGCCTATCACACTCACTAATGATCTGCCATCAGATGTCAAGAATTGGTGCCCAGGGAGAAGTGTGCTTCATGAAACGAACCTCTGGCTAATGGATCTGGCTCCTATGCATGGGCATGAAGGGGTTTTTTACGCTATTCAAAGCCTTGCGGGGATCTATATCTACGATTATCTGCCCGAAGAGCGTGTTCGAAACAGGATTAATCAACGATATGTCCAGGCAGACGAGTATCTCACGAAGCTTCTGAACTCGCCAAACAAATCTGGAGGAGTAGCCGAAGCCATTGCCATTACTGTGGTTCTCTCATTGCAAGATGTAAGTGGGACATGGCCGTTTGACCTTCTGTCATCCGAGTTTGGCTTGTATCAACAGCAACTAACTCGCGTGTTAGATTGTTCTGACTGAGCGGCGTCGGAAAAAGCCATGTAGGCCCAGGTGGCTTGAAGGGTTTAAACAGGCAGGGTACCTGTTGCAGGAGACCGACCCCGGCACACGATATTGGAAAAATGAAAACGTCCAATATGATAGACTACGCATCTCGCAGTCTGTTATAGCTGGACGAACTCTTATCCTGACTCAAACAATGACGGCTCTTCCTCCACCCACAATGGATCCCGAGGTTGAGGCAGGTAGGTTCAGTTGGCTCATTTACGGTACAGAAAAGGATGTATCTGAGATTCACGGCGGTTGCGGATTCTCTCAGAAACTGTTACACATGATGAGTCAAATAACCTATTGCGCAGCTCGCTTACAACAGGACCCAAACAGTAGGGTCGTACCGATCACAGCTAGGATGCTGGAGAAACAACTGTCGTCGATGCATCAATGGAGTCGCGAAACCGAAATCGAGAATCAGAGCGTAGCCAAAAAAGGGTCTCAAACAATTGAATGGGTGCGACTAAGACCTGTCAATGAGGTCATCAACTCGAGTCAAGATATGACGATCGTAACGGCTGAGGCATGGCGGATCACAGTGATGATTTACCTTCAATGCCGTCTTCTCAGGTAAGGGTCCTGACCTGTATACATATCAAGAGGATACTTTGTGGAGCTGTGATAAGGGATATCGACAGAACTACGACTATGCCCTCGCTCTTTCGTACCGACTTCACCGTCCCCTCCACCACACCTAGGCCTCTGAGAGTAACTTCAGAGCGAATTACTAACGCCATTCAAATCTAGACTACCTCGAAACCACCCAGAAGTCATCGCTAATTTGAGTGATCTTACCGAGTGTATACGCATCTTGCCTACATCGGGTTCAGTCTTTACCGCTCAAGCACCTCTTTTCCCGGTTTTCCTACTGGGTATGCTCGCTACCCACCATGATCACAAGAGTGTTTCTCAGGGCTGGTTCGAAAGAGTTGTGCAGACGCCAGCTCGTAGTGTAAGTGAATGGAAGTTGCACTTCGATCCTCTTGTCCACGCGTACCTGTCTATCTGAAGCAAGTTCCATATGCTCCGACAGTGGTACACTGGACCGCTCCAATGGACAAGGCGGCTCACAGATTGAACAGAGCGTCCCTCCATTATACGAGAGCCTTAAGCGTACCTGGACCTGGATTGACATGGATCTGAAGTTACCACGAGAACCTACCATGATCCCTGAGCATACCGGGGAGAGGCATGCTTGGTGGGAACAACTTGTAGCGAAGGTCCTGGCTCAGGAGGAAGAGATCCTGTGCCTGACTTGAGGAGTTGTGTCTCAGGCTGAAATTGACCTTCTCAAGTCACGCAGCTCTGTAGGCGGCAATTCGTCACGGTTAAGCTTTTATGCTCTATCAACTGGCAAGCTGCGATACAAGACCACTCCAAACGTGATTGCCTTAAAGTAACTCTCCCTCCCTCTGGATTACGGTGGTATGCTCGTTACGTTAGCTAACAGGATTAGACCCTCTTTGAGCGATTTTTGATAGCTTGAGACTTGAGACAGAACCTAGCACTGCCTACGTCCTGGCTCAATCTGTTGAGAAACAATCTGTATATGCTCGACCAATCCGCGGGACGGAGACCGTATCCCGATACGATATTCGACTTTTGACGTCTAAGATAGTTGGGAGATGATGTTTGGAGTGTGGATATTTTGGAGTGTGCGAACTTACTCTGGCGTGTATCAGCAGCTGTCCATTACATAGATAGTAAGCGACTTATGTTAACTATAATCGAGTGTCAAAATGATAGTGAAGCGGCCCGTCTTTCTGTATCAATCAGTCATTATTTGTTATCATGCAAACTTCTTGCCTTGCCCGCCGCAAGCCTTAACGGCTGATACGATCTCATGGTCATGCCACCTAAGCTGCCTAACGAACTTCTCTAAGCTCAGGCTTTGGCTTTGCAGTTGAGCCTTTTGCTTTCGTTCACGATAAGTAGATATAAGTGGTTGGAGACTGGGAAGTGGGAAGTAGTGCGAGTATGAGATGGTTTATAACATTTGAACGGATGTCAATATAGGCTTTTATGACGAGGGCCAAACTATCTAATAGCAGCTGTTTCGGTCATGACTTGTCCCCATCGAGCTCCCGTGTCAGATCAACAACGTTGTGATTCACCACTGTTGTTGTTCCTATCACGGCTACAAAGCATTACTGGTTAGTGTAAGAGCAAAGCCGGATAACAAATCCTTTTAAACATGGCGCTCTGATATCCCAAAGCATTTTGGTCAATCACGAGCCCGCCTCCGGACGTAGCTTTGAGGTCCTTTGAACTGATGGCGGACGAGCCACTCCTTTTATGGATACCACGGTTGATGGAAACAAACGAAAGTAGATGTATGCCACAGCTATTTATTCAACTTTTATACTTTAATGGACATTACCGTTCGCAAGGAATTATTCTGATTTAGCTCAGCATTTCCTGGGTTGGTTTTTCTGAATCTAGTAATTGCTTAATTCCATCAAGTAGTACAGATAATCTGAGCTTAGGCTTATAATGAACTTCTAAACACGTGACTGTTATAAAGGTCTTGAGATTTCAATCTAGGAAAGGTATTGGAGGGAACTGAGTCTGAGAGCCGAGGGATGCAGAAGACGGCTACAGTTTGATAGGCGTAATCTTTATGATAGATATATCGGAAAGTTTATGTAAGCCAAGAAATCAGTTTATAAAACCACTTCCATAGATCGCGAACTTGATAACCTTGTATTTGCTGAGCCGGCGGGCACCTTCCTACATGTAGGATAACTGAACTCGTCAAGATCGCTAAGAAAAGGACTGAAGCCTGCTATTACTGAGTGGCTGATGTGAGCGAGGCTACTGATAATAGTTCAGCGCGGGCCGATCCTTGCTGCACCGTATAGACGGGAAACGTTATCGATGTATCAATAAAGAGTCTTGTGTCCTACCTACAGTTTCTTAGTCGATCTGCTCATCTTCTCACGCTATCAATGGACGCTCCGAAGGGCTCTAGACGACATGACTACCTCCTCAGAAAATGAACCAGTACAGTAAGGGAATCGCATTATACTATTACGATACCATTGAAACCAACGGCAGGTAACCTGCTTTGTTTGTGTGTAAGCGCTCCCGTGATCGCTAGGTAAGAGACACTTTCTGGTAGAGGGGGAGATGCGAGTGTCAGCTTGTCATCATAAATCTAAGTACCACCCAGTACGTGCCAGGAGGTGGAGATACCAATCCGCCACCGAGTATGATTCTTCGGCTGTTTCACCTGCCAGTCGACCCGATACTGCCCGAGTCCTGCTTGAAAGGCCACTGTTGGGTCTTAGGGTGCTTCAATGTGGAGAATCATGTACATTAAAGCACTGTAAAACCATTGTAAATACCATGACATTGCAGATTGCTAATTCCCTCATGGCACAAGAAACAACACATATGATGTCTCCTTTCTTGATCTGTGGGATTGCTATCTAGTCAGAGACGGATATACATATGGACGAATACAAAGACAGGGGGCTCTAAGTCTCCGAGTGATTTGCAAGGATAAGTCTTGAGGGGCCAAGGAGGGATATCAGCCCTTCACGAACTCATATTCTGACGCTTGTAACCTGGTGCTACATGGAAGAGGTAGTATCGGGAAGAACGAGTTGATTACATTTAGTTTGGACATCTAAGACAGGAGAAAAAGAAAAAGAAAATCTATGCCAGCTTGACGGAGTTTGTGCGCTGGGAAGCTGAGACAGTAAGTGGAGGTTGGGTCAAGTTTCATCCCTACTTAATGGTGGGACGGGGTAAAAAGCACGCGCATTCCAGACGATGTTACGTTCATGCACCTGCTGTCGCCCATATGTGGACTGATGCAAGGGGAACCAGCCCCCCATATCGAGATATGCCAGAGTGATCGTGAAGTTTGCACCACTCTGATAAATGAGGTATATCCTGCAGTGTGAAGTTAAGTTACAGACTGAGTATAGAATATTATGCTTCAACCGTGGAAACACCATGTTCTTTATTAAAGCAAAGTATATGCCTTTTGGAGGCAGCCCCATCAGATAGTAGCGTACTGTGTTTTACACCTGGAAAAATGACTCTTGGTACACTTTTCACCACTCACTGACTCCTTCTCGGATCGATCGAGCTTTTTGATGACGAATCAGACGCGATGGATGGAAGCAAGGAAGGTTAGTGTGCAAGGTAAACCTGACTGATACTTGACTGTTTTACCAGCTATCATTTGACTACTTGCCGGTTATTTCGTGTGCACGGACTTGCACTAATCCGCAAACAAATCGTCATGACTAGTGAGTGAATCTAAAGCTTAGAAATCTTGGGCAGCAAGGTACGCAGAAACACTACGTAAAATGTTAGCATCAGGCACAGAAACTGTATGTGTTGGCCAGAACAGTGCTCAAGACATGAGATCTCTTGCGAGTAAGACACGGGACGGCAAAGATTGCCACAAGAACTGCCAAACCCAGGCCTATCCTCCGTGTCTCACTCAATGGCAGGTTTAGTTAGCTCAGTGCCGAAAACGTGTAAGTTTATTCTCTATCGCACTGACATAGAGGTATCTACATACCAGTATTCCGTTTAGCTTTCCTGAGAGGCCAATACGATCGGTGGTTGTAGCCAATGATCAACGGTCTACCCGTATAGCTTCTTGAAGGCGGATGCAGGTCAAGACGGATTAGGCAGGACTAGAAACTAGAATCAGAGATCGCAAAAG
Organism: Fusarium stilboides; assembly: GCA_014822085.1. Lineage (NCBI taxonomy): Eukaryota > Fungi > Ascomycota > Sordariomycetes > Hypocreales > Nectriaceae > Fusarium > Fusarium stilboides. The sequence goes on from JAASAY010000115.1 coordinate 59,831, forward strand.
CAAAATCGAAGAGACTCTGAATGACCCGTTCGGAGAGTTTTTTTGAGTTTGATGCTTTAGGCCAGTTTGCGGCTTAAAGATGTGGGCAACTCCCATAGTCTAGGACTACGAGATGGCGCTTGTTAAATAGCCACAACCCGTTTCAGTAAACCCATAGAATCATAAGTTGATACCTCTTCTCCCAGCTCCACCAGTTTCAGCATCGATACGGTACTAGAGACATACAGATCTTCTTTGAATGAGCTTGGCGAATTTTTGCTCCTGTGGACACCCTCAACTCAACGCCTCAACTATCACCAAACACCAGCATCTGAGCCCAGTCGAAATCATTCACTTTGTGCAATAGTTTCTTGTTCATCTTTTCATCAATTCATGTCTTCAAAATCAACCGAGATGGTATATCCGTCCGAACATTATCATCCGTTTGGGCCAAGCTGCAGCTGGCGACGCAGAACATTCGGATGCTCTTGTTTTCTTCCTCACCATGAGGTTTCTCACCAAAACGCTCCCACTTCTAAGATAGCTGCTACCCCTTCATCTCGATCATCTTATTCTTCATCCTACTCTTCTATCTCTTCGTCTGTTCCTCCATCTCGCACAGATCACAGTACGAAAGCCACAACAGCTTCCCGCAAGCCGTTCGGCCCACTACGCTCGCAACCCACACTTCATGCCCCCCTTGAGCTACACAAGCGTCCCTTCTTAAGTACTGAGAAGGTCTATCATGTGTCAGACGGGGTCAGGAGGGCTAATACCAATATGGAGCGGGATATTAGTGTTGATTGCACTGATCAGGAGCACGTTGAAGTGTCATCATCCATGCAAGAAGTCTATTTTGACGCAGAACTACTGAGCGACACGGAAACCAACCAATATCATACCTCGCAGCTATCGCATCAGTCGTTTGCATCCACATCGCGCTGGTCTGCTTCTACCTTCGAAGATGTCGATGGGTCTGAAGAGGGCTACAACACCACAGAAAACGAAGATTCGGATTTGGAGGCTAATGTTTCACATTTCTCCATTCTTGAGGCACATCGCCTATCCATTCATACATGGATTCTAAGGCCATCCTCCAGCGACAGCAGTGGCACATCCGAATCCAGTTCGGTCTCAAGGCATCGTCGTGAACGGACTAGTGGTTCCAGCTATCGCACGGAAGTCAAGCGTTGGGGGATTATCTTCTCATAGCGAGATTTCAGTGATCGATTGCGCAGTGGGGATAAGGCTACAAAATTCCAGTGAAGGGGATGGGTGAGGCTTTCGAAGGACTTTATATATAAACCTTTTCCAGTATTTCGAAGAAATACATGAAGGTTAGAAGGTTAAACGTCCAGTCTGTTTTTTTTTTCGACACAATAATTGAATGCTTGCAGGATTCTTTTGACTATCCCATTGTCGAATGAAAAGACATGTTAGAAAAGCTAGAGATGATGATCAGAATTGAAGTGTATTAACCGTATCAACTGCTGATACTACCATTGTTAGTAATGTGACCATCTTGGTTTCTTATAACAAATATTGAATTTGAGTATATATCGACACATGAATCACTCCAACTTCAAAAATGTATCATTGCGGTTTGACTTGAATCTTACCCGTCAGTCGATGCTCGTATAACGTTGAAGATCTTGATCATATCATTCCAGGTCCCAAGATACGCTCTCATAATTTAAGTGGCGTGCAACCTGTCAAAGACATGTGAATGTCAAGCTGCAATAGACGCTTTAAACCCTCATCTCTCGGTGTCAATGCGTTCCCTAGCGGACATACATCCCCAGCTGGCAAGTTGTTCGTCTTTGAACGTTGGTCCTATACTGGAAATGATTCTATTTCGTATAGTGAACCCTCTGTTTGACTATCGTCCGATGAACAATATGCGACGGCACATACCACACCAACACTTTAGACGCAATTTAAAGCAACGCCCTCAGTTCGTACCTTTAACTCCAGCGCTGCCGTGTAAGACTGCCTCGATGAGGATCTATAGGGAACTGGATGTCTGACGCGGTAAGCTACAGCTTGGCGGAGACGAAAGTGATATTGTGAAACGAGGTTTCATTGAAGAACAAAAGGTAACGACAGTCGACTTCTTCTCACGTATGAAGAGCTCGTGCTAGACTTCTCAAAGAGCAGGACTCGACGAAAAAGAGCAGGACGTTGCAATATAATGTAGAATCACGAGGCCTAGTGGCCTGTGTCTGTACAAGAAGTAGGGGGATAGAATGCTTGAACAGGAAGGATCTGGATCGGTTGTCTACTGAACAAGACTTTTGAGCTACACAATACAGCCCTTAGAAAGGCGGTTCAAAGTATAGCAGTTCTAGGAACAGATGACGCCGGTTGGTCCTTAGAGGCTCGCGCTCAATTGACAGACGTGGATCGTACGAGCATAGTATCAGTTTATTGGAGGATGATACATATAGGACAACTTCCAATACTCTAATTAACTCTAAGACTCGGCAGATCATCTTCTAGAGCTCCTGGAACTTCTTGACGGCTCAAGAGTAATTATCAAGTTACTGCTGCACGATGTTGTGAATGGCATTAGGCTTGATTTCAAGTTCGGGCTGATAATCGAGTTCGTAGGGCAGGGTTTGCAAAAGAAAACCTCCCAATGTCTAAGTAGCAGTATATTTTCATCATTAGTCAAGAGATCGTTCGGCCATGGTCGTGCCAGCAAGCCATCCCGTTAAAGTGCGAGGGAAACAGTAAAAGAGCAGAAATTATCATTTATTTATCTTTAATGCGCGTAAGCCAATTAATTTCGGTAATGAAACAGTCAGCTCGAAAGAATTGAGCCCTTCTTGTGTCGGATAATGTGGCGCGACAGCAATTCTACAGTCTAAGTAAGATTAATGATGAGAACCACGTATTTACATCATATCTACTTGTCGTCTAGAGTAGGCTTCGGTAGCCCAGCAGCAAAACTACCTGATGAGGTTTGTCTAATAACATCCTGGAGGCGGATACATTCTTGGCGGTAGAAATGAGCTTGTTGCATTAATTCCACAATCTTGTGCTCCATCAGTCGCCGTTCCCCCATGAGCTTTTGGTAGTCTTTGAACTCCTTCTCCTGCACCATCTTCTTCCTTCTGCGATACTTCGTAGAAGCTGCGGCATTCCTTTTCCTTTTCCTATCTGCTCTTATCGAAGCTGTCGATGTATCTATGTGGATAGGGATAGATTCCTCTCTACCTGGGAGTCTCATATGAGCTTGTTGTGTTTGAGCGCTGAAGACCGAATCCGGTAGCCGGTGCTGTCCAGGTATTCTTAGGGGCGATGCCACAATTGTATTTGGCGCACCAGAAATGGAGGATCTTTGAGCACCCTGCATACTAGGCTCGAAAGGTCGTTGCGAGTATACCAGGGGCGGTTGCCAGGAAAGCGGTGTACAAGTCAAAGGAAGAGAAGGAAGGTTGACTTGCATCCGAGGAGGTGTATTTACTTCAGATGAGTGGACTCTTCCAAGCCTAATCATCTCTGCTGCAGAACCAGAAGGCATTCCTGGAAGTGAATGAACGTTTGTAGGCTGGTTTTTTGGGTCCTCCTCCTCCTTCACACCTGGGAGCCTACACTTGGCAGGGGAGTCATGTTGGAAACAGGGGGGCTCTCGGATATCCAAATGGTAGGGTAACGATGTTTGTTGGTTGTGACTTGTATCATAGAGCCTTGAATTGGGTCCAGATCCCACCACGCCCTTTGTAATATGTGGTATTCTGGTGGGTGAGGAGTCGCATGCTGTCAGAAGTATCACTGGTTTGTCTGGCAAGCCGGAGAAAGGTGATGACCCAAGCTGACTGAATGTGAAGTCTTCGGGAGTAGAGTCCCGTGATAATTCATATGTTGTGGTATCAAGACACACGTCTTTGGTTGAGGATCTGCTTTCTACCACGACCGGTTCCGAAGGGTTGAGGATCTTTTCCAAGCTCAAAATCTTTGGAGCGGTGCGTCGACCGTCTGCGACATTTTCAACATCTACCACGAAGCTGAATTGTGCCCCAGCGAAATCGTTTTTGAATGCGGTAGAGGCCATTTTTATGATAATTGCATTGACAAAGAATCTTGCAATAATGACTTGGAAGCTAGCCTGGAGCCTCAAAGAGTTCCGGGTATATTTATAAGCTCAGGGTATGATTGCATGCTGTATTGTGTTACTGGAATGCAGTTCCGTCTGTAGATGACTTCGATCAAATGACCTCTGAAACAAATCGGGAAAATACGAGACGATCGGATTCAACTGTGCCACCAGAGTAATTCGGATTTGGAACGGCATTTTGTAAGCCGCGCGCGAGATCTGCAATAGCAATGCAGCTCACTAGGCTTTTGGAAATTTGTCGATGGCTGTTTGGAACTCACCAAATACCAATGTCCTGCAGATGTCAAATTAACACAACATACTGACCATCTTGAGCAGGTTATCTTTGATGCTACTTCCACTACAGGCAAATAAAAAACCAGACATAAATTGTAGATCATTAGTCCTTTTAACATCACACTCGGTGCCATTATAACCGCCTTCGTACTTTTCGGTAGTGAGGGTCTTAGAGGTCGTGATATCATAGCTAATTCATGGCGTTTCCGACGGCCTTAACATTGCTAAAGGTTTTACACCAAGACTCAGTAGTTCGAGAAGATTGTCAAAATTATTATGGGAACGCGGAGAGTTGCATCAAGCATAGTTTCCCCTACCCACGGAACAGTGCAGCATTATTCCTGGGACCCAAGGTGAACTCGTGCTAGCTCAACAATACACAGCTTACATGTCGCTAAATAGTGTGCGGGCCTTTTTGTCAGGCTTGAGAACAAGTTGGCGAGTCCGGAGCCTGTTTTTCCATCTTCTAGTTACCTGATAAACGGTCCACAAGCACTGCATGTGGTCTCATATTTGCCCAGGCCATCTCGCCATACAGGAACACAACTTTGCCCGCACCTGCGGCATTTGTTTTGAGGAAGGCCATGCTGTTCAATGTCAGTCTCGTGCGGAATCTCTGTGACGATCTGCTTACTTCGCGGTACTCCATGACATCTGTAATGGCATACTGTGGTTTCATCACACCATCAGAAAGGTCCATGACATGCTCTTGGTGACGTCTCAATAGCTTAGTGCCCGGTTGAGCTCCTTTCGGTCGGATTGCACTCTGGACGTCTTTAACTTGCTCTAACAATCGCTTGACATGCTCCAGATTTACAAGCATCTCAGTGAGTTCTCGTTCTGTGGGTAGGCGGTCCGGGATGATACGTGCAGTTCGCTGTCTTGAGGTGATTTTATTATTGGCTTCTGCAAAGTTGGAAATCGTGCGGGACAACGACATAATCTGAACACAGTAAGTGCCTGGATCATCGCTATTTCGATAAATATCGCTTTCTTACTTCACTAAGTGACTCTTCGAAGCTCCAATGCTCAGAGTACCAGTCTATCAGAGCTTTGTGTCTGACCTGGGCATCGTAATCAAACTCTTCCGTACGAAGAGGAGCTCTGAAGCAATTCGAGGCAGGATAGCGGTTTGGTGTCCCATGTTCAATAGAAACAGAGAACGTGGACAGATGCGCTCGATCAGGAGAGGGTGCTCGCCCAGACCCGTAAACAGGCGCGGCTGGAGTTGAGAGTGGTGTGTGAGTGTCTACCTCATCGAAGGAGCGATGGAGCAGATCTGAAATATCTGATCTTCCAAGCGGTGGGATAGAAGATGTTGTAATGGGATGAACGATTTGGGGATGGGAATCCTCCTCAATCGTGGGGTAGGCTCGGGCACCAGGTTCAGAGTTTGATGATGAGCTTGAGCCGCGCTCATTGCTTAGCTTGATGGACTGAATGACTTCTGAGATGGGTGGAAGCGACTGGCGATTCGACAGCCCCGTTAGGTCCAGCTGTTTGCTTGGTTCCATCGTAGAGATGCTAACGGACTGGCTGAGGTTGCAAGGGTGTGTTTTTGTGACAAGAGGAGATCTGGGCAGCTGGACTCCAGGGTGGGAACTAGATCAGAATTTTACCCAAATTGAGAGTAGACGATTTCTGTGACGGGTCTGGCAACAAGTAGAAAAGTAAGGCTGGGGATTCTTTGAAGCGGCAATTTCGCTGCACCCGAAATGATCGAGGTTCAGTGCTTTTGTCGGATGGGAGAAGTGTCGATTGGTGTGGGGGATCATTTTCCCACATTCTGCGCATGAGGAAACTTGTCGTTTCCAGTTGATACAGGGGCATGAAAGATCGACAAAATAGCAAAGACCCACACGGCACACGACATGGAGCGTGATGGTGACCTGTCACTTTTAAGCAAGGGGGTGTGCGTAAGCCCTGTCACCAACAGTGAGACACTGCATCCCACTGTATAAGCTATTCCCTCCGTGAATCATCGGCTGACTCGGAACAGGATCCGTGCACTGGGAACAATGGCAAGAGCCCTGATACAACCGATCACGATCTGTTCAAGTTAATTGTCGTTGACGTTATCATCCTAGAAAGCCAGCTTTGTTGTGCCTCAAGATTGAGTGATGGAGTTTTGGTTTGAGATATTCCATATGATATTTTGTTGTATTCAATAAAAACTGTCTCGTATCACATGCATGGTATTGTTGTATGTCAGAGGTACCGTTGAAGCTTTTTTGTTACCCTGTAGTTGAGAAATGACAGAAATTGAGCAACAGTTTCCACCGAGATAGTCTTGCACGATCTGGCCTAGCATCTCCGGACTTTTAATCGACAGAGCCTTTTGTAGCAAGCTGGTGCTTTGTTCTCCTCTAATTGACTATCTTTGAACATCTCCCAAAAACCAACCGCGGTGCTACTATGCTCTGTCAATTGGGGCAAATGCGAAAGCCTTGCTCTAACAAAATCTACGTGCGACATCGCTGGCTTTGATACTAAGCGCAAGTAAGTGATAATTAGAGAGTATTCTAACAGCAAACGTAACACTGGACCTAATTAAATCTCTCATGATGGTACATGCGATGGAGCCTTTTCTAAGGATCTGTGGGATATCAAACGCGATAACGAGAAAAAACAAAGAGATGGATGCGTTGGTCAAAGTAGAATACAGACGTCCCGAGACACGTGAAATGCGCATTGAGTTTCATATAGACGCGAGACGGCCTTTTTAGCTAGGCCCCTCGCTGGGGGTTGTAGCTTGTGATGTATGACCTCGCCCACACGGTTAGTGAGGCCAAGCGTTTGCATAAGTGTCGAGGTCATTGGTGATGGTGTAGTGCGAGTTAACTTGTGGTTGACTCTGTGCTGCATGGCGAACCAGGAGGCCTGCGTCGACTGGAAGAGTAAGGGCAGGGTCGATGTTGTACCTGGTGCCAGTTTCAGATCCGGGAACCGCGCCATTCATAGGCGCATTCTGAATGTCGGTAAATTCAAAGAAGTTCTCGCCCAGCTGCTGATCAGGGACCATCATAGGACCTTGAACGGTATCATAAGCAGCAAAAGATCCCTCCTGATACGACATAGATCGCACTGGATGCATAAAGGGACCCCAAGCAGAGTCTGTGGTACTGTGAGATACAGAATTCGATCTTCCAGTCACAGACATTGGTGACAATAGGTATGTAGGTGTATTTGACGTGAGCTGTGTACCTGAAGCATATATATGCTTCACTTCGTTCAGTTCCTTAATATCTGTAGTCAACCTTTGATTGGTGTCCGGGAAAGCCCAGTCGTAAAGACTTTGCGCCGCCATGACAGATGACCATTGCTCTGCAGGATGATCTATTGATTTCTGATGTTAGATTGATGGAGCGACTATGTAGTCAAGAACGGTTGACAAACCTCTCATCTCAGGTGAGAATTGTGAAAAGCCCCCTGCCTTCAGGGCCTCGATGCTCATGGGATCTGCCGCAGATATGCCTTCGATCTTGTGTACGCCAAACCCTGGATTTGAATTTCCCTGCATCTCTACTAGACTGCCGCTAGTTGTGGCCGGGAAGGTGGTCGCCCATCTCCCTTGATCTGTAGTTGAGGGCCTTGTCACTGGCTTGGCTCGTGAGCTGTCATCAAACCTGCGGCCCAGCAGCAACAGACTGCACTCTTTGTTGAGATGAAGGCAATTGATGCAAGGGCCTTGCGTAATAGGGAGTGACGCGATGCATCTGATCTTTCGGCGCCTGCAGTGACCTTTTCGGTATACGTTTAGTCCACTTGCTTTGAAACCAGGAAATTTGTAGGATGTACTTACTACAAGCTATTGAAGCACGCTGGTAGCCGAGCTTGGTTCCCTTGTTCGCCTTTTCGGGCTCAATATCGCCGAGTTCTTCACACGCGTCTGTGAATTGTAGAGGACCACTCATCGATACTGGGAACATCCCGTTTGCAGTCATAATCTGCTCTTGATCTGAAGGTGACGGGCCATCAAAACTCAACAAGCCCGATTCGCCGAGCAGCTGGAAGTTGGATGCAGAGGAAGAAACCATGTCTTGAGCTGACATTTCTTTTTGGTGATCACTGGGAGGTAGAGATGGGTAATGGCAAGACGAAAAAGCTGCCATGTGGCTCGAAGTGAGATGCTACTTGCTTCATGAGCTGTCAACGGGGAATAAAAGATGTTGAAATGACCGGGTGTAGAGTCGAGATGACAGTGATTGAAGTACGACAGCTCTGACTGCTACCGATGGGATTAACGGGCTGATCATCACTTTGCAGGGCAAGTGAGAGAAAAGGACTGATATATGATGGCGAACTCAAGGTTACCTCCATCAATTAACCGTTCTTGAAGGGTTTCCGGAGATTTTCTCGACCTGCAAGGCTGACTTGCAAGGCTGGTGGTGGCTGCCAGGTGGGGGAAGGGGCTGGAGAGGGGAACAAGCGCGCCCTGTGGCTTGGTTGTGTCAGACGGAAAATCGCGTGAAGAGATGAATTGAAAATTGAGAGGACCTGAGATTGACACAGACCCGAGGTTAAGAAGCAACAGCTGAGTTGTCAAGACTTAAATCACTCACCCAATTCCAATTCCTGACCTCGGAGGCGAGACAGCAATGTGCATGTGGCGAAAATAATTGAGCGGATTCCCAGTCAAATAGACATCCTTCGAAGCAAAACAGATGTTGTAAATGAACAGGACAGGTTCAATATTGGAAGCAGGGAAGTGTCATCTCGTGTTCAGGATGTGGCCTCAATTACGCATCTGAGTCAAGCCCCGAGATGGATCTGTTGGCACTCCTCCGGGTACGGGGTACTTTCCCACGGTCCGGTACTCAAATGTGATTACGCTTTAAGCAGAGTAAGGAGGCTGTGGAGTACAAGCTAAGTGTATCAGACTGTTGGTTGTCCAGCCGAGGAGTAAGTACAGTATGCATTATTGGACCCTTTCGGGTTAGTGGGTACTGATCAGCCAGGTGATGTGAAATCGGCTGCCCCCCTTCCCCATACACGTAAATGCCAAGGGGGTTTCTCATATTGGATTGCTCGACTTGAGACAACGGTTGGTACATGTCTATGGGATATATACATCAAGAAACTCAATCACGATGGGATGGCAGTTGAAGTCTTGGGGAATATGCTGTCAATTCCATCTCGAGCCAAATGGTTAGTTCCCCTGTCGCTAGGCTACGGCCCGCGAGCAAGCCCTGGATAAAGCGTGCGCTAGTGATCCATCATTGATCACAGTCACGTCACAGTGTACCAGCCATCACTGGCTCCTGCAACAGCCCCTGTATTGCAACTTGCTTAGCTATGTTGGGATAGACTAGTGTCAATTGGATCAGCCCTTAGATTACGCGACTACAAGCTAAAGCTTTAGTGGCGGCCACACGAGCTGAACAGCAAGGGCTGCTGGGCAGAGGCTTTGCAGATCGAAACTAATTATGTGTCACTGACAGATATCGGGCTTACGGGCCTTTTTTTGAGACGTCTCGCTTGATGCAGATCACTTGGCCCGCCCTAAGAATTGGGCGTGAGTGGCACAACTGTCAGCATCGTGACCGGGACTGGCTTTGACTAAACTGCTGCATAAGTGAAGCGGTTAGTTTACCTGTCAAGGGAGCTTCCTGATCGGTAACAGGGGCAACAAAGGATTAATTCCGTACCTTTGAGAGAATTGCCGCTCATTTGCCGAAAATGTTTAGAGTAGTGATATTGTCGAAAATTTAACCACAGTTGTCAATAGATCAAAGGTTCTGCAAGGGTGCTAATGGTGTCGGGCGGATGAAGCTTTAAGCCGGGCTTCATTCTCCATGCTACCACACGTTTGTGATAGCCAAGTACCTATGCCAGTGAGCCAACCTTCATCACCCTGCACCCCCACACCATGTCATCCAATGCCGGAATCAGTCCGCCACTAGAGGCAACGAAGCGTAGTTTGCGAGCTACTTGACTGACAGGCTTGTAAAGATAAGCCGCTCAAGTACGCACAGATATTGACCAAGTTCACGTTGGAGCTAAACTCAGCGGGCATGTGCATACCACCCAGTTTCTCTCAGCGTTGTGGCGCCTCCTGTATTCCGGTGACATCAGCGATCTCGCTGTCAAACGAGGATCTTAAATGGATTTCCAGTGTTTGTAAAATCTACCGACATCGATTATCTGCAGCATGATCGCCATACCCGGGCGGGATCGACAGATTGCCGGCCGATAAATCCCTGGCAGATAAATCCCTGGCACGATCTAGGTCACCAGGGGAGTCTGGACTAGCTGGGCCGCGGAACAACAGTAAATATCTCTGTCGAGTGGCATTATCAGGCTTTGGAAACAGTCCTACTTGCATCTCGGGGTATCGGTTTGCTTCGAGACTGGAACATCAATCAATCAAAGGGGGTTTTGCAGTTTATTTAAGGTGTCACACTGTGGAGATGATATAATCAACCCACCAGTGCGTTATTTCCATGCTATTTTACAACCAATTGTTTGACCAATCGAGACGATCGTCTGATACAGAAGCGAAGCATTGAGCCAAGTGAAAGAAAGAAAAAAAAAGAGAAATTGAACGCCGTCGCCTGGTTATGTTGTATGAACCTTGAAAACGCCCCAACGCCCCAACGCCCGCCGATGATGAATGTTATCACCAGAAAATCGGCAAATCCAATCATTTCCCTTGTCCATTCCCTGTCAATATCCTACCGTCCAAGATAGCGCATGCGTTGTTACGTCTCTCGCGCCGACTTGTTTCAGCTGGTCCCCTTCCTCCTAAATGTTAAGCAGTACCTCAACCAAATAATGCCGGTGGGAAAAGCACATCAATTCGCCAAGACCTGCTTGGTCAGACCTTGAGCTTTGACTTTTCTGAAGTTTGATGGTGCTCGTCGCTTTCGGGTTTGTTCTTCTTGCTCAATGACAGCAACCGCCGATGCGATGAATGAAACGGCACGATTTCCGCTATGAGGCCGTGCATGCAACCTGCGATGAACCTGAAGGTTATCAGAACGGTTGAACTGGTCTTTTCCACAAAATTCGCATAAAAAACGGTTAGGGCCTTCCCCATGAAAGCTAAATCTTGTTAGTCTGCCACTACTTCTGGGAGGAGGTTGTTGGGGTACATACGTTTGCTTGTGGCGCTTGAGGTGTTCTGAGCGTCTGAATGCTTTATGACAGCTCGAATAGTTACAACTGTATATGGCTCTGCGAGTAATGCTGACCTCTGCGGTCATCAACTTGAGAGCCTGTTTCTCTGGAGGATGGGACAGAGCCCTGGGTGTTTCTGGATCCTTTTCTGGAGCCTTGTGCACTAACTTTTTGCGCCGCGGTTGCATCTGGTAAGTCGATTTAGAGCTCTGCAGGGAATAAGCACTGAGAGGAGACTGCGGACAATCGTCCAGATCAGAGAAATCCGAATCGTCGAAAACCTGCTTGTCGGGTGTGCATGAGTTTGGGCTCTCATTGGTACAAGACCAGAAAGATAGTGCTCCAGTTGTATCGGATCCAGAGAGGTTTTGAGTAGATGGCATCATAAATGGTGTTCCCATGTACGTGTCGGAGAAATATCCATAAGCAGGCGGAGGGCCTAAAAGTGCCAACGAGTTTGGTGGGGAATGGTGCATTATTTCAGTGTCAGAAACATGGTTATAGCCGGTGTCTGAGTGCTCTCGCTTAATTGGAGCGTTAGGATTGCTCGACAAAAGCTTCTGGCTGGGCTCAGACTCGGTAGGGCTAAGCATAAACGTCGAAGCTGGAGAGGCCATATCGATCCAAAATGGACCAACTGTACTGGGGTTGTCTAAGCTTCCGTGGCTCAATTGCTGAAGACTTGATCGCGAGGATATAGGACTGAGGGAGTTCCATGGTGATAGATAGAAGGGAAAGTCAGCTGTGACGGTGGGGGAGGGCCCAGCCTGGCTGTCTATGCTCGAATTATCGTCCATTTCGAATGGGAGATTTGCCTCGGCTTGCACCTCAAATGCAGCAGATAGCATAGTAACGAGATAAAAGTAACGGAGAGAACTGTATTATTTCAGAGTGATTTTGGAAATACTTGAAGTCACGTTTTGGAAACGTGTTGGAGTTTTCAAAATTTATCCTGAACAATCGACAATAAGTAGTCAAGAGATATTGTATTGAACCATCCAAATGATCATGCCCCCAGATTTCTTCCAACCTGATTGACAAGATACATCGACTATCCAGCCGTGAAGTCAAAGAAGCTGCCCTGCGAGTGGCCCGTTGACCTGAGACACCGGCAGATCCCTGGATTGCAGCCGGTGATATTGAGCGAAAAGGGCCGAGAAACATCGGCAAAATCTGATATTTCGAGGCGAATATGCGTGTTCTGGAGAATGAGATGACTCTGTGATCGACATCCCTGTTCCAATAGGCGGGAACTTGGAAGGATCAACAACATCCATTTCCTCAAGCAATATGCCAGGTACGCGGGATGCCAGAGATGCAGGAAACTTTGGTAGGGTCCCATCGAACAGCAAGCTTAGTAGTCGACTCAACTTTCTCCTGGATCAGGTACTGTCAGAAAGCTGCGAGTCAGACTACACCAGACTTGAGACCCGAGTCTATGGTTGAGCTCCCCCAACCTTCACTATGGACCGTCTTCGAAACTGAAGATCTGTATCAATGGTCACATACACATTGCAACTTTTTCCATGCTGATTCAGTCATCATTTCCAACTAATACAAACCCATTTTGGGTTCAGGAGATTACATGACAAAGCCTGTAGGGCTGTGCAATCTATCCCTATTTCATCCCTTCTCTCGGCGTTGTCAGGTTTTGTTGCTCTTCCTCCCTCTTTCACTCGTGCACATGCGGCACACCATCCCCGGAGACCACCTCCGGCCCTTTATTGCCATTGTTAATTACCTGCCGCATTAATTGTGGAGCGAAACGTTGACATCAGACATTTACGCCGCTTGATATGGTTAATTATCATCTCCCGAGTTTTCAGGGTCGAAATTTAGCTTTGCTGATCTTAATTTTGGTCTCGCGTAATGGAAGGCTTGCGCCGTTGGGCCGGATAGTCAGCCCTTTCCGCTGTGTTAGGCTAATTTTGAAGACAAATGGCCGCCCTATCAGCTGGGATACAGATCACCAACTATTGCGTCTCCAATCATTTGAGAGACCTTCAGAGACTCAGCTGGCAGTTTTCCCTTCCCACATTATCAAAAATGGATCTGCGTATGTTGAGCCACATTTCAGGGTCTTGCAAAGGCGACCCTGATAATGAACCTGGAACAGTCAGCCCCACCTTGCACCAGGGCCCGGGTTCAGCTATGAACATGTGGGTTTTGACTCACTTGTCACGAAAACAAAACATGATCCATGAAGATGAGTGAGGAAATATCACAGAGTACATACGTTGGCTGGCTCTGAAGCCGTAATCGAGCACGCAGCGCTGCGACTGTTTAGGTGTCTAATGGTAGGATAAAGAGGGTATTTAGCCGGTGATACAGAGCCGGGGGCGGCCGAAGCTCCGATCGAGCCACCGCCTCACTGTACCCGCGCCCCAAAGTGCTCAAGGTTTGCGTCTATCTTGAGCCTACAGGGAATAAGCGCTATCGCCCGGAGTATATGGTCCTTGTACACCACAGGGAGAGCAACATTAACAGAGCACAGCTAGCATGTCTTGCACATTGACCCCAGCCGTTCGTGATGCTGGGTTGTGTCGATAAGCGCTCCATGGTGCTGCATGAATGGTGCTGTACTAGATGGCCGAGATATATCGGCCGAGTTGGACAAGTGTTTGTGATATGGCCTTTAGTCTCATGCACTGACGACATGTGTGCGTTGAAGAACTCCCAACCGGTTGTCGCCATTGAGCTGTTGGCATGCATGGCATTGCTTTTTCTTTATTATCTTTTCTCCGCAGTTCGCAGTTGAGACAACTGTACTGCGTCCCGTAACCCCGTTCCAATGACGCCTCCCCGAGCTCCCCACACTAACACCCCTTGCTAAAATTGCCCAATGAGAAAATCTCCGCATAAATGGCTTTAGACTATGTGCCGCAGATGGTGCAAGGTCCCTGAACTTATACCAATGACGTGTCAGTGGTGGAGTGTCATAACATGCTAGAGAGTGAAACACGATCCACCGATAATCAAGGACGTATAAGCCGGTTATGAGTCAGGCTTACTGCGCCGCTATAAGTACGTACGGTATCCCATTTGCGTGGGTTTACTGACCTGTCATAAAAAGACTTGTTGACCCTCGCTCTCCAGGGTTGTGGGTTAACTTGACGCCCATGTGATGAGACATGCACCCGTATGAAAGTGGATCATCTCAATCCACGCTCCTCACGCAAACCCTCCGCAAACCCTCCGCAATACTTTCGTGGCGGCACGCATATGACCCATGATTTCGATGCGGAGGTCTCACCTCCAAGGTTCACAGGCAGATTTCCAGGGATACGGAGACCGGCATTATTGAGACAGATCTCTCCGCTTTTTCTGCAATTGGGAAAAGCTCCCCGAGTAAAACGATACATGCGGTGGCTTGCAGCATGCTTAATCTGAGTAGAGTGCCTTGATATCGTCAGATTGGCCGCGCCGGAGTCGGGAGTAGTAGAACATGGGTGTGCCAATATCAGCCACCACGCAACGCAATAGAAGGGAAAAGAAGTGTAGATCTAATCAACGCCTCGCGACAGGCTCAACTACTTGCGACAGCTGGATCTCAAGATACCCGAGATCGATCTCGTGTAATATCACGCACGGCAACGGCGGGTACCTGTTCCGCCATCGACGAAGAGGTGGGTTGTGGTGGCCAGCCATCGACCTTTTGCTAATTAGTGATTACATTGAGTGCTACAGATGACAGAAAGGCGCCAAGACCTCAGTTGAGGTTAGCGTTGATTCCTCACTCAATGCGTTCTACTCCCGGTTTGGAATTGCTCATGAGTGAGTTTCCGCGGTGAGGTAGAAAATACAGTGCGTTTGTCCATTGCGGCTGAGATGCTCGCCTTTCTGTCGCCTTTCTCAAATGTCTCAAGGCTAGAAACGATTTGGTCGCTTAAGGTTTGCGACTCATTAGATGCTAGTCAGTTTGTCCACGAGCCGTGAGACAAGGGTTCGCAGATCACCCTCACAGTCTTACAGGAACAAGCGATTTGACGCAGGGAGTCATTCAATAGGAAGCCATAAGTCGATCTAAGGATTGAAACTACCGCTGATAATCTGGGCTGCCAGAGGTTATCGTGCATTTACACATGGGTGCATGTGGTATGTATGGGAAAAAAGACTACTGAGATACAGACTCGATCTGCAAGATGGTCATGCATCTGGGAATGATGAAATATCTTTCCTTTTACTTGATTTCACTTGCCCAAGTTAAGCCAAGAAATATGGGGGGCAGCTTTGGCACAAGACGTATCGCGAGGCTTCCCTTCCGACTCCTTGGTCCCGGGCGGGACTCCACAGTGGCTCGGGATGGTGGGGGCAAAGCACAAGAAGTGATTGATCAAGTCTTGCGATGACATCTGTTCCTCCAAATTAGAGACTGGCAAATCGGAATATAGAGCTCCTCTGGGGCGCCGTCCGCGTTCAAAATCAGTAAATATTTCGAGACAAGGGGTTTTCAGAAACCGGCATTGCCCCTGAATGGTTGCCATCGACATCCATCTCGCAGCACTTTGCCTACACTTCCTGTACAATACCTGTCTGACCACTAGGAAGATTTCCCACGGGAAGAGGTCACGATTTGCCTCACGGCAGAGCCCACTGTTGGTGGCGTTTGCATTTGTACCGATTGAGCCTGACATCTGACGCCCACCGAATGTAAGGGCACTAATCGGATTGACTCCCCAGATAGGTGTTCCCGCTTTACATCCAAATTTAACTCGGACGAAAAGATGCTACATCAGCCTTGGAATCGATATACCCCTCACATAACATAACAACAATTGCGATTTGTATACGGTATTATCTAGATACAAAAGATATTTGGTCCCTCATTCTCAGGCTTGATCTTTACGACCATCTCGATTAAATTCTTATCTGTCCAAGGTTTCATTGCTCTTGGATCACAGAGAAGGACTTTGCCTTGTCTGCCTCTTTCCAATCTGGGAAACACTGCCATCAGTGTGATTGCCCGTTCAGATTTGTCAATATGTTTGGGACACCAAGAATTCCTAAGCGCCCCTTCAGGGGAGACTGGTATGCTGGACGGCGCCTTTCTCAGCCCTGCATCCAGGAACAGACCCCGCCCCCTTCAGATCAAGGAAGCCCTCAAGTCAAAGTTGAGAGTAAGTGCCTGTTACTGTTGAGTAGTTGCAGTGATCTGACTAGATGGACAGGGTCTAAATTTAATTTCCAAGAACAACCCAATCTCCTAATATTACGAGACCCTGCCTCTCCCCACATCGAAAGTCCATGCACAAGGCTACCAAGCTTGAAAGAGTTTGACAAGGGGGTTGAAGCTCTTGTTCGCGCCCATGGACCCATTGAGACTCGAATTTCCCTGTCTCCTGTGTCTGGGTCATCTCATGATCTAAACATTCTCGAGAGTACGGAATATGTCCCTGAATCTCGCTTATCGTGGATGCCTAGCCATCGACCAGTACGAGGCTTGACCAGTGGCTTCTTCCCCTCAGGACGCATGGCCATTAACAGCCTCAGTCAAAAGATGTTTGATCATGATCAGGCGCTGTTCCATACCAGCTCTTACGATTCAACATCGTGTTACGACCATTCTCCAGATGACCATCCTGGTCCTCAGGTCCTAACCGCCAAAAACTGCTATCGCAGCCCATCGCCCGATGGCAAGACACACCACATCAACCAACAATACACAGTTGAAGAGGGTGACTTTATTATCTATTGTCGACACGACAAGGCGATGAAGTGGTCCGATATCGAGGAGGAGTTCGCCTTGTACTTTGGCCACGCCCCTAAGCGCACAGTCCAAGGTCTCCAGGCCTGGCATTACCGCATGAATAAGTACATCCCCGTCTGGGACCAGGATGGATGGCTATGCTTCGACAGTGAGGATGATCTTGAACCTCGTCTTACTAGCGTCAAGTGCCGCTCGCGAAATGATAAACTGAAGCCCAAGGTATTATCTGGTCTTGCCCTGCGATACCCTGAACGGGCTGTCACTTACGCATGGGTCGACACTGAAACAAAGCTTAAGTCGCGAGATTGGGGTGTGTACTATACCTCGCTTTTTGATCGATTGACAATGAGACTGACGATGCCTATAGCTGCTAAGCGAACTTTACAGTACGAGATTCGGAGGATGAGGCGGAGAGAGAGCAGCACAGGCTAACAGGTGTCATTCTTTTCGGAAACATAAACTGATTCTTACGACATGTATATTAGTACAATGAGATAATGAGTTGTATTGAGGAGGAAGGAGTTTTGGTGTGTATATTACTTTCAAAAACATTAGATCATCTAAAGAGGAACAATGTCATTCCAAGGCTGTGGCCTCATGGAAAATTACTGTGTCACCACATAGCTACATACTTCTTTACTAGCCATATTCCACGATCGCAGGTTTAGTCAGAGTATTAAAAACAATAAACCACCAAGGCCATCTTGACGCTCTTCATAGGGATCTGTCCCAATCCAGCGATGTGTCGCGTTGGCGGCACCTCACCGCTGATCCTGCAGACGATAACCCGACGTGTATACAGCTAGCTCTAGAGTAATGTAGCACTCCATTTACAGTCGATGACTGAAGATGAAACGAGTCTTTTATTCGATTCGAAGCTGATTGCCATGATTGACAATTGAGCTTGCAGCGACAAGAATACGCAAACAGAAGCAATGGGCTGAGGAGACATATGTCCTTGCATGCACGGTCAAAAACACTGAACTAACATTGCCCATGGTCACTATCTTCCGACAGGAGTCGCGCAACTGATGCTGCAATTACTATTACGGTCGTGCGAGTCTTGCTCCGAACAGCAAAGTGAAATGAGCCAAGAAGGAACTGTAAGTGGTTGACAGCGACGACGTAGCTCTTCTTGGTGTTTACCAGACTGAAAGGTTTGCTAGTCGTCGTCAGTTGCGCACTGAATAGATCCGACGGAGAGCTTTGTGTTGAACCACAGCAGAACGTAAAGATCCCATCACAATTCTGTGATACATTTTCCCAACTGCGCAAGTCTCAGACGTCTGGCTTTCTTTCACGCGATCCCATAACGTGTGCATGGGGTCCGCAACGGCGTACGCGAGCTCAAGAAGTATCAACAGTCGTTTGGGTTCGGTCGAGCTGTAAGCTAGCGGTATGAAACAGCGGTCATCACCAGGTTGAATGTCTCGGTCGGGACCAGGAAATAGGATGGCATAGGAACTTGGGCAAGATGTCGTGGGTAACGACCAACGTCCCTGATATCGTACTGACAATGTTGAGTGACGTTAGCATATCGGGTACGGTTAGACCGAAAGTAGTAGGTCATGGCAGTTGACTGAAGATGCACGCCATGGTTGAGAACAACTTCATAAGTAGTGGCAGATATAGCGCCATAAGTTACTTACAAGTGTTAAGCTGATGTTTGATTGTGAAGAAGGATTGACGTTTGTCTGAGAGACAGGCAAGTCAGGAAGTTGCGGATAAGCTTCGTCGAGCTGGAAATAATCTAGATGGCGCGTAACACATTACTGAACGAACTTCGCTCGTTCGCTACCTATTCAATAACCACTTCGTTAGCGTCGTGATGCCTTCTTAAGGTAGCTCGCCAGGACGATGGCAAATATCTTGCCGGGAAGCATGGATCTGCCTTGTTCGAAGACATACGTTGGCCTTTAGGCAGCGCAGTTAAAGGATGAAAGGCCATGGTGACTTGATGCGCTGCGTAGAGAAAAGAGGAGTGGGCGATACCAAGACTCGGCAACGTCGAGTGTAACCGTAGGTCTCGCGAATAGAGGCACCTGTTCTGTCGAGTCCAGAGTCTCGTTCAGAAGCGGATGGGACAGGCCAACAGAATGTGATAGCTTCATGCGACGTTGATTGCCTGGCCACATGGAGCTATGGTAGCTTTCGTTTCTCCCTACGCTTGTACCGTCTTCCGTCTCGAGGGCTCCTGCAACTGTCAGACTACTCTACCACCCCTCATCCCAAGAACACTCAGTCAGTGACTGAAGCAGTCTATGAGGATCTTAGCACGTGGAGCAGCGTTGTAGAAGGTCCAGCTATTTCTACTCAGTAACCGCGGCGCAGTGACGGCTTGTTGGGTCGTGTCGCTACGGACGCTGGGTCGTGACGGGTCGGGCGGCGGTATCGACCAGCGGGATATGATAGCCTCTTGAACTTGAGGTGGACTTATGATGTGAGCGTTTCTGAAAACGCTTGGTCATTTGAGAGATCGCGCTTGGCTTCGGGAGGAGAACCTTGGGGGAGAAAGTAAGGGACATACCCGGCTGCAAGCTATTATATCCGATGATTTATGGTTCAAAAGGAGGAAGTGTAGGATGAGTTGACGCACCAAGATCTCATCCATGAACTCGACCAGAAACAACGAAAATCTGAGAATGGTGTGACTGAAGCGCCGGTCGATGCGACGCCATCGCGTCAGTATAAGGACTTTAGCCCATCGGACGGCTTTTCCCGCTTATAACGGTGATTCGAACCTTGCAATATTGGCTGATTCTACCTGCCTACCCTAGCTCCAAATGCTCGAGACTATAACGAAGTCTATCAAAGGGTCTAACTTTAAAGTAATAACGTCCGATCCAGTCTGACTGTCTATCTTGTATATTGTCCCCGCCTCAATTAGGGTCAAAAGATGTGCGTGGCTCGTCAGCTGTACCGCTTTGACGAAGAGCACGGCTGTCATCGGTTGTACAGGCACAGTGTAAAACAATCTGCTGCAAAAAACTCAACAAAAACAACAATCAATCGAGAATCATGCCGAGTCCCCATCCAACTCTGGACCGCCATTCATGAAATTGTACTTTTTTGAATACCTCATCTGCATGTCGTACAGCTTTGACACAATGGCTCAATTTAGGTCATGTGATGCGACCACCTGACTTTAGAACCAAAATACTTTAGGGTAGGTCACCCTTAAAGAGAGGAAGAAAACACCCAGATTGTCAATTCATGGCTTTTCCCCACCCATCTCTTCACACTTTCCATTCTGAGGATACCAACAGCGAGTACATAGAAACTCAGTCAGACGCTGCCTGGTTCGAGCGGAATGTGACAGTCTCATTCTATATCCAAGTGTCATGATTGCCGGTTGCATTAGCTATCATGGTCAATAAAGGTTAAGTTGACGGCTGTGAGACGGTTGGAATGGTATGCCGCTCTGCTGCCGTGGAGTCAATCAACATCGCATTTCAACAATAGCATACTCAGAATGGAATTTTTTTTTAAAAAAAAGATGAGGCGGGGTTTGTCGTTTGAGTGACGTGGATCGGCAGGGAGGACCACAAGGGACAAGACAACACAACACCAGAGAGTATGGAAAGACTGCGGGGTAGTGGCACAGGAGGGGCAGGCCTGTCGGTCACATCCCTAAAGTTACAAATTATGCGGAACCCTCTTTGAGACACGGCAGGCGGCGCGACGCTAGAGACGCTTGAGACACCAAGAAGGGTACACTTCAGGAGCGCGACTTGAAGCGTGAGCAAACTGATCAAAAACCAATCTGGGTAGAAATGTTTATTCTTAGAAGGATAATGGCGATATATTACTGGTATGTATAGAATGTGTTCTATCGTATCCCAATATCGAGCTTCTGTAAGTGATTATCAGTGGTGTGGTTTCACCCCCAGGGTAGTCCATAGTGGATTGGCTTTTGGTCTCACAATTCTTCCGGGACCTCGTTCCCGGTTCAGAGACACGGCACATGGCGGCCCTCAAGGGACATGACATATGGCCCTTACGACCAACACATCAAGCTGGTGAGACAGTGATCGGCACTTGAGTATACATCCTGGATGTGAAACTTGCGGTCAGAATGTCAATACGCATGCCTTTCATTCTACTTTCGATACCACTTAATGGATTCTTTATACGGTTTTGAGAGGAGATTGCGGTCAGCAATTTGGAAGTTGCTATCCAGACTATGCTTGTTCTAGTTAAGCTCGCGACGAGCACCATCAGCGAACACACAACGCACCTTCCCCGAACCTGCACCAACATGACTTGGAGTCTTGCAGTTCTGATAATATCATTTTTCAATATTTGTGCCACTTGGAGGAATGATTGGAAGAAATTGACCGAGGTTTTCACCGACACATTACTGGTGCAAAGTTTTGTGCTCAGGTAATCTGCCATGGCTTGCTTTCATGGAACTTCTGTTCAATTCTTTTCTCACAGAGTTCAATAGACGTCTACAACGTAGTCGCGGCTTGATCTGAGGTACTTGAATTAACCCTAAAAATGTGAAATAAGTTCGAAAGTATAATGAGACTTTGAAGAAAATGCAGTAAGCATAGTTTAGATCCCTTTCGAGTACCGCCAGACCACCAAATGACACAAGGGCGAAGCTCAACAACCGACGACTCCATAATTCCCATCTGCTTTGGACACATGCATGACCCAGAGGCAGACCGCAACAACAATGAGATTTTCTCCCTGATTAGTGTCTCAGTCGATCGATGATCGATATTCAGGCACACCGTTATGAAGATCTAGCTTGATGTCGATATGGTCTTTGAGCTCGTCCAACAACTATAAAGGAGAGTGTCGCAACTCACAGACTGAATCTAACTCCATCATCACTCACTCAACCACTTCCACTTCCACATCTCAACAACCTTCTTCTACAACTCATCAAAGCACTTACCCAAGTCTTTACCCCAATCAACTTTCAAGATGCACGCTACCACCATGATCGCTTTCTTCGCCGCCGCCGTCTCCGTCCAGGCAGCTGGCCCATCTCTCAACTCCCTGACTGTTGCACAAGCTCAGCAGAAGTGTGCTGAGAACCAGAGCGTTTACTGCTGCAACAAGGCCTCCAACAAGCAAACCGGCAACGCTGTTGGTAACGGCCCTGAGCTGCTCAACGGCTTGAGCCTCTTCGATCAGTGCTCTAAGCTCGATGTCAATGTTATTGGCATTGCAAACCAGCTCCTCAACAAGGAGTGCCAGGCCAATGCAGCCTGCTGCCAGGACAGCGGCTCCAACGTGAGTAAACAGCCGCAAGATATTTCCCAATACTAACGCTTTCTAGGCTTCCGGTGGCCTTGTCAACGCCGCTCTGCCTTGCATTGCTATCAGCTCCCTTGTCTAAGGATGCTCTTCTGGTGCAGCAAGGTCATCACGGGTGGTCCGAAAGGGTATTCAGAGGTATTCTACCTTTGCCTGACCTCTTTTCATGACTGCCAGTGTTTTTTTGTCTCTGTTTCTAGAAGATCGTTGTTGTTGTTGGAGGTATCTCGTGGAAGCTGGAAGTGCGTGTCCAAACTACCTAGGATCTCCAAAACACCTTGGCAAGTAACGACAGCACGATTTGGCTTTATACTCCACAAACGGGTGTTCCTATAGTCTGAGGATCCGTTCATTTCTGTTCTTTAGTTTAGAACTTGTTTCTACATCTTTAGTTTTGAATTCTTTTCTCCTCAAACCTATCCCAATAATTCCACCGTGATCATGTCAAGATAGATGCCATGATCGAGCTTCAGTCACTGTACAGAACGCACAGTTGTTCGAATATGATACATCATTGGCCAGATGATGTGTCTTGAAAGTTAAATCAGCTTCCGCACCCTGCACAACATTCAAGCGTGAAATGCAAGTAAAATTATAGTCGTTTTCCTCCAATGAATTGATAAGATAAGTTAGGGCTTATAGGCTGCTATCTTTGCAATTCAAAGGAGGCAGTGGCTACCCCTTCACTGAGGCTCTTTGCAGGAGAGTACAAGGCGACAAAGTTTATATATGACCGTAAAACCCGTCGGATAAGTCAACGGTTGAGGGAATGAAACAAAAGTAACAAGTGAGCTTCTTGCAAGCTGAGTAGAGTTGCATCCCCTGTGCGACCTCACTGGCAGATAAGAAACTTGTACCTTA
Organism: Fusarium stilboides; assembly: GCA_014822085.1. NCBI lineage: Eukaryota > Fungi > Ascomycota > Sordariomycetes > Hypocreales > Nectriaceae > Fusarium > Fusarium stilboides. Next base: position 83,164 of record JAASAY010000115.1, read on the forward strand.
AAAAATAAAAAAACCGCTGTCATTAAATAAAAAGACCTTAGTTGGGATTGTCTTGTAATATTGGTGGAAGAATACCTTTACTCTATCTCGCTTTGGTGCTGATGGTGTTCGCCGTGGCCACGACATGTGAGACACCATTGATGACCGACTAAGATCGAGATCCGGGACATGCCCTGATAGATTTAGAACGCCGACCTCACATCTAGCAGGGCCATAACTTGAGTGCATATCAATATTCGACAGCCCGGGGATTTCTATCTACGTGATAACAGAATTCTCTTTGGTTTAATGATCACAGGCCCCCTTGCCTTCAATGAGGTTGTCAAGACCACAATCTACACGTACAAACGGATGTGCCACAGGATATTTCGAGCCGTTCGCTGCCATAGTGGCGTTCAACAGGAACATCAAGAGAGATATGCACTCTAATGGCCGTGTAGTAGTCAACAAGCACAGGAAGGTTTTTCCGATGAACAATAAGGAATATACAAGAACCAAACCTGTTTCATAGTATCACAGGAGCACGGGCTCAATGCATGTAAGCCCATCCAGAGCTTCTTCACTGTTTAGAAAAGCGAAAACCTACCCCAGACGGGTTTGCCATCATCAATCAAGCTCACGGAAATGTGTTGTGGCTGCGTAATGATGCTTTCTTCAAAGGCAATCTCTTATGATCATAATCTAACAAATAGCCCGTCTAGTTCCGCCGTACAAAATACTCAGAGAACTCAATATTGCCCTCCAATCTCTCCAATGTTTTATCGTCATACTGCAACGATATCTCTAAGCCTTTACCGTCGCCGCGACGAGGGGGCATAATCAAACAACGGCCGTCTGGCTTACCCTCAGTATCACCAACAGTGACCCTCAACGCCACTGGATGACCAAGATCACTACCAAAGTTGATATCGTTGTATTTGTGACCTTGGATACAAACTATGAGCATATCTGGACCAGGGTAGCGATTCGCGTTCCACGTTAGAGTAGTACTCTTCGGCATCTGATTCAGAAGACCGACTAGCCGTCTGACCGCCTTGTCGTCCACTGCGGTAATCGCTTTTTGTATTTGACGAGCTGCCTCATAGTAGATGTTGTTCGCAGGAAGTGACGATGATCTCAAAGATGAACAATGTTGGAGATCGGCAACAGGTAGCTTGGCTACCGCGTTAGGTTCAGCGAAGTTACCCCAATAATTGGATGGAACTGCAAGATCCTTCATACAGCTCCTGGCGTTAACGGTAATGGCTAGCTTTGCCTCCGGGTACTGCTGAGGATCGATGTTTCTCGCCAAAACTATGTGATGCCAGATGAACGCGCAGAGTGCTTCCACTTTTCCGCTTTTTCTCGAAGGGGTAAGGGCTTTCAAGATGCGGCTTTTCAGTAAATCAAGTTTCTCTGACGAGATGAAATACGTTGCGTGGTCAAATTTCTCGTATGCCTTATACGTCGTAGGGCTGAGAAAATCGCTGTGGCCATCCGTGAACTTCCAGTGTGGAAGTTCTTCTACCGACACATTCGGGTCACCGTCGACGATGTTGTGTCTCTGAGGAAACTGTATAGATGGAATACCCTTACCCACTGATCCGTCGGTTATGGAAGCGAGGTGTGCCCCAATAGTCGTGTGTAGCATATAGTTACACTGACCATCGCCAGCCACATGCTACGGCTTGGTTAGTATCATCTATCAATTCGTATTGACGTTTGAACTCACATGCAGCCGGCTCCCTAGTATAAGTCCTCCGCGCAGGAAGCTAACTTGTACGATCAAGGATGGAATCCTCGCGTGATCTACTAACACAGCGGGGGGTCCAAAGATAAGATGTCTTGGCATCTTGTTCAGCGGGAAATGCTGTCTCTCTAGTTGATCGAAAGTACCAAACTGCCATTGATTGGATATCTCAGGCGAAGTGTACTCTTTGTAGTAAATCTCGACGCCTCTGGTGGAGTCGAACAAGAGTTCGACCTCTTCGCGGGAGTTGTCGATACGTTTTTGCACACAGCAGGCCAACTCCGGAATGTCATCCACAGTTCTCGAAAGAGCTTCAATTAATGTGCGGAATGTGTGTTCCTTGTCTATATCTCGAGCATGTCGAAAGAACAAACATGTCGAAATGTAGTCTCTTGGTGCAATCTGGTCGATAGCAGAAAGCTTCACAACATCCCCGTGGCTATCGGGATGCGGCTTGATGATTGCGGCGGGACTCGCCGACGAATGAGTCGAAATCTCTGAGCTGTCTGGCAGCGTAGACGATGCCATGTTAAGATTTGCTACTGCGGCTTCTTCTCAATAGGCCATGCAAGTGGTGATGGGGAGAGTATGTAGTATAAGGACTTTTTTCCCTTTGTGTTTCTAAGGGCGAAAAAAAAAAAAAAAAACATCGACGGAGTCTGGAGGGAGGAAGGTTTGATGAGGAATTGTTTCGAATGACATAGTGTGCTAAGTATCTGCGAGCCTCTTGCTATGCGGACATTACTGATCGTTCACGCAATCAGGCGAGTCTATTGATGTTGTTCGTCAAAAGATGAAGATCTACGAGATCAACCTCTCACTCAAGGGAGTGCTTAGCGTAACACGGCATCCAGATTGCGAAGTCTCACAAATTGAAACAGGTGAGCATCCTGAAGTAATTAGATTCATGCAGGGCAGGGCAATATCCCGGTGGGAAGTTATGTAATCTCCATTAACGCGTTTCGCCCTGACCTACCCTCCATTCCCCGGAACACGGCACGCAGACCCCTTGAAGCGGGAAAACCATTAAGTGGTGGATGACTAGTGATTTATGAATCAGTAGTGACATACTGGTTATAAGTGAAATGCTCGATGATATTGTTCTTGTATGTGGCCGTAGCATTGGCTGTGAGTGCATATGAGACGCGACTGATAGCTACATCACCAGTGATTGAAAGGAATTGCATGAAAGGGTACGAACTTGAAATAAGTCTACATATATCCTGATCTGTTTCTTCATTCAGTTGTGGAGAACATCATCTGGCAAATAAGTTGTCTTTGGCTGAACCCTGATCTAATGGATCCACCGAACTTACCTACCTCTTGGGTCGAGCCTGCGGGCCCAGTGCATCCCACTACCATCAGATTATCTGCCATGGATAACTTGACAGCACCTGTTTACCCATCTCCTACATTATTCTTTCCGCTCAGGCCAGACGCAGACCCTCGCCAACTCTATCAAGATTGCAAACGTGGCCTTGCTCGTTACCTGTATCAGCGCCCATATCTCTGTGGTAGAATCATCAAAGATAAGACCGGCCGCAGTTCAATCGAAATTCCTCCCGCGCCAGATTCGGGTGCCAAATTCGAATACCGCGATCACCGCGACCTGCAGGAAATGCCTTCGTATGACGAGTTTAGGAGTTTTGGTTGGCCATTCGCCGATGGCAACAAGGACGGTTTGAGCAACCTTTGCCCCGAAGAGTTTCCAAGTGCCCAGACCGGTGACCCAGTCATCATCCCTCGGTTCAATGTCATCAAAGGAGGAATAGTGTTGACACTATCTGTCTCACATGTCATGTGTGATCTTGTGCAATTCATGGATCTAATGAAAGTTTGGGCGAGCAATACGCGTACTGTCGCTATTGCCAGAATGAGGAATCAGCCCGAACCTCGACTACCGCCGCCTATAGCAGCGCATTTGATTGACCGTTCGTCAATGACGCCAGATGTGCAGGTTCAGGACGATCTCGATAAGTTATCAGCCTGTGCAAGAGATTTGCCCCACTGGGAGATGCTTGACCCTCGCAAACCTGAAGGAATGGGCAAGATGGTGAAGAACCTCTTCACCACAGCACGCTTGACGGATCACGACCTTGCCAACTACTCCGAAGATGCACTCTGCCAACCCTCGGTCAGTGTATGGAGATTTTCCAAGTCATCCATTGAGATTATCAAGCTCATTGCCCAAATGCCGTCACTTGGAAAAGGCAATTTGTCATCGATCGACTGTCTAACAGCTTTTACTTGGAACCGTTTCTTTGTGGCAAAACAGAACCCCGATGAGCCAGGTCCACAGTCTTTGCCCGAGACCTCACGTATGGTTTATGCCGCGAGCGTGCGTTCTCGCTTAACACCACCCTTGTCACTCGAATTTTTGCCTGCTTGCGTGGACCTTCTCCCAGTGGTTATGAGGACTGAAGATTTCAGCTCCGCTTGCCCTCGATCGTTGGCTATAGCAGCTACCGAGATTCGTCGAAGCAATAGTGACTGGAGTGAGCCTATGTTCCATAAAATGCTTGAGGTTGCTCAGATGCACCCTCAGAGCCCGGGAATAGTGTCAAAAGGCCCGCTCGATGTCCTCGTCACCGACCATACTCGACTGGGCACGGTAGCGCTTGATGATTGGGGCCCAGGACTAGGCCAGTGTGAGACGTATCGTGAGCCATATCTTGGTCGAATACCTCCGCTTGGTGAGATCACTTTCCTTCCACGCTGGCATAATGGCGAAGTAAGCGTAATGTTTGCTGGAGAAGCGGTGCTTATGGAACGACTTATGAATGACCAACAAATGAATGCAATGGCTTCCTGTCAATTCGTTATGCATAATTTTGTCAGAACGATAGCCAAATTTCGACGATCCTCGAAATTATGAAGAATTGGTACTGGCTCCATATGTATGTAGATTCATTGTAAGATTAATTTGGAACAAGATGGTGCACGATATGGCAATCGACTTTAGATTCCCTCGGTCTTGAGGGGGCTCATATGACAATGATAAGTTCTCTGCACATATGAAGACATGTTTGTGTATTATTGGAAGTAGGGGTTGTAAGCATGAGCCTCTCCATCCTAAAATATTTAAGCTTGACTCAGTTTGAGGAAATGAGGCGGTGGGATATTAAAAACTGAGTGTCATTTGGAGAACCAACAGAGTGACGGCAAAGCGGTAGTGACTGCTATGTCGAACTTGGCATAGAAGATGAGAGAATAGCAACAGGGATACGGATCCAAGCGAAGTTAATACAAGGGAGAGAGATACCTGGAGAAAGCCCGAGAAATTGGGATTGTCTTGAAGCAAAACCTCCTGGTAAACGGCAAGAAGGATATCGGGATGACTAGCGTCGCTGATCCTCATCAGTAGTTACAGTCTTGCGCGGTTCGCTAAAAATGCAAGGAGGATTGTTTTAAATGAATGCGAGTCATGTTAAATAATTTGAAAAAAGTGCAACCACTATAGCATCTCACCTAATACGCTAGGGTAAATCAAATATGGTAGCACATTTCGCGGTGTGCAAATGTTAGGTTGAGATCATTACCATTCGATGGACAGTATTTCATAGTGCAACGATGGAAAGCAAGTGTTATTGCCGCAACTCATCCTCACGGCCCTACAGATCTCCGATGCTTGTGCTTAATAGATTGTAAAGACTGAACCCTGTCACCAGTCAGTCAATCTATTTGTTACGTGGTTAGCGTGAAGATGATCAAAATGGTATATACGATGCTATGTGCTATCCCATCTAGGTCTCTTGGTCCCGCAACCGGCACTTTCCATGCTACACAGGTGGTCGAGGTGACGTTTATTTGGAATTTGTTATGACTAAATAATATAACAACGATATCCCTGACACTTCCACCCTGGTGTAAGTGGAGCTAAAGCACAATTGAGGTCCTTGGCGATGGAGTTGTCCTGAAAGATTGAGGAAGACATGAACCATGGTGTGCATTTGCTTGCTCTAGTATGAATTTGAGGACTATAAGAATATCAGTTAATAATATTAAGCCTACGATGTTGAATCGCGGTTATGAAGCTAACTATATTAAGCTATCTTGGCACACTCGAAACTGTCCGTCCTCCTGTTCATTTCCTCCGACGTCCGACCCAAGTCCCCATCATCTTTCCAAAACGATCAACCAAGCCAAACACATTTAGATGTCACTATCGTCGAAGTAGCAGTCTTAAACTCTGAGTCAGTACTAGAAACAATAAGCCTGAGAGGTTCAGAACACCTACAACCATCGCCAGACTTAGAACCCGAAAGGTACATCGAGGGGTGCAGTAGGAGCGGGAAGGGCAGTGGTTGGACCCGAAACGCTAAGAATCTGCGTAGGAGTACCGGACACAGTAGTAGGGACACTGACTACATCGGTCGGGCATCCCAAAGGCGCAGCAGTAGTGGTAGTGGGGGCGAGAAGAGATTCGAGAGACGAGATGATTGCCAGCAACTGGTCCTTGGAAGGAGCCTGGCGTTTTTCCATGGGCAAGTCGAAGGCATCATCAAATGCAGCAGTCGTGGTGGTAACAGTAGAGATCTCCGTGGGAGTACCCGACACGGTGGTGGATAAAGTCTCGACTGCTGCAGACGTAGGTCCCGTCTGACCGAGCAGAGAGCTAAGCGACGAAAGGAAATCGTCGATATCGGCGCTATCAAAAAACTGGCGCTTCTCTACGACAGCATTGTCGATCGAGTCTAGAGGAGCTGCGAGAGCAAAGCGGAGAAGAACTGTAAGGGCAATGATAGACTTCATGTTGATGACTGAAGAGCGGATGCTACGTGAAAAATCTAGACGAAGATAATGTTTTGTGAAGGGAATTGCGATGAGCTGGAAGTGATGTGATGAGAAGCGTGAGTGAAAACTTAAGCCGGAGCAGAATCAACTATTATATACTCGATTTTGGACACACTGCGACCGAATCACGCCCTCAAAGGAATGACTGATGATATTACCCAGCCAAATCCTGACCATGATGTTTTCAAGGTGTGTTGACTGAATCCATGGAAAGTTGGTCTTGAGCTTCATCACGATCGATTGTAGTCAGAAGATGTCGTAGTCTGTGCGGTAATTCTCACATGCGATAAGTCTTTACAATTCGGAATGAAGTTTATGGCTGGGAGTCGGGCCGATTGCTTGTCGTCTATACAGACATGGCCGAAGCCAGGTCCTGGAACGCGGAACCAACGTGAAGATGTCTCAACTAAGAAACGTAGACCTAATTGTGACTGAGCGTTTCTAGTCTTCGCAAACACGGCAGAAGTCCCAGACTTGGAATTCTTGGCCGAAATAGACGTATTCGAAGTAAAAAGGGAAATTCCTGAGATTGGTGAGACAATCGTTGAATACGTCATTGATTGAGAACAGATTAGGTACAGATTGCTAATAGTTAACAGTCTTATGTGAATCTCATTAGTATAGTCAAAAATTACTCTAATCAACTTAGAATTCCATATCTGCGACAAGGCGATTACTGTCACTCGCGACATTCTCGGGGCACGTTGGAGCCTAGGCTGAATGGACTGAATGCGAATACTCCTGCAATATACGTGCGTATCTCCCTGTTAAGGGACTCCCAAACGCATCAAATGTATGCTTTCTATTCCGAGGTGGGTGCCGTAAATAACCTCCACTGTGAATATAGATTAGAACTTTGAGTTATTCATTACTAGTTGCGGTAGCTCTACTTTCTCTATGTAACTCCTGACAGAGCAGGATCATGAAGACTAGTAAAGCCAGGCTTTATGTAAATGCCCGGCTAAACTGATATGTTTCAATGACAGAATGATGGGAATTGTTCACCAGACTATTACTTGACTTTATTCTTCATATGGAATTTAGGACTAATAATATACTACAAACATTGCTCAATAGCGCCCCACCATGGCGTTGTTGTGAAGGGCGAATACTGTGCCGTGTGCAACATTTCTGTCACCCTCCAGCCTTATCCCTGGCTGTCATCCCTCTTCCACCACTTGGTCTTGTTGCCCTTTCCTTGGTGGAGATTCCTTTCGATATCTCATAACAAGTACCAGAATTCTGCTTCATAGCACTTTAGACAAATCGAATCCATATATATATAACTGGTTAACTCTTTTTTTCTTTTGTCCCTCCTATACAACAAGAAATTGTGCCAATACCTTCAACACCCATCCTTCGGTTGCAACCCATTACTAGTTTTACCTGCAAGCTGTTCTACATACATCGCGATGGTTGCTATGGATTTACTTCTGAGAGTTACTATCATCTGCGCATATATGGCAGGAAGGTCGCATGCACTCAAAGCAAGATCAATCAACAAGACTTCTGCATTCCATATCATCACTTTCAACCCCGACAATGAGACCAATACGCTCAACATCAAGGCTGCTAATAACAGTCTCTATCTTGGCCCATTAGCGCAAGGTGCTTGCTGCAATCAATTGAATGCTGAAGATACTGCGACCTTCCGTATGGAGAATAAAGAGCTCTTCCTGTACTCGCCCGGGAACCCTAAGCAGCAGGTCTATGTGGATTACTCTGCAGATACTGCAAATTCAACTAATACGAACAATACCACGAATTGTGAGATTACCTGCGGGAGATGCCAAGCCTTACTTACTTACATTATCTTCAGGTTCAGGTCGCGTTCGCTATCTTATCGGTAACCGACCACAACCGGATGACTCCAACCTGAGCGGGTGGGAGATCGACGATGATGATACCTTGACTTTCGGTGGTAATTCTTTCATACGTTGTAATACATACAGCTCCACGTGGGAGGTTTTGGTACAGAGCAGCGAGGGTTATCCTGACGGGTACGATGAGTGCCAAAAAATCACTGCCAAGACGTCTGTTATTGAGAGTCCCACCAGCTGCTTATATACTGGCAAAGACCAAGTTGTCTCATATTACTGTCTATAAGATGCGAGAGTCTCAGTTGCAGTATTTCGGGAATATTCATCAGTGGAATTGCGTTCAAAGCTATCTTCCCTGGCAAAGGGGTACGGCGGATGTGTCGAGGGAATCTCACTCCGGTATATACGAAACTCTCAAAATACAGACAGAGATAGCATGACTGGATACGATGTTTAATTAACAAGTGCTCTAAGTCACCAAATACTCACAGCCTCAAGTACATGTCTCGATCTCTCACCTCAAACTTTGTGTTATATGATAGCTTAATTACCATAACCGGAAAGGTAACTTGTTTACCCAGGAGGAGCCCTCTGCGATACACTCTCACAGGCCCCTTTATCAGCATTAGGTCGTAACGCTTTTCAGTTGAAAAACTTATTGTCGTGGTTTATTATAATAAGGCGAGCCTGTCTTGTTCACCGACAAAAAGCATAGTAATAGTGCTGGTAGTCCTGCTTTAGTTGAGACAAGCCTACAGCTATAGGCCTCCGCTATTGTAGTATTCTAGACCATTTCACTCGTACCACTAGCAGAGACTCAAAGCGTATAACACGAAGTTTCAGTTTTCCCACAGTCTTTCCCTCTTGCTTCTCTCCATTTGGCTTCCCCTTACTAGGTGACATTAAGGTTGGATGGCATAATGAATTCCGAACGCTGCTATCTTTTCTCTGTTGTGTAGGTGAGACGTACTTTACGCATCCTACTTCAATCCGTAGGTTAGCAAGCTTCAAGAACATTGTAGCCGGGCGAACGTCGTGGGATGGATTGCTGATTTATCAACAATGAGATGGTAGGTTAAGCTTGTCGTAGGGATATAGTAACACCGTTTGCTTTAGATGATAAAGCAAAGAACTGGTCTTCGGTCTAAAAGATGATAGGTGATACTTACGGTTTAATATAAAGAGAAAGGGGCTAGTTCTAATTATAATATAAAAGCTTTCTTGATTTGTTTTTAAAGACAGGTACTACGTTTAAAATTAAGTTGAAAAGGACTGTAGCAGACGAACTAATAATAACTCTGTGGGCAAATCGGGGGCTGTGCTGTGGTGCAGACAAAGTCTAATGTAGGGACGTAGAAGATAGGGTGTAGATAATAGACGGAAGAAGACCAAAGAATCACAGCAGCAGCAGTGGCCACAAGTACATGAGGGTAAGAGGAAGCAACAGTTTCAGATTGATTTTAGTCTGGGATGTCAAACTACAGTCCCAACTCTATCAATCTCCGTTGAAAGAGCTTCCTTACATCTACCTTCTTACCTTTTCCAGGAGAGTACTATCTGAGTAGACAAGTTGAAGCTAGCGTGGGTGACAGAGGAGAGAATTTGGAAAGTCTTCCCAGAAGATAAGTAGCAAGACGTTACAGAAAGAGAATAGGGTTCCCGTAAGTGACAGGGCAAATATGATGAGTGCTTTCTCTTACTGGGCGGAGGACTGTCGCTGTATATTGATGACAGATAGAATGATAATGGACTCAGATTCTTGGTAGTCTAGCTTGGGAAGACCTATCATCCTTGCTTCAAAGAGACGATTACAAGATTCTCTATTTGCTAGGTCAGCTTCGGTATACATCACTTGCTCATTTTCGTGGCGAAGTCAAAAACAGTAGGGCACGGCGCCTTGGGCTGTACTTCCTGGCGGTAGGGAGGAACGTACTACGTCAGAGGTAAGTTCTGAAGCAAAGCAAAGCAAAGCAAATAATCATGGGGGACTTAATCACCAACTAATTGGACTTATTCGACTTCCTCTCCATTAGTCTCCCTTCCCTTACGATCAAATAGGTGACGACCGCATGACCATCCGACTCTAGAGATTCGGGATCTAACTTGATACTATGAAGTACCTTAGCCAGTGCTAAACTATTGTCAGTAAAACCGAGACAGATTGTATCAGGCACAGGTCGCCCAGCCGTCGCCCAAAGGCACTGCACCCCTTTTACACGATTCGATCTGTACGAACAATAATCTCTCTCTAGTTAGAATCCGAACCCTCCATCCATCTTTTTCAAGGGAGGCTGTAAGTCCTTCCGACCCTCCAAGTGGGAGAGGGGCCATTATACGAGCCCCCAGGCCTATCTCGATTGGTAAATGAAGCACATCCCTCCGGCAAGGGCGATGCGAGTTCATTGGACAATCTCTCGCGACTTCGACTAAACAAGACATCCATCTTCGGCTCGAACACATAAAGCGCTCGGCTTATTCAATCATCGTTCTTAATGGCCTGTTGTCTGGTGGTCATTTGAGGTATTGTTCCTTCCAATTGTCATAGCGTTGTTTCAGATCGATGCCGTGCCGTGTGGGCCGCGAGATCAGTCAATCATAGCCAATCGGGAGATTATGTCTTATTCAATCAGGCACCACAAACTATGAACTATTGCCTATAGCGTGTTTAAATCTCCCCGAAACCTGCTGTCAGCCCTGCATGAATCCGAGTGTTTCCCTGCATAAGAAATAGCTCGAAAGACTTTATTGTCAGACTGAGACAATCTCTTTGGTAGTTTTATTCATTTGAGTGCAAAGATGGAGGGGACAGAGTGACTCAGTGTGAGCCGCTAACAGTATTCAGCCCAGTGAACATCAGACTTGAGTCGCTCAGCTACGACATGAGCTCTACTCGAGATACAATGCGGTTGATCATTCTGATCCCGCACTTACCATTGCACTTACCATTGATCAAGGTCCCCAGGTATTCTGGAAATCAGCAAGCAACAGCAGGTATAAAGATCCCATTTGATCCCATCATTGTGGGAAACTTGCACCAAACATCAACCAACAAGCTTCTCCTCCCGCTCGCTCAATCTGAACTCATCTTCATACAACCCTACAAGAACTGCCATTCTGTTTTTCACAATGAAATTCTCTACCATTATTTCCTTTTCTCTTTCAACCCCACTGGTATTTGCCAGCCCCGGTGGTGGTTACGGAGGATACGGCAACGACAAGACCAAGACTGTGACTTGCACAGTCACAGTCACAAAGCCCTTATACCAGCCCCCAGTCACCAAGACAGAGACCAAGCGGATTAGCGAGTACCGCTGGAAGCCATCTGTCACCGTGACTCAGACCGTTACCAAGTATCAACACGACCCCGCTATCACCGTTTACAAGACTGCAACTCTTACCAAGACTGTCAATGCGGCGATTACCGAGTACAAATACGGCCCTTTCATCACAGTACACAAGACTGCAACTTTGACTAAGACAGTCACTGAAAAGTCTTGCCCTACCAACTCCAGGCCTACATACGATACATACGGAGACAACGAGGAAGATTACTACCCCAAGGCCTAAGCGGTACATAAGCTCCACGCTTGCCGAGTTTCTCTCTTTTCTTTCTTGAACGTTTTCTTCAGTGACTTCACCATGCCTTTATGCAAACCCTGTTCGCGTGTCACGGCGATTGAAGCCAAGCCCTGGTTGCGGAAGGATGATCGGGTTAGCTTTATGCTCTTCAACACACTCTTTACCTACGAATAGCCGCTAGGTTTTAGCGGCTATGGTTACATCTTCACGTTATATAGCTATATTAATATTCATTCTCGTTCTCCAAATAAGTCATAAATACTATATTCTTGTGTTCTATTGTGATGATTAAGTAAGAGTTGCCAGCTTTGCTCGTATAGCTTCGTTGTTCCTGGTCGCGTTTCTGTTAAACCAGCCCATTCCTGGGCTACCACGTTGCTGACATGATGTATACCACACAGCTAAGTTCAGATTACAAGATGTTGAGCTTTCCACTCTTCAGACAAAAGCCCTATGGAAGTTATCAAATGCCGGATCAACTTCCTCATCATCAGGCGTCCCATAACCTCCTCCTCCAGGCGAGTTAACCTGGATGTACTCTCCCGGTTCAAGGTGCACAATTGCCTTACCGCCAAGATTTCTCACCTCTAGCTCATGCTCTTCATTAAACTTGAAAACCAAGTTCTCACCCTTTTGGCCTGCATAACCCCCAGCCATGCCGTACGGTCTGTACACCCGTCGGTCACTTAGGATACTGAATTTCAGTTTCTCACGCGCTTCGATCTCGCGGGTAATGCCATTGCCACCGTACCAGCGACCGTTGCCTCCGCTGCCCTCTCGGACGCCATATTTCCGTACAAGAACGGCTGTGCGCTTTTCTATCACTTCGCTATCGGTTTGGCGAGTATTCGTAGAGTGAACCTGAATATGGTGAGCAGTTTGACAACAATACTAAGCAGACGACTTACGTGGACACTGTGCTCGCCATTATAGTCTTGACCAGCACCGACTCCCCCACCAATCGACTCTCCATAGTTCCACCCAGGTTCGATCTGACCTGTCACTGGATTCTTGCCTCCCATACCCCATCCCAAAGCATTTGCACAGCCTTGACTCGCGCCAAAGCGACCAAAAGCACGGAGAACAAGATCGATGACCCTTTGGCTCGCTAGTGTTGAACCACAGATAGCCACTGCTGGAGTGGGGTTAAGGACAGAGCCTAAAGGCACTCTAATATCGCACGGTGCTAAGCAGCCCTCGTTAAGGGGGATTTCCAGATCGATCAAGCATCTGATACTATAGATAATGGCTGAGTGAGTAATGGAGATGGGACAGTTATAATTTCCCCACATTTGAGGTCCTGTGCCAGCGAAGTCGTAAACCACACTACCTGTCTCTTTATCGATCGTGATCTTGACCTTCATGACAGTTCCATCATCCAGATAATCCGTCGCCGAAAAAGCATCCGGATGCTCATGAGCCAACCTCTTGAAGAACTCGCGAACTGCAGACTCGGCATTATCTTGGATACCGGTCATGTATTTGTGCACAACAGCTAGCGAGTAGTCATTGCAAAGCTTCTCGATCAGGATTATACCACGTTGGTTGGCTGACGTCTGCGCTTTAAGATCCGAAATATTATCTTGAAGCCGACGTGATGCGCTGCAGCCAGGTAGTGTACCGACTTTGTCAAAGGTCGCTCGGACGTCACTTTCAAGGAACTTGCCGCCGCTGACAATTTTCATGGTGGGTACAATGATACCTTCCTCCCATAACGATCGCGACTCAGGCATCATACTCGTAATACCCATCCCGCCGATATCGGTATGGTGGCCCCGAGAAGCAACGTAGAAAGCAACCTGATCCTCAATAAAAACAGGCGTAACAACTGTCAAATCCGGTAGATGAGTTCCTCCCCACGAAGGATGATTCGTGAGGAGAACATCACCAGGTTGAAGCTTTCCTTTCCAGTGACTATGCTGGGCCTGGATGGCAAATTGCATGCTTCCGAGGTGGATAGGGATATGAGGAGCGTTGGCGACAAGTTTGCCCTCGGGAGAAAAGATTGCGCAAGAAAAGTCGAGACGTTCTTTGATGCTGCTTGAAATTGATGTTCGTTGGAGGGTGTTGCCCATTTGCTCGGCGATAGCCATGAAGCGATGGGCGAAAACAGATAGTTGAATGGGGTCCAGAGTCTCTTGTGGCACAGAGGCAGAAACGGTCTTTGTAGTAGGGGAGTCTAGTGGCTGCTGCTCTTGAGAGGTTGTTCTTTCTAATACAACATAGCTGCCTAGAATGTGAGCCTTGAAGAGCGGTTCAACAAGAATCGTCTGTGTCTGATCGATGATAATTGCTGGACCATTGATGAGACTCCCCTCGGGGATATCCTCTAGCTTGAAGACGCTCGTCTCCTGCCACGAATCATTGAGATACACTTTCTGAGTCGCAGTATAATCTGAGAACACCGTCTTCTTACTCGCAGCCATCTCTTGGTAAGCTGAGGTCTCGTGTCTCGTCGCACTAGTACTTCCGACGCCACGAACCTTGGCAGACTCAATAATGATCGGTCTATTCATTGAGAAAGCAAATTCTCGTAGGTGCATGGCTGTGAATGCAACAGCATAGTCTCCATCAGCGGGTTTCGAAATGGAAAGATTGGTGTCTGTGCCAAAGTACTTTAACACAAGTGCCTCATCAAAAACCAAGCTTTCCTCTGAAGCTTTTTGAGAGACCAACTCTGAAGCTACCTTTTTCTTCAACGCTGATAGGAGACTGTTCACTCCATCCATAGCCTTGTCATTGAGTTGAGCCGCGAATGGTTCAAAGATCTCATACTGGAGCTCCGCATGTGCAATACCATGTGCTGATAGTAATGAAGACAGCTTGTGGATAAGCACACGCTTGATACCAAGCTTATCAGCAATAGCACAAGCATGCTGTCCTCCTGCACCGCCGAAGCTCACGAGATTGTGATTCTCGGGAGCGTAGCCTCTAGCCTCGGTTGCGTTCCGGATGGGTCGACTCATAGTCTCGTTGGCTATATTTAAGAATCCTGAAGCCACCTCCTCGGGTGTGAGATTCTGCGACGTCTGTCGGTTGAAGTCTCTGGTGATTTGTTCAAACCTTTGACCTACGATCTCAGTATCGAGTTCCTGGTCTCCAGATTCTCCAAAGATAGCGGGGAACGACGAGAGGACCAGCCGTCCGAGAAATAAGTTGGCATCAGTCACGGTCAGAGGGCCTCCTTTTCTATAACATGCAGGCCCAGGATGTGCTCCAGCAGATTCTGGTCCGACTGCCAAGAGTCTGTTTCGAGCAAACAGGATGGATCCGCCTCCTGCAGCAACTGTTGCAATATTCAACATGGACAAGTTGATAGTCCGTCCAGCGATAGATGTTTGTTGAAGAAAATCGTACTTCCCGTCATATCTCGAGACGTCGGTGCTTGTACCGCCCATATCGAATCCAATGACAGGTGTTCCCACGTCAACGTCGAAACATCTTGCTGTACCAACAACACCACCAGCTGGTCCGCTCAAGAGCGCCTCATTTCCGCGAAATCGGTCAGCTTGCTTAAGGCCACCGTCAGAGCACATAAACTCTACCCTTCGAGGGTGGATTTTGAAACCTGATTGGAAATTGTCGATGTATCGTCTGATGATGGGGTACAAGTATGCTTCCGAGCAGGTAGAGTTGCTTCTGTTGAGAAAGTTGATTGCTGGACTGGTCTCGGATGAGATAGTGACGAATTTGAAGCCAATGTCTTTTGCGATTCGTGATACTATCTTCTCGTGGTCTGGAAAAAGGTACGCATGCATGAAGCATACTGCAAGCGATGTGTAGCCTTTCTCGCGCAGAGTTTCAAGCTCTTGTCTTACAGCTTCTTCGTCAGGTCTCTTGAGAATACGGATGACCTCTCCACTTGGAGTTTTGACCAGATCTACGTTATCTCCAAGGTCCTGGTTGTCTTTCTTGAAAGGATTGAGATCGTAGTCTTCTATTGTGATCCTCTCATCGATCTCGATGACGGTAGAATGGAGGACAGACGGTTTGCGAATCTTGAGGTTGAATAATTCAGGACGAGACTGATCCCCGATAACGCAGACATCTTTGAACCCTTTGGTCGTCACAAAAGCAAACCTTTCGCCATTTTGTGTGAGAAGGGCATTTGTTGCGACCGTAGTGCCGATGCGACATGATGCTGCGAAACTTATGAGCCATGATAAATTTCATGGAGTAACTTAACTGACCTATTCGTGAAGCGTCAAGCTTCTTACCAACAGGGACTTTCTGTCCCTCATACTTCTCCAAAATCCGTCGAATTGCCTCAGTCGGTGCGTCAGGGTAATTCGAGGGGTCCTCTGATAACAGCTTGAAGATGAGGGGTTTAGATCCATCTTCGTCTGTGGCAATCACGTCACAAAATGTACCGCCTCTATCGATTGAAACACGAATATCACCCATATCGTCTGACGTGATTTCTTCGACCTTGCACAAGCATATCCGATGCCATCCTGTGTTGGTTTTAAGTCAAGGATATGGTTCGTATCCACTTCAACAATGGCGCAATCGAAATTCGCCGACACTATCGGCATGGCCCCGTCCTGGTCCCAATTAGGAAATTTGCATAAGCGAGGAAGATGTCGCTGACTGACCGATGTTATCTGGGACACCTTGAGTCATGAACAATTGCGTTGTCGGGGCAATTTGGTTCGACAGAGATTATCGGCGCGACTCCGATCGGTTCCGAATTGGGAAATTCCCAAGAGATCAGGTCCCAACCGACTGTGCCTCGGTGACCCTGCACTTACCACAGTATCAGGTTTAGTAAAGATATAGTTTGAATCCAATGTGTGACTTGGACAAGCGACAAGAACCTACTCGAGTAACGAGAGTATACATGGGTCGAAAGAATGTATGAAGCTTGAAACTAACTTTATTCCGGGCACCAAGTTATGTTACCAGCGCACGGCTACGGCTTGGTAAGTCAGTTAGAGATGGATCATTGAGAAAAACTCCCACAGTAAATCTTCAAGCACTAACAGAACTACACACAATGATCCATTGCCAGAGGATGTTTCCAACATCAAGACTTTATAATCCTAGAAATTCCCTGATTTTAGAAATGACCAGGTCCGTTTTCTCAATATGCACTGCGTGGTTAGCGCCAGGGACCACAAACAACTCTGCATTTTTAATTCGGTCAGCAATTAATTTTGAGTTATCTGAGCCTGTTAGTATAGACGCTTATAGTACATGGACTATAGACGAACCTGGTGGACAAATCCAATCTTGGTCACCAACAACCACCAAAGTCTTTGCCGGGATACCACCCAGTTTATCGACGTAGTCAAAGTACTTTTCGTGCTCGGAATAGAGATCATCTACAAGTCATTAGTACTATTCCGCTCGAGGCCGTTGGTCGCGACTTACTATGCGACTCAGCGACGTAAACCGTATCTCGGCAAGACTTGAGACCAGCGTTTGCGTCATAGTCTTCTCGATACAGAGGCATCATAGCAAAATGCACCAGTCTAAAGTCTTCATCATCCTCATATGCGCCAAAGACCTTGTCGCGTAGCATCTCCTTTGAGAAACTGGGTACCTTGCTGATTCTAGCTTCGAGAGTTTTGATAGCGCCCTCCTCATCTAGGTGATGTAAGAATGAGACTCTTGAAGTAGGTATTTTCAAACTCACGATGATGGGACGCTGCAGTCCCTCGTAGAATCAAGTATGAAACCTTAGATGGATAACTGATGGCATATTGCTGTGCGAGAAAGCCACCAAAACTACCACCGCAGATAATGACTTTCTCATCGGACTTTGAGAAATGTTGTCTTAGACCTTCGATGTCATCAACGATCTGTTTGAAGGTGTAAGGTTTGGTGTGAGAGCTTTGGCCGTGACCCCGGAAGTCAAAAGAGAGCACACGGATGCTATCATTGAGAAGACTGTATACTCTGTAGTCAGACCTGTGATCACCTGGTACTATTAGACACAGAGTCTTGATCCGATGAGCCAGAACTTACCCATTCCCCTTCCACCATGAAGGGTAATCATTAGTGGCGCATCTTTAGGCCCACTCAGTTCGTAGGCGAGCTTAGCTCCATTCACGGTGATGAACTCGACCATTCTGCCGGTAAAAGAGATATTACCTAAAGTCTTGAGTGATAGTGATGTAGAATGGCTTTGACGGAAGATATGCCTCGCGAGCAACACAACAAGGTGCCGCAATCGATAAGAAGATTATCTGGATGATCGGATCCGGAGAGACTAGTCCAGCTCGGAGCACCCCCGATGGAGTGCGAATTTGCCTCTTTGAGTAAGATTGTCGGCCTCAGTCCGCCCACGACCCAGGGTTCGCCGAAGCACGCAATCGACTAGATAATGACAAATGGTATGGTTGGCCAAATTTGAGGTATCATCCTGGAGATGGTGAAATATATATCCAGTGATCGATGTAACTTCCATATCACTTTTCCTTTGTTTTCGCATCGACGGTTGCTTCGACCTTATCAGCACCCTTGACCTTTGTCGCAATGGCTAGTCATACAATTGGTGACAATAGCATCGATACGGCGCCCTCGGCCGCTAGCATTGATGCTAAAAATCGGGCATCCGTTACTTCTGGCCCAGCACCCTCCAGTGCAAAGAACGATGCTGTGGCTATAGTGGCGAATAACAAAAGATGGTTCAGCTGGCATGAACCGGGGACGTCTCCCGAGGAAAAGAAGCTTATCTTTAAGCTGGATTGGTTCATGCTGAGTTATGCATGTCTGATGTTCTTCATCAAGCAGGTAAGTCTCGCATTGTCTCCTCCAGGTACTATGCTAATTGATTTAGCTCGATGGAAACAACGTCTCCAATGCATATGTATCGGGCATGGCGGACGAGCTTGGCTTTGGTCCTGGAAACGAACTGTCCTGGATGAACACATATTTCTCCATTGGAACAATTCTGGGTGGTCTCATTTCCAACTTGATCATCACAGTTATACGCCCTCGAATCTGGCTCTCAACCTGTCTGATCACCTGGTCCGTCTTTGTCTTGGCCCTCTTTAAATGCAACCACGCCTACCAATTCTACGTACTCCGTTTCTTTATCGGTGCTTTTGAGTCCGCCGCTTGGCCTGGCGTTATGTACTGTTTGGGCTCTTGGTACCGAAAGAGCGAGTTGTCTCGTCGAAGTGGTCTTTTCGTTATGAGCGGTGTTATCGGCCAGATGTTCTCTGGGTATCTGCAAGCTGCTTTGTTCTCGGGTATGCATGGCAAAGGTGGCATGTCTGCTTGGCGATGGTTGTTCATTTTCGACTTTATTCTTGCTGTTCCTGTTGCGATCTATGGATTTGTGAGTCCTCTCCTTCGCTCTGGAGTGGAGTTTACTGACAATTGATTAGATCACCTTCCCTGATACACCACATACCACTAAAGCATTCTACTTCAACGAGTGGGAGAGGGAAAGAGCCCGCCAACGCATCGAAGAAGAGGGCCGCAAACCAGTTGGCAAGCTGGACTGGAGTGTTATCAGTCGAATCTTTGGCTCATGGCAGGTATACGCCTTCACAGCAGGATATTCTTTCTGGACTTTGACATGTGGAAGGTAAGTTATTCATGGCTTTGTGTCATATTCTAGAATTAACCCAAAACAGTTACGTGATGCAATATTTCTCGATCTATTTGAAAGCGACTGGTTGGTACACAGTACCCGAGATCAACAACATCCCAACCTGCATTGGTGCCGTCAACTTTGTAGTCATGGTCTCAACGGGTTACATCGCTGACAAGCTCGGCGGACGTGCTCTGGTCTGTGGTGTCGTAGGATGCTGGATGATCCTCAACTACTCTATCCTGACTGCATGGGACGTCCCTCACAAGCTCCGAATGGCAGCATTTATCATGCACGGCTGTTACGGATGTTTTACGCCTCTCCTTGCCGGTTGGGCCAACGAAGCTTGTGGCGCCGATCAACAGAAGCGTGCTTTTGTGTTAAGCTTCATGGTGTCTGTCGGCTCGGCAGTGGTTATTCCTTACCAACAAGTTCAAATGGCGTCAGGTGAGGCTCCTGAGTTTTCGAAGACCCATGGCTGGGCTAGTTCATTGGCATGGGTTGTGGCTTTGACATTATGGACTAGTATTGGTCTACCCCTGGTGCAGAGATGGAGGCAGAAGGAGGTTATAGTGACTCATCGAGAGGAGGATGTAAGTGAGGTCTAGTTGTACCTTGTCATTGCTGGCGTATGATTACTCTAGCCTGGGTCTGGCTTAAAGTAAACGATAGATTACTGATCATAAAAAAGTGAAAGCTTTCGACTCTAATGCCCTAGAAGAGCCGTTAGACATATTCTAATATTCTAAGTAAATTGTTTTCACTCTTAAGCCCACACCCTTGCACCTTACTCGACTCGCTTAACTACCATCCATTTATAGCCACCTTGAATCCCTATCTCCTACATTTCCTATTGAGGATAGATTCGTTCCTTCCAACATTGGCGTCCATGGGCATATCCTTTGTGATACATGCAGCTAGACAGTAATTATCTCGCTAGCTTTTTTTGTAGCGCCTCGTCACTGATGACAATCATCACCGGATAGTTTGTATCTCAGTGTCGACAAATCTTTCCCCAATTCGGACATTATGCCTCGTCAGCGCATCAAGTCGAAAAACAATTGCACATCGACACGATCCTTCTTTTTTTTCTCTCGAAACTTCCGGGATATTAATTCCTTTTGGTCTGGAGATGGATATTGGTCGAGGTAGGTGATAGGAAAACCACAATATTCTACCCGGCCGCGGCTACCCTATACTACTTCCACCCCTACCACAAGACCAACAATGTCATCGGCCGGCCTCTAAACATCACTGATAGCTCTAATACCGCCCGTCCCAGAGTCATGCTCTATTCTGTACGTAGAAGCGATCTGAGGTGCGATTATGTCCTCATTGCGGCTTTATTGTCTTTGGGAGACAAGAGTTCGAGATACCCAGTTCATTAAAGAAAACACTCGTCAAATAATTCTAAATTGGGTTTCGGACGCAATGGTGGGCTGATGCGGGATACACGATTACAGGCACAAGGGCACAGCCTCACGGGTGAAGTTATCTACAAGGGCATAAGCAGGTTAAATTCGAGGGGCTTGGTGTTGTGGACCTTGGAAATCCACTAATCCAGCCGGACTGCCATATCTTATCGCCACGTGACTCCCTCAAAGATCACTTCCATGTATCATAGTTGTATTGCTCTGTCTATACCTGCTACTTAGCTGATAGCCTTGCACTGTTCTGATATGCAAACCATGGTTAGTTTCCTTGTTTCTAACCGCCCGTATTGTTGGAATGTTCAATCATTGATGATATCTGTGCTAATTAGGTTACCGTATACAGTGACGAAATTCGGATCGCCTTGTGGGTCTTCTCAGCCACCTCATGAGTGGGCTAATTAATCTTAAACTCTTAAAAGTGCGGTTATACCCGCATGAGGTTCAAGAGGACCAATCTTCTGCTGCTAAATCAGCCTTAAGCGACTCCTTTACTCCACAGACGTTTCAAACCTTCTGAGTAAAGACGGTATTTTGCCCACTAAGCTGGGGCTAAATCAGCGGGACTTTGGTATGTGAAGTGGGACGCGGAAGGATCGTGTCAGCCGTCACCTTGTTTCACTCTCCACTAGTAAGCACTTGCACGGGTCCTTATGTTAAACTCCGCATAATAACTCCGTAAAAAACTACTCAACTGTACCTTGTCTATCGGTGAGACTAGGGGAAACATTCGACGCTGACACTTTTTGCCATGTCCGGTAGTATAAGCGATCTTGGCCTGGAAAGGCTGAGGTCCAAACAGGCCTATTGCCTTGCGACAGAGCATAGCACAGCCTTCGCGGGTGGAATCAGGAAGCACTACCATGTCATGTCAAGAGTACCGACATATTTCGGATCCGACTCAGCTGCTCACATCCATTATTTAAACAGTCTTTTAGGTAGGTCTTTGTTGATCTCCAGGCCTGCTTGGTGTTTGTCAAGTACTCACCAATCATGAAGTTCACGACCGTGATAAGTCTCGCCTTTGGCGCGTTCGCTCTGCCAACTGACCCTTCGGAGTTAATACATCGGGGGCGCGACTTTCTTTCACTCAGTCGAAGATCTCAAGACACTCATCCTTGCAAGATTATCTCAGACATCTACACTGCGGCAAACCCACCGCCTGGAAGGTCACTCTTGCTCGCTGACGTACCCCCTTCGGTTGGCATAGCATGCCTCAAATCTGTCCCCCTCGACAAGAAACGCAACAAAGCTCTTTTGAAGCACCTTTTTCCGTTTGTGTCGTTCCACAGCACCATCGAAATCTTGGCCGATCCTCCCGAGGAATACCTTATTCCTGGTGTTGACATACTTGGTGGCTGGGATAATATCACTGCCAGGTTGGAGAAGGATCTCTATGAGAACCAATATGACTTCATGGTTGATCTCAGAAGCCTGGTAAGAGACTCGTATTAGCTTACCACACCTAACTCACTGACACTCCTCTAGTTCGTGGCCGCAGCTGATACCCACTTCGCTTACTTTCCTGCTATTCTCAACGTTTTGGGCTTTAATCGCCCCGGCTTCAATTTCGCCTCGGTCTCCTTGAATGGAGTAAGGTTACCGCAGCTATTTATGCGCTCTGATGTCGATCGCGGAAACCACAACGAACTCGACTATCATCCCTCGGCAGTCGATACAATCGATGGCGTATCAGCTTCTGAGTTTCTCGAACAGGAGGCAGCCCTTTATCTAGGAATCCCTCAGGACCCTGATGCCCAATACAACACCTTGTTCTCTAGCATGGCTAAGAGTGCCATGGGGGGACAAGGCTTAGCGCCTGGACCTATTTCCGAGATACCGGATAATTACACCATTCGATTCTACAATGGCAGCGAGAATATCATCAAAAACTTTATCGCGATCCGTGTTCCTTTCAACTTCACAGGAATAGATTCTGGTGAGAAGTTTCACGAGGCTTTTGAAATTCCCGCTCCTCCACAAACAGAATCAGCAAAACCCACCTCGAGTGCAGCGGAATCTTCCGCTACAGCAACTGCTTCCTCAACCGCTTCACCAACCGCAACATCTCTCCCCGGCTATCCCAAGCCCATCGCCAAGGTCCCACAAGACTCGCTCTCTACTTATTTCTTAAACGGCACAGATTATGAAGATGTTGTCGTCTTATCAATCTTGAGCTTTTTACCCTTGAACTCTGATTCCGTAAACGCGGACGAGATAGACATCGCCGGCTTCTTGTTCGACGTCCAGAAGCTCATGACTAAAACCGTCAAGAAAGCAAAACAAGAAGGCAGGGATAAGCTGGTCATAGATGTGTCCGCCAATGGAGGAGGATCCAGGGCCCTTGGATTCCTTCTCTACACCTTGCTCTTCCCTGGAGCCGATCTCAACCTTCTGGAATCATATCGGGCTAATGGGGCCTTGGAAGCTGGCGTTGCTGCCAACTGGACATACTTTAATCAGGTATTTGTCTCCGGTAAGGACGGTCTTCTTGATGCCAAGGAAAAGAGTATTCCATCAGGGTCCGCCTGGTTTGGTCCTTATACTGTGAAAGGTCAAAATGTCACAGAAAGGTTTACATGGAATCACAGCCTACCAATTTTCAGAGATCCAGACATATACTACAATGGGTACGACCCCAGTGGAAAGACTATCTTCTCCGAATCTCCTTTCAAGCCCGAGAACATCCTCATAGTCACTGATGGATTTTGTGGATCTTCCTGCACTATTTTCACTGGTCTTATGGCCCGAAACCAAGGAGTTCGTACCCTGGCTCTGGGTGGAAGGCCACAGAAGCAAGCCATGCAGGCCATGGGAGGTACTAAAGGAACACTGAGACTTTTGAACTCAGATGTCGCCCAGGATCTTAACTTTTTCGTAGAGAATATCGACAACTCAACAAGTCTGAAGATTTTGGAGGACGCAAAGGACTCGATCCCAAGTATCGAAGATCCTCCGTTATTACCTCTTATCGAGGGAAGTGGTGGTGGCGCTTTCAACGGTTACAATGGCTATACAGCAGACAGGTTGGATGACTATCCTCTTCAGTTCCGCTATGAGGCAGCCAATTGTCGTTTGTTTTATACTCAGAGGATGACACGTAATGTCACAGAAGTGTGGCGTATGGCTGCGGGGGTTGCGTGGGGAAATGGAACTTGTGCTGAAGGGTCATCGACAGGTCAGGACGGTCGTATTGGTGATAAGGCGGTCGCTTTCGACCCGAAGGTGAGGAGCCGAGTGCCTGGGATCAAAGGCCCTGGTTCCTTATCCTAGTCCTGTTGCGGGGTGGCTATTTCAGTTAGTAGAGATGGCCAATGATCTTGTATAGTTACCTGAGTATAATCTTAGCTTACATCAATTGATTTGCCTACTCCAACTTGTCTTCCCCCAGTGTTAACCGTCGTGGATGGTTGTACCGCTTGAAGAAGTAATACACATAGCACCGATCATGGTGCGGCAGTCAATGCTATCATTACCTTCGGCGCGTTTTGTAATTCTCGGGACCGAACCCCAGTTTTGCGAGCCCGAAAATGGTTACCAACAACGCAGTGAATCCTGATGACTTGCCGCGTGTCCTCAGCGCTGATCAAGAATAGAATTATCTACAAACCTAGATGCTTGCGAGTGGATTCGCCCTCTGATTTACGAGGTTTCATACTTCTTCTAGAAACGCCCTGTTTTATGAAGTCATTTCCGTGATTCAACCTTTCTAACCTACGCTCTTAGAATGCCATTCCCAGATATAATTCGCTCACTGCCTCTACCTCCAATAGGCCTTCTGAAAATCATAAACTGCATGCTGCAACAATCAGTCGAGCTAATAATACTAACCGCCTGAAGGATAGAGACAACCAGTCTTAATTAGTGACAAGTAGCTTACTTGAATGACAGTATCTAGGTTGTTAGAAAGCTAATGTATTACCTCAAGCTTAATTCCCCTGACATCATACTGGCAATACATTACCAAACTCAATTGGAGGTGAAGCCACTCTGAATACGTATGTGGCGGCAATGCACGAACCTCGGCTGGCCATTGACGTTCGTCCACGTCCTGCGCGACAGCACTATCTTGTGTCGCAAACGGCTGTTTCCGTCCCGCGCAACTACTAAATCGCAGGCTGACTTGGCAACAAGAGAAAATCCTAAAGTATAGGATGGTTGGAGAGAAAGCAGCCGGGGGCTTATGGGCATTTCATTTGTCATGTCATACTCGGCACTTCTTGACCAAAAAACTAAAAGCGGCAGTTAAGAGCAAACCTACCCAGTTTACCACTAGTGCTTATTATATGTCATAACTAAGAGATACTCTCGGATTTATGGTAGGGTAGAGAATATCAGACTTACATAAACATACAAACTACCTTTGGTCTTACTAGGAATAACAGTTCTCAACTCTTGAACATATACAGGAACTGCTCTTTATCTCACCCACCACCCTTGACGCAGCTTGACTCCTACGAACATGCGTCTGAACCCTGATGAATCATTCCATTTCGAGCTGCTTCGAAACCTCAGTCATGCCAGGTACAGGGGTGCAGATATCGCTGAAGTACTTGAGGCAGCTGGACAACTGAAAGGCACCGACATGGAAAGTTTTTACCAAGCCTTCTTTGTCCTAGCCGAACGCGTGGACCGTCAAGCTCAGGGTATCGACGCGAAAAGACATCCCGTGTCAGCTCGTGACGCCTTCTTTCGAGCTTCGACATACTATAGAGCCGCTGACTTTTACCTCCATGGTAAACCTGACGACCCGCGAATATCTGCCCTCTGGAAAAGGCAAACAGATGCATTTGATAAAGCAATTGCTCTTTTGCCTGTTCCAGGACGACGCGTTCTTCTTGACGCCAAAGATGGCTCATTTCAAATTCCAGTTATCTATCTTCGCGCTGAGAACGCAGGTCCGAATGACAAGCGCCCTACCATGATTCTGGGGAATGGTTTTGATGGCGCGCAAGAAGAGATGCTACATATCCTCGGCTTTGCTGCTCTTGAACGAGGCTATAACGTGGTCCTATATGAAGGCCCAGGCCAGCCAACTGTCCGTCGTGAGCAGAGCAAAGGTTTCATACCCGAGTGGGAAAGGGTAGTATCTCCGGTAGTGGACTTTTTGATCTCACTTGCAGAAGTTAAAGCGTCGCGAATCGCCTTGGTGGGTTACTCTATGGGGGGTTGTCTTGCAGTACGTGCTGCAGCCTTTGAGCATAGAGTCACTGCTACGTTGGCTATAGACGGCGTATATGACGTCCACCAAGCGGTTTATAACATGATGCCGGAGGAAGTCAGGGCTCATTACGACAGTGGCGATTTTTACAAGGCCAATGAGCTGATGAGAGCGATGGTCGACTCTGGCAAGGCCCCTGTAGCTTTGAGGTGGTTAGTAGAGCAGGGCGTCTGGAGCTTCAAGGCAGACAGCATCACGGTTTTATCGACAAAACGCTCTCTTTCAACTTGAAGGATGTTGCATCGTTGGTAAAGTGTCCCGTCTGGGTTGGTGATGCAGCCGAAGATATTTTCTTCAAGGGACAGCCTGAGCTTGTGAGGGATGCGCTTGGCCAGCTTGCTACATACCAACGTCTGACAGGCGAGGATGGTGCGGCAAATCATTGTCATGTTGGTGCCACGGCGCATCTCAACGCGCTCGTGCTCGACTGGTTCGGGGATGTAACTACTCAAGGCTAGGATACTTTCGAAGGGTCTCACGGGCAAGGGGCGATATTGGTAGTATGAAGTGAATGTTATTATGTAATTCTGACCAACATCAACAACAATATGATTTGAAAGGCTACAGTTGAGCCCGTGACGGCACTTTTGTCGTGTGATAGTTGTGACGCACAATGCGTTTTTGAAGAGTTTGGCAAGCGAACAAAGGGCGGCTCAAGTTCCAAAACTTCGTACATGACATCAACTTCAGTAACAACATACGGAGTCAAGTTCTAGACCTAAATGAAAAAGAAAATGAATGAAAAAAAGACCAGATCTACAGCTTTGCTCCCTGTGCTCTCTTCGCATCCCGTTCTTTATCCCTCAATAGTCGACGAAGAATCTTTCCACTTGGACTTTTGGGAATCACCTCTAGAAACTCAACTCCTCCTCTAAGCTGTTTATATGAAGCCTTATGGTCTGCCACATGCTTGGCAATACCACTCGCCGATTCCTCGTCGCTGAATGATGCCGCTTGTGGGCTCTTCACAACAAACGCTTTGGGTACTTCTCCTGAGCGCTCATCAGGGACTTGGATCACAGCACAGTCAGATACATGAGGATGTGTCAGTATATGAGCCTCGAGCTCTGCTGGAGCTACCTGATGGCCCTTGTAACTGTCAGTATCTGTCAGGAACAAGTATGTATGTTACTCACCTTGACTTTGATCAGTTCCTTGATCCTGTCAACAATGACCACGTGTTCGTGACCGGAAGGAGCACGTGTGACCAGAGCTTCGTCTCCTGTTCGAATCCACCTACCATCCGCATGGTGGACAAAGGTTTCTGCGTTGGCCTTTTCATTGTTCAGGTAGCCTAATACAACAGAAGGCGCTTGGACTAGAAGCTCCCCGGGCTTGTTGTATTCAGTAACTTCTTTGTCCTCTTGGTCTACGATCTTTGCTTTTGCTCCTGGTAGAAGGGACCCAGAACCTTTAGTAAACACATCATCCTCACTTGACGAAGTGACGACCGTCGCGGTCTCGGTCATGCCTGTTCTATTAGTTTTGATGTCCTCTGGAATACACCACAGTAAGACTCACCATAAGCCTGGGCAATGGTCCACTTCGGGTATAAGCCTTTCATCTCTCGAATAGTCTCTTCACCAAGCGGCGCTGCTCCGCAATAGACGAACCGGACACTGCTCAGATCGAACTTGGCACAAATTTCTTTGTGTTGTAGAATTTGAATGATAATAGGAGGCACCTAGGATGGTTAGTCGGTGATTCAGCCGATAACTTATACTCATACTAACCACAAGTAGCTGTCTGATCTTGAAGTCCTGAACAGACTTGAGAAAGTTGTGAAAGTCGAATCGTGGAAGAACAACGACTTGATCACCTCGCCATGTACAAGTATGCGCAGCAATCACAAGACCGTAAATGTGTGAGAAGGGTAAGAAGCCTGTGACTGCCTGTGTTGTGACACCTCTCTTAGCTCTAGCGACTGAGTCGTAAGTGACGTGCTGCAACACATTCGAAATGACATTGTAATGGGAAATCATCACAGCTTTCTGTGGTCGGCATTAGTGTACGTTTCGAACGTGTGAAGGGTGTTCTTACTGGCAAGCCTGAGGTTCCACTAGAAAAGCATAGAAAAGCTGTTTGTCGAGCACCTTGGCCATCAGCCCATCTCAGTTGGTCAATCTGAGCAAGTCCAGAGCCCTCGGCGATTAAGTCCTCCACTGATGGATGATTAAAATTTGAAGGAGGCTCGGCATTTGGGATGTCAAAAAGAAACACGTTTTCATCCGGTATTCCAACGCAGCGTGACGACTCAAGTGCTGTCTTGAGCAAAGGCGTACATGTAATTAGAGCCTTTGCTCCAGATGACTTGAGTTGATACGTCAACTCAGCAGCAGAATACGCAGCGTTGGCAGGCGTGACAATTCCCGATAGTCGGTGAACGCCGTAGATGGCGGTCACGAAATCAATCTGAGCAGCATATATCAGCAACAAAGTCTCGGTAATTATGATCCAGGGTACAAACCGTGTTGAGTGAGAAGATTCCCACGACTTTGTCCCACGGTGTCCCCTCATTTGGCTGCCATTGTAGGCGCTTGGCTAACGCTCTGGCCAAGTACTCTGCTCGTTGAAATAGTTCAGTAGTTGAGTATGAGCGATGAGTAATTCCACAGGTAAACGGATGTCTGCTCTCTGCAATTGGGAAACGACCATATGCCTCATTTTTCATAAACTCTGCAATTGAGATTGAGTCTGGGGGATCTGTAAAGTGTCAGTGAGGGGCTACTGTTAGTACAGGGGAGGCTGGTTATTCGCACCTCTTGGTAGGGGAGGCACCCAGCTAGGTGAGGAGAACACCATCTTGCACGTTGAACAAGTTACCTTGCGACAGTTCAGTACCTTAGACAATCTTGTCCACACAATCGCGGTACTCGAACTGGCTGTCGAGCTGTGGTGCGTTACACGTTATCAGCAGTCACTTGATATGTGGTGATGATGTGGCAGCTAGTCCTATAACGGATAACCGAAAAGTCCCAACCTCATACTAACCAGGATAAGGTTGCAGTTGACCAGCAAACTTCCCCGCGTTTCCACAAATGGAGCTTCAGGCCAATGGCATGCCATTACCTCGGCAATGTCCAGCTGCCAACCAGGGCAATCCAAATCAACGTGATCGAACAGATTACTCTTGATATACAATAGTATTCCTGAGCGGGAGTTGTTCTACGACAGCAGTTTCAAAAATTAATCCAAGTAATACGTTCAACAATGTCCGAATCAAACCACCTTGAAAAAGTTCCGGCCACTATGCATGCGTGGAGAAAACATAGAGGAAATCCCAAACCAGTACGTGACAGCAACCATAGCCCAGACACCAATCACTAACACTATTAAGGTATTCGAGCAAGTCCCGGTTCCCAGCTTGCCCTCCAATGGCATTCTTTGTAAAATGCTTGCATCAGGTGGTACGAGCAGCTGCTACCCTAATACTTCACAGACACTAAGCATTATTCAGTTTGCAGAAGTGATCACTCTCTACTGACCATAGACAAACAAGCCTCATGGTTTCAGGAACAATACATCTTGGTATGGTCGCTTTTTAAAGGTCAATTTCTAGCATGGCTGACATACGTAGGGTCATGAAGGCTGTGGGCAGATCATTGGAGTAGGCAGTGAAGTGAGGGGCGACAAGTTCCAAGTGGTAAGATCAATACTCCGAATTAGAAGTTTTACTAAGTGTAGGATTAGGGCGACATTGTTGCACTTCATGCAGTCCCTGGTTGTGGACAAGACGATTGCCCCGAATGTACTCGCGACTTAGCCCAGCTATGTGAGAGAGGTCATCACTCTGGCATTGGCCAAGACGGATTCTACGCACCATATGCAGCGGTAGACATACGAGCCGCAGTTAAGGTCCCTGAAGGTAATTGCTCTACTTGTTAACACGCCTGAGCTTTCTAACTAGGGTCCAACAGGCGTCACACCAGCGGAAGCAGCTGTAGCCACAGATGCAGTCAACACTGCATACCATGCCATCACAAGAAGGGGAGAAGTAAAGAAGGACGAAACAGTCTTTCTCTTCGGACTTGGTGGCCTCGGATTCAACGCTCTTCAGATCCTCATTTACATTGGTGCTAGAGTTATCATCTCGGATATTCGACAGGAGCTCCTTGACGAAGCAGAGAAACTGGGCATCCCCTCTCGTGATCTTGTTCCAGTCGGGACACCACCACAACAATTCATCGCAGACAACGACCTTACAGGCAGAGTTGATACAGTTCTAGACTTTGTGGGAACTCATCAAACGTTTGAAGATGCCCAGCATATCGGTCAGTCACCCCAGTCAGTCATCGTGTCTCGACCAAGACTGACAATTATAGTACGACGCGGCGGCAAACTCCTATGTATTGGAAGCCTTGATACAGAAAACACGATTCATATGAAAATCGGTACAAGGAAGAGACTTTCATTTATCTTCTCTTACGGTGGCCAGGTGAAAGATCTCGAGCAGGTTCTTGACCTTATCGCAGCTGGGCATATCAGACCTCAGGTTGAGACACGAAAGCTTGAAGACTTCGATCAAGTCCTTGAAGCATTATGCGAGGGAAAGATACGAGCACGGGTTGCGTTACTTCATGAATAGCCAGAGAAATTACTAGATAGATAATATGACGAGAAGTCCCTGGGCTAATTTACCCATTTACACTTGCACTTGCTGGAAGTCTAGTTCCCACCGCCGCCGTTGTGCCAGCATCTACTGGCAGGATAGCTCCTGTGATCCATCTGGCATGGTTACTGGCTAGGAACACAACGGCGCAAGCTGCGTCCCATCCCGTTCCTTCAGTCCCAAGTAAGCTTCTCGCTTTTCTGGCTTCCCTTGCTTCATCCGTCATTCCTTTGGCATACATCATCGGGGTGTAGAGCATCTATAACTAGTTAGTATCCCTAAACATTTTATGATTAAGAGTCTTACCCCCGGACAAACACAGTTGACTCTGATGCCGTCTTTGGCGTGATGTGCAGCCATCGCTCGGGTCATATTGACAACAGCTCCCTTGGCGGTCGGATAGAGGAGATGCGGTGTTCCACCTTTCAACCCAGCCACACTTCCCATATTGACTATTGACCCTTTGATCTCACCATGGTTCTTGACCATAGCAGGTATAGCATATTTTGCCATTAAGACCATACTTGACACGTTGACCTCGAGACCTGCGGTCCAGCCAGCCATGTCCACATCAACAGCCGTTCCTGTTACCCCTGCTATCCCGACATTGTTGACGAGTATATCCAGCCTACCAAACTTCTCGAGTGCCAATACAATGACTCGTTCACAATCCGCTGAGACGGTGACATCACCTTGCGCTGGGATGGCGTTTTGACGGTTTGATCTTTGGTTTGCCATGTCCGCTGTTTTGGTGGCCCACTCCAGATTCATGTCGAGACATATCACACTGCAGCCCTCGTCCGCGAGCATGATAGAAATTGCTCGACCGTTACCAATGCCATCTCCAAAGCAGCCGGCACCTGTGACAATAGCGACTTTGTCTTTCAGGGATCGAGAGGGAGGATCAGTGGGGATATCAGAAGACATAATGCTGCTCAGCTCTGTATGGACTGGCTGTGAATGAAAACAATGATTAAAGGTTATTTTTCGTATCTCACCGTCTAATTCTATCAGAGTGTTTGATCTCTTCTACGAGTATATGTCGAATATCGGGACCTGCTTCAACGGTTATCCCAAATTGGACATCCCGAGACCGAATCTGGCATAGCTTTGTGGAGTTGGACCTCGGCCCAGGCACGGAATAGTGATGAGCCATAGACTAATAAATCATGACGACATTGAAGCCCCAGCTTCAGACAACCAAAGTCACGCAAAATACCATCACTTCATTTAAGCAGACAACAATCTCATCAATCTCATCAATCTCATTATGGACTTCTCTGAATATGGCGGCAAGTCGAAAGAATGGCTTGCCGTAGAAGAAAACCTACCGCCTCCTGCTGTCTTTGCGGATATCTATGACAGGCAAGAAACAGTCAACCGAGGTCGAGAAGAGATCTCGGCCAAGGCCATGGAAGACCTGGCTCCATCTATCAATCTCAAGGATTACAGCATTACTGCGAGAGATGGAACTGTGTTAGAAGCACGAAGCTATAGACCAGTGTCGGTCGATGATAACACCCGTCTTCCTATCTACATTCATCTTCACGGTGGAGGCTATCTATTTGGCTCGCTATCTTCCGAGGACGCCATAGCTACACGCATTGCACTTGGTGCGGGGGTAACGGTCGTTAATGTCAATTACCGTCACACACCCGAAGCTACATTTCCTACCGCTTGGAACGACGTTGAAGATACCTTCTATTGGGTCCACGATCACATCGATGAGCTTCTTGGCAACCCTGATCAGGTTCTAGTCGGAGGCATCTCGGCGGGCGCTCAGCTTGCGGCTGCCTTGGCTTTGAGACAAAACATCTCCTCATCTGGAATTCTCTCCAAGCCCAAAATTGCTGGACAGATCTTGATGATCCCCGCGTTGGTTCACTTGGAGGCCTACGAGTCTCAACTAGATCAGTTGATAAACCCCTCACTATCATCTTACGTCGAGAACGAACATGCTCCCATACTTCCCAAGAGGGTGGTCGAATTCTTTGTTGACTTGTTAAAAATCCCGGAAGCGAGTTCTGAAGCTGAAGATGTTCGGTTGAACACTGGGAATGCGACAAAGTCACAAGTCAGAGGCTTGCCGCCTACAGTGCTTGGAATTGCTGGACTGGACCCTTTGAGAGATGAAGGTCTACTCTTTGGTAAAAAGCTAGCAGAAGCAGGGTAAGATCACCATGATAAATTCCACTGATCAATGCTCACATATGTCATTATAGAGTGCCCACAGACATTCATGTTTTCAAGGGATTACCTCACGGATTCCGTCGTTATGGAGACCAATTGACCGAGTCAAAGCGATGGGACAGCGTCATGGAAGACGGAATTAGATGGGCTCTCTCCAGACCCGAGCCTTCTGGAAAATTCGAGGTTAAGACTGAGTAGCATCTTGTTGATATATCATCAGAGCAAACATCGTTGATTGCTTTAGAACTTAGTTATGTCTCAGTACAAAGTCAGAGTATTCCCTAGCCTTGACCTCATCACATCTCCTTCGGTAACCTGGGGCAGGCCCGTTGTATCGTGTCATGGACCGCTTCTGCTTATGAGCCAAGTTCTTGTTGACGCCAGTCATCCATGAATCAACTTCATTCGCCAACAGTCCCTGACCACAGTCGTGCACATGCTGTGTCCAATCCTCCATACCCTTCTCGGTGGCTTCTAGATAAGTCACCTTGTTGTCTCGAGCATAACGGATGTAATCAGCTACCCAATCCGCTGCATACTCGATGGACCTAGAGACTCTTTGTTAGTGAAATATATAGACAGAGT
Organism: Fusarium stilboides; assembly: GCA_014822085.1. Classification (NCBI taxonomy): domain Eukaryota; kingdom Fungi; phylum Ascomycota; class Sordariomycetes; order Hypocreales; family Nectriaceae; genus Fusarium; species Fusarium stilboides. The sequence continues at coordinate 116,667 of JAASAY010000115.1, forward strand.
GGACATGCAAACACACCTTGGAATGTTGCCAAACATTTGGTGTGGCCCCATGATCATGAACATGTTAGGAAAGTCTTTGACCGTGAGGCCCAGGAATGTCCGAATACCGTCGGCCCAAACGTCCTTCAGCTTAGTCTCGTTACGACCCTCAAATTCCACAGCATTGAAGGACCCAGTGACAGCATCAAATCCGGTGGCGTAGATAAGGATGTCCAGCTCATGTAAGGCATCCGCTGTCTGAACACCAGTTTCTATGATTTGGGAGATTGGGTCTTCCCTGATGTCCACTAGCTGGACATTGGGTTGGTTATAAACCTCGAAATAACCACTCTCTAGTGGAACTCGTCTTGTGCCAAAGCCGTGGTTTTTGGGAATCAGTTTCTCAGCAATCTCTGGGTCATTGACTCGAGAGCGAATCTTGTCTGCGTGAAACTTGCTATATAAGGCATTGGCCTCACGATTTGTGAAGACGTCCCCAGAAATACTGAGTACCTTGGCAAATCCAGGTAGAGCATACAGCTTTTCCCAGTGCTCTTGGCGTTCCTCTTCTGTCATGGAGAAGATGCTCTTAGGGTCGCTTACATGGATGAAGCAAGAATACGACTCGAGGCATTGTCGAAAGATCTCTGGATATCTCTTTCTGATCTCGTCCATCTCTTCAGGGCTGATTTTGCTGTTACGCAAAGGAGCAGTCCAGTTTGGAGTTCGTTGGAAGACCGTCAGATGGCCGACCTTATCGGAGATGGCTTGGATGGTCTGAATGGCTGTTGCGCCGGTACCGATGATACCCACTCGTTTACCAACAAGACTTGAAGAATCACTAGGCCATCTTGCTGTATGCCATGACTCCCCCTTGAAGTTCTGTACGCCTGGAATGTTGGGCAGAGTTGGCTTATTCAAGATACCCATCGCTGTGATGAGATACCGACATGTATAGTGAGAGCCTTCGTCGTCCTCAAGTAGCCATGAAGAACTCTCTTCTTGGAAACGTGCTGAGTTGATGCGGGTATTGAACTGCATGTCGCGCTTCAAGTCAAATTTTGACGTAAGGTACTGGATATAGCGAAGTGTTTCCGGTTGGGGAGCGAAATGTTCCGTCCAATTCCATTCATCGAGCACCTCTTGAGAAAATGAGAAGATGTAAGAGTAACTTTCAGAGTCGAATCGTGCTCCAGGATATCTATTCCTGTTTCAAGTCAGTTATATGTTCAACAACAGCCAAAGAAGTCAAAGTGCTTACCAGAACCAAGTGCCTCCCTCAGCAGATCCGGCTTCAATGACTCGTGCCTTCAAACCGAGCTCTCGCATACGGTAGAGGCTAAGAATGCCACTGAGGCCAGCACCGATTATGAGAACATCATAGTCCAGATCGGTGTTTGACGATCCGAAAGCATCGTCTCGGACTGGTTGTGCAGAAGGCATTGTGAAAACAGATCAGGGTATAGAAGCGACGAGATAGGCGAAAATCAACCACTAGTATAGACTAAAGGTATAGAGTAAGATGTAGTAGTGGTTCTTGGGTTACTGACCACAAAGTCGTTCTGGATGATTTAAGCAAGAAACTCCGTTGCCGTGATTCTTGTTAATTAAACTCCCCGTGACGCCCTGGTCAACCCCGCATCCCCGCTACATCCGGGGTCAAGATCTGGGTACATCGTGGTTATTGGCGATTGCTGCGCTTTTCCGAAAGAGGATAACCATTTGAGAGCCGAAGGGTTTAGCGGCTTGTTATCATTATAGCCGAGGGGAAGCCGATTTTCGGTAAGTCCGGCCGCCAACATGAGCAAACATGCATAAGCGATTTATCAGGACCAACAGACGTGACGTGGCCTAGTATATTCTCGTCCCAGTCCAAGTAGGCAGCTATTTTACAGTAGTCTCTCAGCTTTCCAATAATTCTCCAGATCACGGAGGAATGCCCATTTCAACCCCTGTCCGAATCCCCGAGCTTTCCAATCATTTAGACTTTCTGGAAAGTGTGGTACACCATCTCGTACAGTTGAATCATGAGCCACAACAACAAAGATATCCTCGTTGCAGTCCAACTCTTGTAGCTGGCGTGTAGTCTTTGTGGCAAGTTCTAGATCTAAGCCGAAGGTCAAATCGAATAGGCTATCGGTTGGTTCCCTCCCTCGTGATTTTTGAAGACGCGCGAATGCTTCCCCGGGGCAGAGGACGCTATCAGTGTCAGGATGACAGGGGTGTGGAGAGATGGTGTCTGGAACTGGCAGATACTCAGACGGTCGGAAAATGCCAGCGTAATGGCAGACATCCCCACCCACTAGAATGAATGTGTCTGGGTTAGTGGTCGTCCTTACCAGACCGCAAAGATGTCCCACAGCATGTCCAGGACTGTCTAGCAAATAGAATGATCCGTCCCCAAAATAGTCAAAGGCGGGGAACTGGCCAATCTTGAGAGAGTTTGGCCCTTCGAAACTGATCTCACGTAGATTCCGATCACTAATACATGTTATTGATGAGTCATTCAAGCCTGGTAGTGAACTCACGCATAATCCTTTTCTTGGATAGGTGATTCTGGGTTTGCTGGAGCACCTGGAAGCATGGCTTCTTTGAAACCCGGGCCAACAACCAGGTCCGTCTTGGAGGTGAATGTGGAGGGATCACCAATATGATCCCAATGCCAGTGACTATTGAATTTGAGCGATTTGATCTTTTTGTATTACCAATGACTTCTGACCTCCATATCACTGCTTCAATCTCTTCCAAAGACACACCATTCTGCTGCAGAATATCTGCCACGTTCCCCGCTACCTCAATTTTGTAGTTAGTAGTCGGAAGATACTTCACAATTGAAGGCGAATAATTCTCATAATCTTTTCGAATTCCTAAGTCAAAGACAAGTTTTCTGCCCGACTTGTGCTCAAGAAAGAATGACAATGACGGTGAGCTCTTGAAAGTCTCGAGGCCTGGAACAGGTGGCGCCATGAACCGCTGAAGAATCGCGGGGCCAAAGTTCACCGGGTTAATGAGTTTGACTGCTTGCATCGCTTCTCCTCGAGGGAGCTCGAGCTGCGTCGGGTTCGGCGCCATGATGATTTGCTAACGGACAAGATTGATTAGACAGAAGCGCAACTCGCGACAAAAGACAATTAGTTGAAGCTGAACAAATACGAAGCTCCAATTTGACTCAAGTGTCATAAAGTGGCACCCGCGACAAGCAAATTAGCGTTGAGTCTGGGTCGTCGGCAAACCCCTCGGTAACCTTGGTCGGGTAAGGTCGCCCAGCCACGTTTAGCACAGTACGACGCTGCACCATCTTCCCCAGACAGACCCCAGCTTTCCCCGGACTTGTAGGTGCACCGTTATCCCGGGTCAACCCTGTTAACGACCCTGACAAATGTGAGCATAAGTATCAGGCCCTGGCACTCGAAATGTTGTATTCAATATCTCAACAAACACAATTGGATCAACATGTCTGACTCTGACAAGGGCGCCGCTATTCATCACGATGAAGGTATGGCTGAGATACAACCCCAGAAAACGGTTGATACCGTCCACAAAGATGAGGCCATGAAGGTTTTGGCTGCCTACCAAGGCGATGAGATGTGGACCGATGAGGAAGAGAAGAAGTTGCGCCGTAAGATTGATTGGAGACTAATGCCTGTTCTCTGCGCAACCTACATGCTGCAGTACTACGACAAGGCCATGCTTTCCCAAGCGGTATGTACTCCAAGTCCCAGCTCCTAGCAGCTTACTGACTCCATGTAGGCCATTTTCGGATTGAGAGACGACCTTGGGCTCCTCACTGGAGATCGCTACGCCATGTCGGCCTCTATCTTCTATCTTGGCTTTATCGTTGGAGCCTACCCTTCCATGATGCTTGCACAACGATACCCGATCGAACGAGTTGCTTCCGGTATTGTCACTATCTGGGGCGTCTGTCTTATCCTGACGGTGGTCTGTAAAGACTACAGAGCACTCTACACACAGCGGTTCTTTCTTGGGTTATTGGAAAGCGGTATCAGTCCCATGTTTATGATGATTGTCGTGAGTGGTTAGGTGTCTTGTGGGCTAGTGCACCTACTGACTCTCCTAGGGGAGCTTTTACAAGAAGAATGAACAAGCCATGCGAATGGGGTAAGTACCTGCACTCGTCTGCTTCTGCGCATGTATTGACATCGTGAATAGCATCTGGTACAGCTGCACCGGTTACGTCTCCATCATTTCTCCCCTAATCAACTATGGCTTCGGTATTCTCAACGGAGGTGTATCCTCTTGGAAGTATATGTATTACTTCGCCGGCTCTCTCACCATCGTATGGGGCATCATACTTGTCTTTGTATTGCCGCCTGACCCAGTTCGAGCGAAGGGCTTCAACGAAAGAGAGCGATATATCCTTGTCGCTCGACTCAAGACAAATAACTCTGGAGTTCGAAATACTCACCTCAAAGTCGCTCAGATCTGGGAACTCTTGTTGGATACCAAGTTCTGGGCCGTTTTCGCTATCGCCTTCTTGTCAATGATCGCCAACGCTCCCATCTCGACCTTTGTCCCTATTATCATCAACGGATTTGGGTTTAGTACTCTCAACTCACTACTCCTTATGATGCCATGCGGTCTTTATGCTGGTACACTTCAGCTGCTTATGCCCTACTTGGCCTATCGATACAAGAATGTCAGGACATGGTTGGTATTTGTCGCTCAATTGGGTACCATTCTGGCGTCTCTGCTGCTCTGGCTACTGCCTCAGACAGCAACGGGCGCTCTCTTGTTTGCTGTGTATATCTTGCCATCAGTCGGTGGTGGCTATGCGGTCCTCATGGGTCTGCAAATTGCCAATACTGCAGGATACACAAAGCGTTCTGTCGCTTCTTCTGGGCTCTACATCGGCTACTGCTTGGGTAAGTCTCTATCGAATGTGTTGTCAGCGGGTCATCTAATCTCCGTCATAGGTAACTTTGTCGGACCCTTGTGCTTCAAGAAGGAAGACGCGCCTCGCTATGTGCCCGGTTTTATCGTCGTGGTCGTCACAGCCATTGTTGCTGCTCTACTAGCCATCGCGTACCGCGTCATGTGTATTTGGACTAACAAGAGGCGCGACAAGGCTGGAATCATGGAAGGTTTCGATCATGCGTATGAGGATGATCTCACTGATAAGAAGGTATGTGTTTTCGTTCACGAGCTAGAGCGACTGCTGACGAATCAGAATATGCAATTCCGCTATATCCTCTGAGTGCTTGGTGCGGGACAATTCGGTCGTGTGTGGAGATACCGTATCTGCTTGTTTAATTGATATGTTTGTAGTTTTGCATGATTTCTCGGTCTGGACTTGACTGTAATTGATCTTACTTCTGGAGAGGGAGATGAGATGCTCTGCCGATGACGCGAATTATTTCCACGAGTATTTGGGGCTTGCAGCCATGTCACATGATCGGATTGTTTGAAGTGAGATCCGTGTGGACGCTGTTATCTTATCTAGTTTATCTTATTCAGGATAATTGTGCTCTTCTGTAAATTCAGCGCGTGGATATAGTCACAAACTGCGTTTGTCACAAGCACATACGACCATAGCTCGCAGAATACACGGGATCCCGTCCGCTCTCCCATAGTTAAGCTGCGAAGCGCTGGATTAGTAGTTGGGTCGGTGACGACCAGCGAATCCCCGGTGTTGTATGTTCTTTGCATTTTTTTGCATGGTCTCCAGCCTAACCATTTACAGCTAAGAGCGGACGTCCTTTTTGCCGGCCCATTGGCCGATGGAGCTTTTTCAAGACCCACAGCGTGTCTTGACCCTTCCGAAGAGACGCGTGTACCAAAGTTATATACGAGATCTGCTGGTAGTTAATATTTTGGAAGGGTTCGAAAATCTCATCATTATCGAAAACAAGTTTTTATGATCAAGTGCTATCGTGTCATGAAGTGTTTGAGCTTTGAAGGGGTTGACTTTGACATTTGAGAGTGAAGCGTGATATTGGGCAAAATGTTATACGAATCGGGCTGTTTCTACCGTCGTCCAAAATTGCAATTCAACCCAAGTGAAACCTCGCTCTGTTGGGCAATATGTTAAAACGATACTGAGAAGCCTCGAAATGTTAGCAAGATAAAACCCAACAGCTTCTAAGCTTCAACACCATGAATTGTAGCATTTATCTGTACATGTGTTGTTCCGTTTGCACCACCTACCCTAAGGCTCAAGCTGGTGGTGTCGACTTGCCATGCGTTATCTTATCTGTGCCAAGACACGCTCATCACCTGATGAATAATTTCCCCGCTTTCTAAGTCTTGATTTATCCCGGCGTTAGGTACCCCTTGTACCCTCGGCATTAAAGTTGGGTCCGGGGTCTTTAGGGGCGGGGATACTTGGTTTAATACATGGGGTTGATCTCGGCAACTATCTGCAAAAACCTACCGTACAATCTCTCTACTCTACCATCCGGCAATGACAGAACTCGTCGGCAACTGGCTCCACTTCACAACTCAACAACCGAAACGTAAACGTGCTGAGGCTGTGTGTTTCTTTTGTCATTCGAAGAAGATCAAGTGTGATCTGCAGGTAAGTTACTCCAACCCATTCAGTGCCGAAAACAGACATGCCGGACCCTGACTGCGTACCAGAGCCGAAAGTCCAAGGGCCACGCAAGATGCTCCAACTGTGACAATCAGGACCAGGACTGCCACCTTCGGCCCTCCAAGAGAGGCAAGCAGCGCCGCAGAGCGTCCACTCAAGCAGAATGCGGAACCGAGGCTGGGGTCCTCACTCAGGGCGGTAAGTTATGCGCTTGAATGCTATTGCAAGGACCACATTGACCACCTCCAGGGGAAGATGCGGGCGACAACAGATCAGAAGCGCCCAATGTTACAGCTATCGAATTCGGACATGATCTAGTGGATCAGGGCATGGTCGAGTCACCAGCCTCCGCGAATGCCTCAACTCCAAGGGTGGTATTCGCTGTGCCCTTGACCGAACCCCCCGAAGTCGAAGTCACTCATCAGACCCAAGCGAGCACATCCCCAACAGAAGGCGCCGGTCGCAGTCATGCAGGTGATGTTGATACTGGGTTCCTCCAAATCTACGGGCCCGAGAACCAACTTGAGGCCGAACAGCAAGAGCTTGTCGCGAATCTCGAGCTTCGAAACCCAGCATCAGATCCTCGACAACAAGAACTTCAACAAAGTTTTTCCGAAACTTATTTCGAATATTGCTATCCATGGTGTCCTGTTCTTGATCGCCAGACACTCGAGTCCGAACTTGAGAGATCTCCCATGCTTGCAAATGCACTTGCACTTGCTGCAAGCCATATACAGCCACCTTTGATCCCACATGAAGGACCGGCTTCATACTACAAGAAAGCGAGAATGATGTTTTACGAGGATGAAGAACCGGATATACTTACGGCGCTCAAAGCCATCTCGCTATTCTACTGGTGGGCACCACGTTCACCTGCTACGGCTCACCGACATGCGTCTTGGTGGTGGACTTCTGTTATTATAAGACATGCACAGCAGATGAACATCCATCGTGAACCACAGGGGGCTGTAGCATCTACGGAACTCCACCTAAGCCTACGGAGGCGACTATGGTGGACTGTGTTTGTAAGGTTACTGCCTCGGAGCTTCGAGCATATGCTAACTATCGTTAGGCACGCGAACGACTGACATCTCTCTGTCAAAGTAAACCCTGCATCATTTGTCCAGAAGACATGACCATTAAGGAAGTCCAGCCAACTGACTTTCCAAGCGATCCTGCATCCCAAAAGAAAGGTCGAATTTTTATGTATTGGGTTCGCCTTTGCGGCTTGATGGGGAAAGTCTCCAAGGTTTTATCCAAGTCAGTTGACTCGACGTCTGCTCCATTTCCTACAGAATTGAGACAAGAACTCGTTGAATGGGTGCAGTCATTGCCACCTGATCTGCAACTTCCCATCGGCTCAAGTCGTACAGAATCCTTTGATCGAGACGTCCATCAATTGCATCTTCCTTACCTCACCACCATTATCGTCATGCATCTCCAAAGAACAACCCCAGATCTTCCTCAGGCCCTGCCACCGGCAATACTGGCTGCCTCTTGTATCGCTAGAGTCCTCCGAGATATCCTCTCTCGTGGTAATGCGCGCTTTCTCATGGCCATTACATGCTGGTATTGCGGCACAGCTTTTATCGCTCTTCTCCAAGCAAGTCGAATCAAGCAGTTCTCAAAGGAAGCTGAGGAAGGTCTGGATATCTTGGATCAAGCAGTAGGTCAGCTTCAGCATATGTGGGCATCTGCCAATGTCATACGACAAGGCTTTGAACGGCTTCGCGCGTTGCCACGTACCATGATGCATCCTGGCAGGACAAGAGCCACTGACCCAAATGGAGCCAATGGTGGCAGCCGAGGAGACTCAAACACATCATCGAGCGACTTCGACTGGGTGCGTTTGTTTCCGTTTGTGACTAGATCGACTAGTCAGATTGCGGATTGTCTCCTCGCTGACAATGAGTTTGGTACCACCACAACTGCCTTGCCTTCACCGGAGAATGCGGTATTTCACGAAGATTTACTTAATCGTTATCAGGATTTGTTGGAACCATTTGTTGATTATAATTTCGATTTCTCGACTATCAACTTGGACATCTTGTAACTATACAAAGAAAGGTGGCGGCATTGAAGATGGGAACTAATTCCCCCTTATGCGCCATAGAACAGAGTTAATAACGAAGAATAAAAAACATGTTTCTATCTATGCTCTCTAGCTTAACTAATGGTATATCATCGATCGGATGTAATTAACATCGAAGTGTTTCTGCCTTCTCCACATACCAAGACAGATCACTCTCAGGATCCATCTCAAAAGCCGTAAAACCATTACCCATAAACCTGAATGGGTTCGACGTATTGTAAGTGATATCAAAGTCCTCAGCACGGATCTCCCCAAGCATGCGGTTAAAAAGATGAGCGCTACCACCAAACAACGCTGTAACTCTTCCATCAACCTTGCCTCTCTTATACCAGCTAGTGCAACCACCGCTCCAGACAAGAGTCTTGTGAACCTGATCACAGTACTTGATGAAAGCATCAACCTTATCTTGTTTGGGAACAACGTACTTGATATCTTCGGATGCCATCTTCTTGATCCATTTGACAAAGTAGTCGCCTGTCCAGTTGAGAGATTCCACGAGTGAACCATGTCCGCCGAGACAGTTGGGACCCATCATCATGAAGTAATTTGGCATAGATGGTACGGCGACTGATATGTATGCTTCAGGATCTTCCTTCCACTGCTCTCGAAGATCGATGTTGTTTAAGCCTACAATCGGATAACGTGGTCGGAAAGAGACATCAAAGCCGGTGGCGTAGATGACTGAGATAAGAGTTAGTCTGAGATACGGGGGTGGTTGAGACAGTGTCTACTTACTGACGTCTACCTCATGCTCCTTACCATCGGCAGTCCAAAGGCCCTTCTCTGTCACTTGTGTAATTGCACTATCTGTCAAATGACAATTCGGTCGCAGGAATGACTCTAGGTATCCAGGTCCTGGCGTTATACGACGACAACCCAACTCCCACTTTGGAATCAACTTTGAGCAAAGAACTGGGTCATGTCCAAGTTTCTCGGCCATCTGTTCGGCCGCCATCTTCATGCCTGCTTCATTGTTCTCACCCCTCCTAAAGATGTAGAAGGACTTGTTGGTCCGGGAGATGATACCCTTACGGTGCTGGAGATGAAGCTCTGGGTCTTGGAAGTGTGCCCTGTCTTGATCTGTGTATCGAGGATTCGGGTCATCGTCCTCCCTTCCCAAGTGTTTCGAAGGAGGGGCTCGGTAGAAGACCCAAGCGGGACCTCGGACAAAGTTGGTGACCTCTGTACCAGGTAGCTTTGCCATTTGAGGAACTATTTGGATTCCCGACGAGCCATTTCCAATCACAGCTATGCGCTTGTTGGAATAGTCAAAGTCATGGTCCCAACTCGCTGAATGTGTTGTATGGCCCTTGAAGTCTTTTAGTCCGGGAATCTTCGGCCACGATTCATGTCTTCGTATAGTTAGCAATGCTGTGCATAAGATGAAGGTCGGTCAAAACTTACACAAGCACTCCCTGAGCCGAAATTAATACGTGACAGTACTCATCCCTCTGGATATTCTCATGCTCTACCGTGACCTTCCATTGGCCTAGGTCATCCAACCATTCCGCCCCAATCACCCGAGTATTGAGTTGAAGATCACGATCAAGATTCCACTTCTTGACTGTTGCCTTCATGTAAGAAAGGATGTCACCTCCACTGGCGTAGAACCTCTCCCAATTAGGATTGGGGTCAAAGGGAAATGCCTGAACGCGATTAGATGAGTACAAGTAATCGCTGGGTTCAGTAACATACATAGATATGAGCTGGAACATCGCATTGAACGCCGGGGTAATTGTTAGCCAACCATGTACCACCAATGTCGCTTCGGGCCTCAAAGATGGTGTGGTCTACGATGTCTTCCATCTCGGGAAACCGGTGCTGAAACTTGTGCGCCATCAGAAGACCAGAGAAGCCGGCACCAATGGTGATGACTCGGACTTTGCGTGGCGTGTATGCGAAATCTTGGCTGAGTTTGAAAGGATCTGTAGTATGACCGTTGGTATGACCGTTGGTATGACCATTGGTATGACCGTTGGATCCATTACGGATCTCTTCTGTCTTCATGACAACCTCCGGAAGCTCTGTCGCTGGCATTCGCGAGAGGTCCTCAGCCGCTTGGGCTTTGGTCTCTGGAGATTCGACAAAGGCAGGCATGGTAACCACCTGAAGTAAAGCCTTTCGAGGACTGTGGTTTCGATCGTCCTTTGGCGTGGTGAACCGTTGATATCGATTAAGTAGCGGAAGATCGTGCAAGTCTTTGTTTTTTTCCCTTTGTCGTTAGTGCATCAAATGTTTCCTGAAGCACTCATTATATCTTGCAATTGACAGGATCTCGCACGAGCACTCTATTCTGGGGTAGTCTACAATAAGCGGCTGCTCACCATCGCCGTAATTGAGTTCGGCAAAGACGGTATTGGGCCATGTTGCTAACCCCTCCCAACCCTCTTCGCTCATAGCCGAGCACGTTTCCCAAAGTCCCTTGCAGCTGAACAAACATTCGGCATTCAAAAAAAGGTCCCTCGCCTATTTCTTGATGAGCCCGGCTATCCCGATTGGGATTACCGACACTCGATCGACATCGGAGGTTGAGTGCGGGGTCGGCAAACGATACCCGCGAGAAGAGCAGGCCTGAAAGCTGCTTCAACGCTAACTACTGAGGGGTTCCTCGATGTGTGTTGATGACTGTCTTATCATATGAAGCTTAAACCCGGCCATCAATTGTCTGAAGTGCTACGGCGTCGTTTCAACCGTTAATTGTCCAAGCTAATCGCACATCACCCAATACTCAACCATCCAACCATGACTCTTGACCGTTATTCCTATGATGGTCCTATAGACCACACAGTCACTCCCAAACTGGAAAATGTGCGGGGAAAGTCGGTCATTGTGACTGGAGGCGCTAATGGTATGGGCGAAGCTTTCGTGAGAGACTTTGTCGCTGCTGGCGCCTACGTGACCCTTGCGGATGTCAACGAGCAGCGTGGTCAAGCAATTGAGGCAGAACTCAATGCTAATGGGACAACATGCGCTTTCGTAAAATGCGATATCAGAGATTGGGATCAACAAAAGACAGTGTTCAACAAAGCCAGAAGCCAGAGTCCAAGCAATAGTGTTGACATTGTTATTGCAAACGCTGGTATTAGCCGGAGCTCTGGCGACAGTTTGTGGACTCTAGATGGTGAGTGTTTACACTTCCCCTCATTTCATATCAAATGGTGTATCTGATCCTAACTGCGAATCAAGACTCAAATGGTGAGCCAACAAAACCCGACTTGAACATCGTTCGCGTCAATATAGACGGGACATTCTACACATGGAAACTGGCAGTTCACTATTTTCGCCAACAGCCAGTCAACGAGGAGCGAGATCGTTGCTTCATCATCACAGGCAGCATGGTGGCATGGATAGATTCTCCTGTAAGTCATCATCAGGGCTTTCTATAGCTTTATACCTGACAGAATGTGTAGGGCAACTGGGAGTACACGGCTACAAAGTATGCTTTGCGAGGCTTCATGAGAACAGTTCGAAGATCCAGCCATGAGCAAAACATTCGGATCAATTATGTTGCGCCATGCTGGATCAAGAGTGCTATTCGAACGGCAGAGTATGAGAAGTGGCTTATCGATCATGGAGTCGAGTTTGGCGAGCAGAAAGATGTTTCTAGCTGCATGTTAAGAGTTGCTACTGATAAGTCTATCAATGGTGGGTAACAGGAACAATGCTGAGGTCTGTCTACTAACGTCTTTCGCAGGTCGCTCTTTAATGATAACTCCTCGATCTATCGCCAAGGAGGGATTCGTGGATATTGATAGAGAAGACTATAAGGACACTCCAGAAGATGAGTATCTGAAGAAAGTTCAAGCATCCCAGCTCGTAATCATCAAAGACAAGTGGTTGGACGATTACAAGGTTAGGATATATAAAGATTAAATTAAAACACTAGCTATCATCTAAACAAAGTTTTACTACCTGGGGTTATCAATCCTTTTACAATTACTCTCCCAAGCACTGTTTCAACTCCTTCTCAGAGAACCTCAGAACGATTGTTTTCCCCGACTTGCCATCGAAACCAACAAGGTCGTCCAAAACGACTACTTCATTGTCGAGAAATCCCGCAGGCAACTTTATCAAGTTGCGACGGCGATACTGAATCCATCCTTTTCTAACCTCAAACAATAGAATGAAAGGAAGTCGCCGGGGTTCGGCGCCTGGTTCTAACGGTGCTAGAAGCTCCCTTGGGAGAGGTAATAGACCCAGTTCTGTGCGGATGCCAGAACTACAATGTAGGAATTCGAGGACCCCGTGAAGCACACAAGGGGCTTCAGTTTCGGCAAGAATAACTCCGGTCTCCCAGTTCAAGATAGTCATTCTTACATCAATTGAGTATAACATGAACGTTCCGATAAGAGAAAAGGCTAGAGTGCGGCACTTTCTTACCCTCACTGTTGTGACAACCTCCGCCGTTGCCAGCTTCCAAATGACGATTACATCATCAAACGAAGCTGCAACAACAGTCGCGTCGGGCGACAAGGCTACTTGTTTCAGCCATCCGCGAGGATAATTCCTGTGCGTTATGTTCCCTACGCAATTCTGGGTAGCCAGGTTCCAGACCCGTATTCCACCTGACACATCTGTGGCTGCAAGCCATTTTGAATCTGGAGAGAATGCCTGTGGCTCGCATCCTTCTTCGGAGCCCCTTAATACGCATCTGAGATTGAAGCCTTCGCGCTTTCTGTCCCAGACACTGATTTTGCCTTGTTCCCATGTACATGTTGCCATGATTTGGGAATTTGGTGAGAAGATGAGTTGACCAAACTTTCCTTTCAATTGGAATGCAGCGCAGCCATCGACCAAATTCCAGACATCGAGACAATCTTTCTTCGGCGTAGTTACCACGAGCGTTGAATCAGGAGAGAATCGTAGGTCCCACGATCGTATCGGTAAAGGAGCAGAGATCCGGAACTCCTGCAGGCCTTTACCTATGTCTCTGCCCCTACTCAATGTTTTGACGTTGCCATTTGCCAATATCCGTGCCACGCTTAGTGGGTCAGGTATGATCTTAATGGCCACAGCCCTGCCGTTGTCTTTCGGGGGTTCTTTCAGAAGTCTGGGCCAATCCCATAGCTGAATCAAGCCGTCGCGTGGAACCAAGGCCATGACCGCCCCATCAGGCGAAAACAAGAGCGAACTGTCAGAGCGTGGGTTCAGTTGTAATGTCGATACACTGCTACCCGTTTTCAGATCCCATACTCGGGTACTGTATTCTTTGTCCCATATATACGATTGGGAAACTCGTTTTTCCTGGATTGAAACAATATGATCTGTTCGAGGAGAGAATTGGGCCTTTTTGAGAGAATCTCCCCAGTCGGAAAGCATAGACAAGCATTCGCCAGTTGATATGTCCCAGACTCGAAGGCTTCGGTCATCAGAGAGTGTTGCGATGCGACTCGACTCGAATGAAAACAAGATTCCTACGACGACAGATAAATCTTCTCTCAGACGACAAACGCATTGCGCTTCCTGGAGATTCCAGATCAGGACCTCATGCTCCCCCGACTGCCCTGAGATAACAGCCAGCAGCTTGCCGTCGCGCGAGAATGCAGCAAGTTTTGTATGCTCGGTCGTGTCATACTCTTCGTAACTAGGAGCCTGAATGCCGAGGATCTCATCGTCCTCCTCAAGACACCACAAGTGAACTCCATTATCGTTACTAACCAGCATGATAGCTGTGGATAACGGTGAGAACTCGACGTTTAACCAACTGGCCGTAGGAGGCTTTATGACGATCCGCTGCACCCAGGCCCCGGTTGACCTATCCCAGATTATCACTTCTCCATCAGAGAAAGCGCTTAAGACGCGTACAGAGTCTTGGGAGAATGTTAGATCCTGGGGTAAATCTTCGAAACTGCCACAGTCGGAAGAACATCCCCCGTCTGCTAGATCTACGACTCGGAATTGGAATCTCTGTAACACAACAGCTATCACTTTCCCATCAGAGGAAAATGCCGCTTTATGCACAGGGCCGCCGGTGTCATGCTCTTCAACACGCACGCCTGTATCAGTACTCCAAACTCTAACCTGCCCCTCATAAGATATGGAGGACAGCAATTTTGAAACCGACGAGAAAGCTGTCGCCTTTGGATGTTCTCCACCTTGAAACACTTGCAGACGAAAATCCCAATCGAGAGCCTTGTCTGCTATTTGAGTATAACATGATGGGGTCTCCGTCGCAAAAGTCTTCCCAAAGATGCTATTCGTCGGTGCAAAAACCAAGACAGATGAGTAAAGTTGCAAAGGAGTACTATCGACGTCAGACGCGTGTCGATGAAGAAATACGATAGCGTCGTCAAGAAACTCAGCTAGCTCAGAGGCGTCGCTTATCTGCCGTGAGGTGTTACAATTAGTCAGGTCATGTTGTGAAAAGGATAGTATATTAGGCATCATACCTCTACTACCAGGGTGGTTTGTAAAGATTCGATCAGTCTAGTGACTTGCCAGAGTTTACCCAGCAGGGCCAAAGCCTCAACCCAGTGTAAGAGATGCCCTTTCAGAAAGTTTAATATCACCGACACGTCCCCTTCCACGAAACCTGCAGCTTTTTGGTGATGCACCCAGTGAATACACGCATATTGGACCTCTGGAGGCAAACATGCATTAATAAACTCCGGTTTTAAGGTTGAGCGAGGTTTTCCAGGGTGTCGTAAGTGGCATATGTCTGACGTCAGACCGTCCATGACCCGGAAGCAGTCTCTCACAAGAGCTCGGGCTATCTGCTTCTCATCCACCCAAACGGGATTGGTCTGAAGGTATTCAGGATTGACAAGATAGTCTCGAAAAGACAAGTGAAGCATTCGGATAGGTGCTTCCGAGGATGACGGGACGTTGAGAACAGAGTGAAGGTTGTCTAGCATGTCATTAATCATGTATTGTGGTATGTCCAACAATCGCGAAAGCGTCGAGGATGATTGCGGATTGGCGAGAAGTATGATAGACCCAACAATACGTCTGAAATCACGCTTGATGCTTTCCCTCTCACTTAGTGACTATCCTTCAGGAAGCAGTTGGCTCAATACGGGCCGATAGGTCATGTCCATCTTCGAGAACGCTCTGCCGGCCTGTGTTTCTAGGGCATTGTGCAGCTGCCTGGCGGGGTTTCTTCCCTTGTAGTCGGCAATGAATCGACATACAGTGGCAGCAAAAATAAACAGAGGGATGGCTTTTTCCGTAAGCACTCGGATGTGTTCGTCACCAGGCCAGTCCAGAGGCAGACTCCGACTCTTTGAGACTGTTGAGTTCCAGTTATCCCGAATATGTGCCAGCTCATACCGTAAGAACAGAGATATATCGTGTTCAATAATTGGAGCCGCTACTTCATGGAGGATGAGGTTTTGATAGGTGCCTTCCACAGCTTTGAAGCCGAGTCGGATGGGAAGCTCCGGGCGGCTAGTAAGAAAAATCCGAGGTTGAGGGCCCTTGGTAGTTTTAATTTGCGAGAAGAGATTGATGATCAGTTTGATATCGTTATCCAACTCGCACTCGTCTAGCGCGTCGACGATTATGACGACTGTGGACATGGGGGGAAATTTGGGTGAGCTCCTAGATAGAGGTTCAGTTATAAGCTTTTCGAATTGGACCTTCAGAGCTTTGCTAGCAATTGTAGGATCACGCTGGATGGCCTGCTGGATACGGGTTGCGAGGGCTGGATAGCTTGTAGCGAGTTGTCGAGCTATTGTAGGAACGAGTTTCAACATGCTTCCCCGGTCCGTTTCACCCCTCTTAAAAAAGAAGGACACACCTAGTCGTCTCTCGGTTTGTTCAATCTTTGACAGCGACTGAGCAAGCGTGCGTGATATTGTCGATTTTCCAGTTCCTGCTATTCTATTAAGCCAGAAAATGGTCTTCGCTTGTGGATCATGAATCCAATCATGGACCTCTTTCAAAAGATCCACTCTAGTCTCAGGCAAACATGTTGGATTGTGTTCTTCGGCGTGGGAGTCGAAAGCGGCGTCACCGACGTACGGTAGCTTGTCGAGGGTTGATCTTTGTTGCTCAGCTTCAGATCTGTCGTCTAGATCCACGAGAATGCCACTGTATTGAAAACACAGTTAGTTATCATGGATTTATGCTTTCGCGATAGATCGAATAGTTCAAGACTTACGCCATATCGACTTCGAGCACGCGCATAATTGCTTCAGTTGATTGCTTAACGTCCTGAATGGCACTATTAACCTCGTGTTTTTGAAGCGGCCATTTCATGCCGGATCCTCTTGATCGATTCGACAACAGAGCTTCTAGCTGCCTGAGCTTGAACTGGCCGTCTCCCATGGCATGAAGAAGTTTGGAAGAGGCCTGTAATTTGGCACGCTTTCGCTCGTCGTCGAGTAGAGACCTCAGCTTTTCAGATTGGTAGTGGAGCTTGTGTGCGGCCAGAAGCAGCTGGGCGCGTCAGTCTTTGGCGTTCTTGACATCTTGGGCGTATTTGGAACACCATGAGATGACTTTGAGTGACAAGTCAACCACCGCAATTACGTTTGCGACGATGCCTAGGCCTTCTAGCCCTGACATGGTTTGAGCGATCGGTTGTGATGATAAGTTGAAATGCGGGGTTTTCTCACCAGGCTCTGAGTCTGAGTGTTGGGCCTGACAGCATAAAACGCCATGTGTGTCTCACGTGTTCCGTTGATGTTGGAAGATTCAGGCTGGCAAATGATTGGCAAGTATTGTTTCCGCAGCGCTGATCCTTGCAACTCATGGAAACTATCGCGTCAGTAAGACTGCTTCTTATCTATTTTTAGTGTGGCCATACTAATAGTCAATCAGGGTCGCATATACCTAACCTTTCGAGTCACTATTTGAAAATCGCGGGTTGTCGGGCTTTAGTAAGATAGCCACAGAGATGTAAAAAGGGCAGATGTCCGATGATATGGAGTTAGCTGTTGATAGATATTATAGCAGCCGTCAAGCCTGGAGATTTGAACATAGGGTTTGCGGGCCTGGGGTGATGAGCCTGTTGAAAAAACACTCTTTTGACCGAGTGGGCCAATATTCTGTTCCCTCTGCGCGAGTCCATAGGTATGGGTTGTATTAACAGTCAATGTGAAAGGGCTGACAGCACTATGATATGAATATTCGTCACGCTCGCGGTTGAGATGAGTAGCTGCCACGCCTTCTATCCCAATGGATGGGTCGTCTCAAACTAAGACTCTCGAGGAGATGGTGCGTATTGGGCATGATACCTTTAGGGTAAAGAGAAAGAAGAAAAGAAAATCTCGATTGTGTCTTCTAGGCGTGTGACCTTGTTCTATCTCTTCGAGGAACTTTCTGTGGTGCCAATATATGTATGTGGAGATGGTGGGCGTTTGAGACTCGCGAGCAGCCGTTGCCTCTGCTCGTGGAAATCGTACCGAATTCCCATGAATTGAAATGTTTCCGGGGCCGATAGGTCCAGGGAATCAGGCATGAAGACCATTTCTCGGGGGACAGTCAAAGTCAGATAGTCCTTGCTTATAAAGCAAATTTTGACGCTGGTTTCTCCGCGATAATCTCCGAGCACGAATCCTTCCAGTCCAGCTTCTTGAGGGGGTGCAAAGGTGGCGAAGTCGCAGCCACAATTCACATTAAAATATATGTGGCCGTTGAGTTCAGTTATGTTGTCGTTGGGTGGATACTCAATGCCCCCTGGTCTTATAGCCTCCTCCATGTTATAAAACTCGACATACTTAGTCGGATAGTAATAGGGATCATAGCAATGATCAAAATGTTGGACAGAGTATAGTTTGAAATAGCCGAGACGAGGATCAAGCTTGGGAAGGGTATCACCATGTTGAACAGTCTCCTGCAAGTGTTTGTAGGCTTCCTACACTTCCTTCTCCTTCTGAATTTCAGACTCTCGTCGCTCTTCCTTCTTTTTTCGCTCTCGTTCTCTCATATCTCGCAATTCGCGTTTGCGTTCTTCGCGTTCGGATTTTAACTCATAGTAGAAATGAGCATCTGAACCGTCGTATGGCTTCTGACTCTGATTGTCACCAGTATCATCGAAACACTCGCAATCGCAGTTAGAGTCACTATCGCACTCGCATTCGCCATGTTCAGTGGTGTTGTCCTCAGCTGCCTCACTCGGCTCTTCAAGCTCGGATAGATCTTCGTCAAAATCTTCCGGCTCCACCTCTCGATCTTTCTTGATCGTGAGCCTGACGAGGCGATAATACCAGGCTGGAAGGTTCGGTTCGGAAGCAGGACGATTTTTTCTGGCGGCTTTGTGCGAAGACCGAGGCATTTTGAATATAATAATGAGTCTTGTCTGGGGGAGACATTTGATTATCTTTGAGAAAAGACCACCCCCTGATTATGGAGTCCAGTCGATTAATGGAGATAAACGGTTCAATATTAATCCGGAGCAAGATTGCCAGCGAAACTCCGCTCAGCCAGACTCTGGCAGGCGGTCCGCTAAATAATCGACACTCTGCCTAACTTTACATAATAGGAGACAAAATAATTTACGCACCTTAGGATGTTCTTAGCCTAAAATATGCTCTAATTATTATAGTAGCTTATCCTAAAGTTAGGCAGAATACTAATTATTTACTAACCTACTTGCCTGGCTTCTAGGACTCGCTTTACCATCCAAGTATTCCGCTATAGTATCTACGATGTTAAAAATTTCTAGGCTTAAGTTTTTGGGATAGTCGTTTCTATACTGGGAGTGTCAAGTCCTCCGAAGGCTAGTTGGGTATAACCTATATCCTATCGACATAGACAATCGGCGGTCTTATTTCTTGATTAACCTAGCGGCGTGGCCGTAAGTAGCTGGACATTGAGGCCGTCAACGACTGAATCTATAAGCCCAAATCTGAGGCCACTTGATTTGACAGCATATGCGTAGAGACAGCTTTCTTCGTTGCATTTGCCCACTACACCCACAAGTGCGATATGTCAATGCCTACCAAATCTTAAGATAAGCCCCAACCCGACGCCAACGACGCTTCTCGTAGTGACGATCAAGCTGCTAAAGCTCTTCAACTGTAAGTGGTCGGCGTCTGGTGACGAGGTCTGCCGTTGCTGGATCTCTCCAAGGCGTTCTGAAGATGAGCTTGTAGCCAAGTGTAAAGGTAAAGATGATGATGAGGCCAATCATGTACCGGAAGAAATTGTACGTAGTTAAACCATCAGAGTCCTGGATGCAGCTATAAGTAGCATATTTTGAGGCATAGACTTGAGTTGGACTTACAAGAGCAAATGCTCCCGCCACGATACAGCAGGCTAGCATGGGGCACACGATCGCTAGTACAACCACGGGTCCGGGTGGCCACAACTTGACCTTCCAAGCATAAGCTTCTGAGAACAATGGATTATTCTGAGCCTTGAGTAAAGCTCGGAATCGGATCGAAGTGCTGGCCACAATAGCCCAATTCATAAGGAAGGACGTGCTAGTAATTGAGATGAACCAATCAAGTGTTTTGTTACCGTCCGCTTTACCAATTGAGTCAGACTTCTGTGGGCTCAAGAAAATGGAGTGAGTATCTCTCACCTGTGAGACTCATGTAGGCCAAAACAGTTCCCAGTGTGGTTGTGATAAAAAGTGACCATCGTGGTCACCCCTCACTATCAACGTTGGCAATAAATTCGGGAATAAGCTTCTACAGCGCCATTTCTCTCAGGATACGCGCGGAAAGGTAAACGCCTTCCAGACCAATAGCCAAGATCGTGACAATCATGCAAATGTTAAACAAATGCGGTATACCTAAGATTCCTACTTACTAAACCGCAATGATGAAGGGTGAGGCTATTAAGCCGCCGCCACCAAGTAGGCGTGAGTGATCAGAGGGGACAAGAAGACTGACAAATATTACAGTAGAGAGGTACATGAAGTTGACACGGAAGGGTATGGGATTGGCGGCGTGGGCCATCGAATATCGGGGGTTTTGGGCTTCGCCACCCATAACACCGACGAAAACTCGGTCTCCGACAGCCCACATTGCTAGGAGAGCACTGTTTTCAAAGCTCTAAGCCGAATTTACCATTGTTAATTGCAACACTGCTTCAACGAATAGGTTCTGCCTTACGGTAAATCCGTTCTTGAATGCGAGACGATCAGTCCAGTATTCGCCGTGGTGCACAAAGCCCTATGGACCTGCACCACCGATAACGGCGATGGACAGAATGATCAACAAGATGAACAAAAAGATCTTGACTAGAGCACCTATGTACTGCAACCATGCGAAGACTGTATTGGGCATCATGAAGACGGCCTACGAGATTACCAGGAAGATAGTCACTGGTCTCGTCCGTCAAGGCTTGCAAGTTTTCTGGAGCGACCTACAGAGTGCGGTATTAGGTATAACGCCTTCAGCCCAGAAGCCAACAAGAACAATGAAGAAGACACCCTCAGCTGCGAATGTTGCTAGCCAGCCTGTGGTCGAATTCAGCTGTCCAACGCCATGTTGTGGACGAAGAGGCCTTTTTAACGAGCCACTCCGCAAAGCTAGCACCAAAAGCTGTAGCTGGATCAACCCATCGTCCCGCATACTCTATATAGTTGCCCGAGGTCGGAAACGCAATCGTCATTTCAGCGAGGGTGTGAAGGTTAGCCCAGCATCCGATACCAGCGGTGAGGTACGCCAGAAGCATGCTGCCCGGCCCGCCAGTCGCTAAAGCCTTTCCAGTTCCGATGAACAGACCACTTCCGACATTTGCACTGAGGGAATGAAGCTATTGATGAGGTCAAGGTTTGTCTAAATGACTGATAAAAGAATTGACATACATGCACCTGTCTTGTAGAGAACGAACGGTGATATCACCGTGTTCAGGCTCGGACGATCCATTAAGGATGTCGGCTTTCTCATCTTTAATGGGTTCTTGCTTCGATATGTCTTTCACTTGATCAGAACTCTCCACGAAACATTCGCCCAGCATTCCCTTTGCCGCCATAATATTCGATATCAGGGGAAATAGTTGCGAAGAGCGGGAAAAAAGTTAACAACAGAACAACTTGTTTAGTAATTCTTCGTTGAGACATAACTACGTCTTTATAAACATCGAATATGGTCAACTGGTTCTGGATCAATGCATTACAGATCACACAGCATCAGGGATCACCGCGTCGGATCAGCCCACCGACTCTCATACCCATATTTGACGATAAGCATAACGCTCAGAACGTGGGGAAGCGGGGAGTTCCATCATCCCATTGCCAAGGTACTGGGATGATGGTTTAGCAAGTCTAGTTGAGATATCTGGGTATGAATGGATCAATTTGATGACCAAGCTCGCGAAAAGTTACTAAGTACCCACCCTTATCTTATTGAAGTCTCACCTAGGAGCCTAGACTAGAGAGTCCAAGCTTTATAGACTTGGTGTCTGCCACCGACAATGGGATATGAGGCTTTGAGAGGGGGGCGGAGGGTGTGACCGATCATCTTGAAGCCAAGCCGGGATGCTTCCCGGTGAAATCATCCCTTACTCTGGCCATCCCACCCCATTCGCTCAAAAGTGTCAGGACGACAGATCAGGTCTTGTGGCTCTTTTATGGAACCTTCTATATCTTGTAGTCAGGAGTTGGAAAGTCCTGTCGAGATTCAGATTGAGAGAGACCTGGCCCCCATCTCCCTGAAGATGCCGACGTCCTGGACTAGGGTGATATTCCCCTGCCATTGATGGCATAGCCAGTTAGTAGCTCTCTACGTGAGTGTCACAAATGGCAAAATCATATGAGGACGCCACCTGTCTGCTTATAGACATGCCTCAGGCACACCATGATCCGGATCGAAGGAAAGGCAGAACGAAATTCCATTGTGCTAAGCAACAACAACCACAACAACTACAGTCAGAAAAGTTTACAAAAACCCATCAACTTTTTTTTTTTTCGTTTAACTACTAGCCTCAGAGCAAGGGGCCCTGTCGTCGAATAGAGAGCAAGTAGGACCTCTTCGCTTTTTTACAAGAGCTTGATCTCCTGATACGGTAGCTCATCGAATGCAGTCAGACCCCTACAGTGTTCCTCATCCGTGAATCGAGAAGTAAACACCCCGACTCGGTAAAACTTGTCTGGTTCTCCACCCTGTAGAATAACTAACCCCCATGCATGGCGCCTGCTTCTGTCGAGCTCATCGCAACATGCCATACAACGAGAGCAACTTGGGCAAGGGCTGCATTGGTCGCAAGTGCGTTGCGGTGCCTGATTCTCCAAGTCTACTGTAATGTTTATTAGCAAGTTTTGCTACCCGACTAGTTAGAACTTACACGGCGCATCTTTGCTTGTCGGCTCCTTTTTAGCCTTTGTTGCCCTTCTTGGATGAGTCTCATCATCGCAGTACTCAGGGAACCCGTCGGTACTGTTGCCTCTGCCTCCGCAGCTGCTTGCCAACAGCAATAGGAACATGTCTTGTACAAGCTCAACATTGAACTGTCCCATCCAGTCAATGTCACATCTAGCGTAGGATGAATTGCCATCGCCAGCAGCCCAAAGCTGTGCGACGAAGTATTCGTTCTCAAGGCCACGGAACATAGAAATTGGCCGGAGCTTCGAGATGATAGTTAAGACCCCACTCCGGAGCCTGCCAAATTGATTGACTCCATCCGCAACCATTTCTGGAACAAGGCTTAGAACTTCTTGCTTCACATGGTGTTCATCCTGAAGATAACACCCTGGTATCCCCCACTCTCGATAACGTTTCTGGTTAAGCCCACTCCAGGACGGCGCAATATACTGCGGTGGTGAGGACAAAGCTTTAGTGATAGTATCTAAATCGACGAACTTGCTTCCATCCGAGTCGTGCCATAGTAGATCACAAGTGAGATTGCCCTTCCACAGCCCAGCAAGATAGGTGTCTCCAGTCTTTGAGGCAAAGTCGTTGGCTATTCCCGAAATTGCTGGGAGTCTGTCCGACTCATGAGTTAGCTTGCGTTTGCCATACTGTGCGTCAAGGGAGTGCCAAAGATTGTACGAAGCTTGATTCTTAGCGACACCCATAATTTTCAACCTATAGTGGAAGATGGTGTTCGCCGTTGTAGATCCATCTTCTCGATAGAGGAGGTCCAAAGCTTGAACACATATCATCGACCTGCCGAAAAATATATTTCTGGGAGATAGATATCTTTCCTGGTAAGTCCATCCTCTTTCCTGCCACTGATAACGTTCATCGGCGGAGGGATCCGGAGAAAAAAGATATCCCGAGCTTATGGTGGAAACCTTAATCGCGGCAGATTCCCCTTGCTCGGCCAATCTGAAAGTTCCTGAGACTGATAGGTCAATGTGCGAATTGAATTCCACTTCCAAGGTCCGTATGGTACGTTTTAGAAACGATTCATGCGTTGACTCTGAAGATAGAGCGCAGATTGTAAGATAGGCATTGCGGTAAACCTCGTTCATTCTTGAGCTCTGTTTTTCCCAATCATCTTGGTCGTTCTGAATTATGCACAAGGCATCGACCCACAGATACCGGATACCCAGATCCTTGCAGACTCGTATGGCATCTTTCATAGCGGTTGTCAGTTTGTGTTTTGGGATCTGTTCGCAGAAACTGTCGATCGTCTCAGTAGTAGTCTTGAGTTGTGTTTGAGCATCGGCTGGACTACCCCAGCAATAACTCATGGCGCAGTATTTGACATTTTGTCGTTGGGTCTCTGACCAGCCAGCCGTATGCACCAGGCGAGAATCAAATGAATTATCGGCATGGACGTTAACTAGCCGAGTTGGCAGAGAGCAATCGTGAACAGGAAAGCCAAGCAAAGGATCCGTTTGATCAATGACTCTAGAAACCCAGGCGATATTCTCGGGGCACCATGCCTCTGTGGCCGTTTCATTATTTACACCCAGCCATGAAGCAATGTCATCTATCATTGTTAAGTCAAGTAAATCAGTCTATTTGAAGAACATTTCCTTACCGTCGTTCGTCTCAATCTTGAACATCAACAGTAAGTCGTCTGGTAAGCCCTCACCATTGACTTCTAGAACCATGCCGGAAAGCCGCCCGTCCTCGGCGACATGGGGCTGTATTATTCCGGAAAACCAGCAATAGGATGAATGAAGATCAACCTTTGCGCCGGTGACAATTCTATCGGCATAGGAGGCTATCACTGGCCCTAGCGCATGATACATGTATCGGCAAAGAGCGCATCCTGATTCGTTGTTTGATGCCGAGAGTAGAGGTAGATGTGGTAATAGATCGTCCCAATGACGAACAAGATGAGACTTGGGTTCATGACCTGATTCGAATTGAAGCTGCGGGGATCCATCGTCTGAAGTTCCCACTAGGCCACCGATCATGCTATCGTTGAGTCTGATTCCGATACAATCGTCGCAGAGGCCATCTTTACTCGAGAAGCTTCGGGACATGGTAGATTAACTGTAATACCAAAGAAGAAAACAGAGAAGTAGAGCGCAGGAGAAAAGCCTTAGTCTACAGTCTTGAAACTAAATTTAGGCTGATTGACTGCTCCACTACCTTGCATGAAAAATGGATGGCTGAGTCGTGGCTTTGTATTGTCGTAATGGCTTTGAGGGGATTTCTTTCGAATACAGGTTAAATTGAATAGATTTCAACAGGTCACTTTTAGTTAATGAGTTGATAGTAAAATGTTGAAACCTAGTGCAGACTTGAAGTCCATGTAATATATATCACATAGAAAGAAATGCAACGGCATAGTATGTGAACCTGTAGATTACATGATCAAGATAAAGGCCAATCAGCCCCGGCCCCTCCAACACAGCTGCCCGATTAATCAACAGTCCAATTAGGCAAGGTAACGTGTCATGTATGCTACAGTACGGCTTACAACAACTATTCTTTAGCACAGGATGTAACACGCGTACCCATATCTATTCAAGACTCCAGATGCTAAACTCAATGCGACAGTTGGCTATGTTTCAATCATACCTCAAGTCAAATTCCATAATGAACATAAGGCACCCATAACGGTCTAACAGGTGTCCTCTCGATTCCCATAACCTTCCGAAACTCACCACCCCTACCTCTCAAGTGCTGTACATTATCACTGCTAGCCCACTGCTCCCGAAGTTCTCGCGTAGCCCGATGAAGGCTTCTACTTACTGCGTCGTTACGCATATGCCCCTTAATCAAACCATCATACATCATCCTGGCTATGTCAACGCACAGTCGGTCGCTCACATCCCAGAGAGTTCCAATCACATGTTGAAACCCTGAAAGTTGAAAAGCAGTTGTCATGTGGATGCTCTCGTCCAAAGACCCGCGGCCTGAATTCTACTGGAGCCGCACGCCGAAAGATAGGCGAGAAATGGCATGTCCTGAGTAAATGGGTGCCTTCCTATCGAGATACCTGCAGCAAGTCAGCTACGCTATATACACATCTTCGCTTGCACATTTCTCAACCGTGCTGGCATTGAATCTTTCAAGATAGGCACAACAAATCAGCTCAAGATCGATGTATATTTCCAGACTGTCCCTCCCACCCTATCGTGGATTAGTCCTGATGGACAAGCTTGGGTCATTCTACCCCAAGAATCGAAGTCTCACATCAAGGTAGACCTGTTTAGCCTACCTCCTAGAAAGACAAG
Source organism: Fusarium stilboides (assembly GCA_014822085.1). Classification (NCBI taxonomy): domain Eukaryota; kingdom Fungi; phylum Ascomycota; class Sordariomycetes; order Hypocreales; family Nectriaceae; genus Fusarium; species Fusarium stilboides. The sequence continues at coordinate 142,764 of JAASAY010000115.1, forward strand.
GAAGGAATTGGAAGACCAGCTTCAACAGCATGTCGAGCAAGCAGACCTAAAGGAGCAGCGTCAAAACGTGATTGAATTTTGTGTAAATCTTTCGACGGGGGAACCAAAGCTCGAGAGACACGAAAAGGTTGCTGCTGGGGAGTTTGCGCAGTCCGGGCTATTGTCCATGGGGAATGAACCAGTAGTGCGCTTTCCCAAGTCATTATTCTCTTATATCTGTCTCTTGTACTAACTCCCTCGTTCAGGAATGCCTTGGGAAATCTCGCCCTTTTACTTAATCACGTTTTTGCTTCGGCGTGGGAACTCATCTTTCAAGGACTCGGTGCTTCGGTTGTTGACGTCAAATAAAAGACTGAACAGAAGGCAGTGGCATATATCTCTTTTGCTTGTCGCTGCACAGACTCGTGCCCAGAGTACTCAGCCTTACACCAGGATGCCGACACACTACTACAACGTTTCGAGTTAGCTCGTCGGCTCCCGGGGCCTTTCCCAGAAGTGCAGGTCATTGGTCGGTATTTTGTACCTATTGAAAGTCCGGCAAGGTACCAACAGGCACTCGAGGACGCCTTGGCGGATTGCAAACAAGTGCAACACTCTCTGGACGACTTGGAGCTAGCGGGTAGCATGAGCCAGGAAATTAAGAGGAATAACGTCAAGGCGTTGGACTCTCTATCCGGCCTTGCCTTGGGATTTGTCCCACTCGACGACAACTTGAAAGCGATGAGGTCGAGCTCAGACATGTTCTCTCGTCGGCAGACTGAGTTGGAGGTAAGTGCTCTCTCGGGGTACGTCCATGCGACCCGGACAAGCTGATCGGGAACAGCTACGGGAACAGCACCTACACGTCGCCAGGGCAATTTTTGATGATGGCTTTAAGAAGTATGAAGAGAACAAGGTTCGTGACAGTCGGAAACATATATCCTTCGGACCCATTAGTGGGCAAAAATAGTTTAATATTCTCTCACTAACAACCGCATTTACGATATGCAGGGGAAAAAACACGATATGGCTTTACTCACGGGAGCAGGCGAAATAGCTGCTTCTCTTGCCATCGCATTGTGCAGTATGCTCATAGTGTAAACCTTGTATGCTTTTGTGCTGTACTGACCTTGCTTGGTAGCTAACCCAGCGGCTGCGGTACCTTCGATCGTTGAAATGACTGCTATAGTCACCGAAGCAGTACAGCAGGTAAGCTTGTCTCTCGCATTGTAAGGGTTGTACAGCTTGTCTCACCTTGAACTTTCAGGTAAACCAGGACAGCTCCAAAGTGGTTAACGAAAAGCCCAAGGATGCAACATTCAAAGACAAGAAAGACCCCAAATCTCCGAGCAAGGCTATACATGTGGCAAAAAAAGTCGCGTCAACAGCGCTGAGCGCAGGGAGTAAGATGTACAAGGCTTGGCAAGCGCACAAGAACAACGAGATCCTGCGTGATCGAGCGGAGGAGCATCACGGCCTCATCCTCCATGGCAAGCTCACCGAAGCTGCAGCTGCCGGTATGTTCAATCCTCCCTTATTCTCGTTGTATTCAAGGTTAACACATCAAGCTTCTCGGACCATCTCGACTTCGTCGCCCCCAATCGCCTACTTTGGGTTTCTAGCTGATTGGGAAGAAATCAAGATACAAGTCGATGAGATGTTTAGAACAGTAGGCGTCACCCAAATATGCAAGTCTGATCATGCTAACACTCTGGTAGCTCAAGTTTAAATTGGGCTCGAATACTATTCAGGGTCTGGAGGAGTATCAGTCCGTACTTTGCATCATGATGGTTCGTGGCAAAGACCTTATCGAAGCCCAGCGTCAGCTCCAGGACGCTATGAGCTCCTATCACCGCGGTATCGCTGAGAGCTTCATAAGAAAGAATCGTGCGACAGAGATCAAGAAAGCTGCAGAGGAGATTATGGCGGGTACTCTGCCAACTCAGACGCAGATCGGTGACCTCAACGCTAGCCTAGTTGTGCTGAAGCGTGCTACCATACTGCACCTTCACCAGTACTTGTTGAGGCTCAAGTACCGCTCCTCACGTAACAACGATATCGCCGTCAGGGCTTCATCCGCAATGTCAGTTCACCAGCTGGATGGTGTTGTGCGTAACCTTAAAGCACAGGTAGACTCCAAAGCAAAAGACGGTCAAAATGAGCAGGAGCTTTCTCGAATTGAGCTAAGCACAACCGATGACCAAGATAAAAACGTATTTGTTGGGGAATGGAGATCTTGGCTCACTGAGTTAAAGCTCATTCCTTTTAAGATCGATTACAAGCATCCAGCTGGAAGTCGATTATATGATATACGAGTGAGCAAGATTAGGTGAGTGTTTGGAATCACATTTATCACGCTTTGCCGACGCTAACCATATTATCCACAGCGCGCAGTTTCTACGAAAGGATGGGAGGCAATTCCCTAAAGTCAGATATGACATTTCACTGGGACCAGTCATGGTGGACCGTGATCAGCAGGGGAGGTTGCATAGGTACTTCACTGATCAATTTCATCTCAGTAAAGTTGACGACCATGGTGAATGGGTGTCGGCTTTGCAGAGCGAGTCTGATGCTAAAATCTTACCAGCTCTGTTTGCAACGGGAATCATTGATCTTAACGGGACAGACCTGGAGCGTTTTATAGTAGACGAGGTCGCTGAGATTAAGCTGGTAATTGAAGGCCGAGGAACGAGCTTGCGCAGGTAAGGCTATAAATCAACTGGACTTAGTAAGATCTCTCACTACTTAAGTAGATGATCTGCTCCTAGATCAAACAAGTTCGGATTGTAAGTTGAAAGGCTGCAAGTGATTATGTCCGTCTATGTAGAGCAAGGGTGCTTTTATTCTTGTAGAGGGTCGGTCAAGTGGTAAGAGCATGCATGTCAAGAATCAGATGTACCACGATATCTGGCTCGTTCGTTTCAACACAATTCTCTCTTGCTTTCGGTCGGTGTAGATGCATTTGATGTTTCAAGCCAGGCCTTAATCACGCTTCATGGGCTGAGCTTTGATGTAGTCAAATGGCTTAGCTCCTCTGCCGCCTAAACTTCGGCAGTCATGGCACAGCACAGGGTTGTTAGAAAGCGGCTTCGAACTTTGCCGCTCTTAGCCATAACATTTTTTGTTAGTCGCACTCTGCTCCACTCCATCTAACCACGACGATAAGCACGATAAGCACGATAAGCGCTATCAGCCATTGATTCAAGTAGCAATCGCATTGTGTTATTCACAAATCTCGAGTGAAGAATAAATATATGCCTTGTACATTTCGGTGATATGGTTTCACACCTGGCAGTTAGCGACGGGGTATATTCTCTAGAACATCTATAAATGTCGTGCTACAGGTGCAACCGAAATGCTTGCGTATAATGTCTTCTTATGAAAACTCATCACGATTAAGTTAATGACCGAGGGCGGAAGCACTGGTGTCCTATGTTCAGCCTCACAACGGGGCTGGCCAAGGTTGGCAAGCGGTGAGACGCGTCGAGAACACGCAGACGCGACACCAAACACGCCAGAAATTCCAGAACTAGACTCCGCGTTCGAATTTTGATGTGAACAAGGTTCGCACTCCCAAAGGGAGTAATTTTACGCTCAGCTATCTTAGCCCATGTACCTCAACTCCTCTGCCGAGCCTTTGACTGAGTCTTCTCCCAGCCACTAACCAGCAGTTTCAAATTTAGGAGGTTGGTCGGCATGATGTCTCTCCCTCAGGCCAATAAGACAACCCTGTAGCCCCACGCCAAGCCAAAGTCTTCAGTTGTGGCTGTTCAATCCCAGCATCTTCTGATAGCTTGTCTCAAGGAAGCACAGGTATTCTTTGTACATATTTGAGGTGGCTGGCAAAAAGCTACATCTCAACGGGAGCGGATACTCTCTGCTGCGCCCCGGAACACCTCGGGCCATGTATACCCAGTCTATCGACCCCTTGCTTCTCGGAGAATGAAAGCTAGCTCACGTGTTGGCTGAGCACACTGAGTCACTAGCTGTGCAGCCAGGCGAGTCAGTGCTCTAATTTTTATGACAACTCATCCTAAAATTAGGTAGTCAACCCGCTTGTTCACTGTATAGCACTAGCATTGATGACAAGTGAACTATGCTCGAGCTTCAATATTGCACAAGTGTTGTAACATGAGCGTGTGTAGTCACTAAGCAGGTAGGACATTCAGAATTGATGATGACATCGACGAGAGACAAAGTCGTGAGTATGGGGGGCAACGTGCGTCATCCTAGTCATCGAATTCCCTCTTCCCCTGCTACTTGATCACCAGTATAGCTGTCCCGTACCTTTCCAGATACTTTCCAAACTTGGTAGAAATCTTGATGACATACTCCAAATGTCGATAGGTCATGCTTTCGTTTTTGTACTTGGCAAGCTGCTGGGCTGTTGTTATAGCGTTGCGAATTTGTCGTCCGATCATTTTCTCCTCCGCTAGGTCGAGATGACGTTCAATGTCTTCAAAGTTGATATCCTTATCTCCGTCCCTAGCTTGCTGGTAATGAGGGCCTGGGTTATATCCTTTATTTCTTCATCGGTGACAATGTCCTTGAAGGTTTGCTTGTTCCATCAAACGTTCTGGATGTGATCGACCTCAAGGCCTTCTATATCTCGTTGTTATCATAATGGATTCTCTACCCGTCGAAACCACGGAGAAAGAATTATGCTTACGGCACTTCTTTTGTCGTAGAGGATATCCGACAAGTGTACAAGGAAAGACAAGGAACTCAACGCCATGTGGAAGGTCATCGTCCACCATGACCTCCACGTCCATGTTTTCCATCGGCGGACGGTCCAGGGAGGGGTAGGTGGCCTTGAACTTGAGTAAGTTCGAATGTGACTGTTTGTATGTATTAAAGTCAAGCATGTATTATTCGCCCTCCTAACAGTAGTTAAGGCGTGCAACTGAGAGGAACAGGATGTATAACTTACCCTAGATAGCTATTAGACTTATTAAGCTAAGAGATAGTAATATAACCTTAAATAGCTTTGCTATTTTATAATATTAAAAACCCCCCTAGGT
>JAASAY010000116.1:0-99718 GCA_014822085.1 Fusarium stilboides
TAGTAGGGTCAGCAGCAGGCTCATCCACAACCTTGGCTGTGGTAGTTGGCTCATCGACAGGGCCAGCAGCCTTGGTTGTGGTAGTAGGGTCAGCGGCAGGCTCATCCACAACCTTGGCTGTGGTAGTTGGCTCGACATCAGGATCATCAGCTGGGGCAGTTGAAGTCGTAGTAGGCTGGCTGTCGGGCTTGACTACAGTTGAAAGGGTCGTAGGCTCTGTAGGAGGGTCTGCTAGAGCTTTCGAAGTTGTGGTAGGCTCAGTAGCCGGCTCCTCATCCGCAGCCTTAGATGTGGAAGTCGGCTCGTCGACCGGCTCGTCGGCCTTGGCTGTAGTAGTGGGATCACTGACAGGCTCGACGACAGCCTTAGTGGTCGAAGTGGGGTCGTTGACTGGCTCATCGGCCTTGGCTGTGGTAGTGGGTTCGTCGACAGGCTCATCGACCTTGGCAGTTGTGGTATGATCGCTGACTGGCTCATCGACCTTGGCTGTAGTAGTGGGATCACTAGCAGGCTCGACGACAACCTTGGATGTTGATGTAGGTTCAGAAGCTGGCTCCTCGTCGACGGCTTTGGTTGTTGTAGTGGGCTCACTGACAGGCTCGTCCACAACCTTAGATGTCGAAGTCGGGTCGTCAACAGGCTCATCGACGCCAACCTTGGCTGTTGTAGTGGGCTCAGAGACGGGTTCCTCATCCGCGGCCTTAGATGTGGAAGTGGGATCGTTGACAGGCTCGTCAACAGCCTTGGCTGTGGTAGTGGGATCACTAGCAGGCTCGACGACAACCTTAGAGGTCGTAGTGGGCTCAGAGGCCGGTTCCTCATCGACAACCTGAGATGTGGTAGTGGGCTGAGCGCTAGGCTCGTCTACCACATCAGCTGTGGTACTGGGCTCATCGACAGGGTCTTCTGCAGCCTTGGATGTAGTGGTCTCCTTATCAACAGCCTTAGATGTGGAAGTGGGCTCAGTGACAGGCTCCTCATCCACAACCTTGGAGGTTGATGTAGGCTCGGTAACAGGCTCTTCGTCTGTAGCAGATGTAGTACCTGACTCATCATCGGGACTACCAGAGGGCTCATCAGAAGTATCAGTCGACGAGTCTACTGCATCTGAGCTTGTTGTCTTGGTCAACGTGATCAAGGTCGTGGGTGCGCTTGATGAATCGGCAGAGGGCTCCTCATCTACAACATCCGAGGTTGTGGTTGGTTCATCAATTGGCTCATCAACAGCTGTAGTGGACTTGCCATCCACAGCCTTGGAGGTAATTGTAGGCTCATCAACTGGATCAACATCCTCTTCGACAGAAGTAGTAGTGGGCTGGCTTGAAGGCTCGTCCACGACCTTAGATGTGACGGAAGGCTCCTCGTCTCCACCGTCAGAGGTATCGATGGGTTCTTCAGAGGGCTCGTCATCCACAGTACTAGAAGTGGTGGTAGGAGTGACACTAGACTCTTCATCTCCACCGTCGGAGGTGTCAGAGGGCTCCTCATCCACGGCGCTAGAAGTGGTAGTAGACTTCTCCTCTCCCTTATCCGAAGTGGTGGTAGCAGTAGCACTCGGCTCCTCGTCTTGCCCGGAGGTGTCAGAGGGCTCGTCACCCCCAACATCAGAAGCGCTAGTAGGCTTCTCCTCTCCCTTGTCAGAAGTTGTGGTGGGAGTGGCACTAGGCTCTTCGTCCTGGCCGTCGGACGTGTCAGAAGGCTCTCCAGAAGGCTCGTCATCCACAGCCTTCGAGGTTGTAGTAGTTTCGCTAACAGGCTCTTCGTCATCTGCAGTCTTTGAAGTCGTAGTGGGCTCACTGCTTGGCTTATCACCATCAATATCAGAAGTCGTGGTAGATTTGTCGGCAGGCGATCCACTAGACGGCTTAGAAGTGGGCTCATCGACTGGTTCAACATCTCCTGTAGGATCGGTGGAAGAGACTTTCGTGGGCTCATCAACTGACTCATCAGTTGTCGAGCTACCTGAAGGCTTGCTTGTAGGCTCATCAGAAGGCTCATCTGTAGGCTTGCCTGCGCTAGTGGTGTCATCAGAAACATCGCCAGAGGGCTCACTGTCGCCAGCGCTGGAAGAGACTTGAGTAGGCTTGCCAGTAGGCTCACCATCATCAGTTGGCTCAATATCCCCAGTGACGTCGGTAGAGGAGACACCAGAAGACTTATCAGAAGAGTCACTAGAAGGCTCACTAGCAGGTTTGCTTGTGCTGGTGATATCATCAGAAGGCTTGTCAGCTGGCGAGCCCGCAGATGGCTCACTGTTGGGCAAGCTTGATGTCCCACTTGATTTTCCACTTGATGACACTACCGAAGGCTCATTCTCTGGCTCTACAACTGCGAGCTTGCTCGTTGTCGTGCTCAAAGAAACACTGGTCGAGTCGCCCTTGGACTGGCCTTGCTTCGAAGTAGAGACGGAAGCCGAAGAGGTAGTAGAAGCAGTAGATGTTGAGCTGGTAGACTTCTGGGATGAGGTGGAGCTGGTCGTAGTCGAGTCTTTTTGAGCCCCAGCTGCACTTGTGGTGGTTGATACCTTTTGAGTTGAACTTGAGATAGTCGAGCTTGAGCTGGTTGACGTCGATCCCTTCTGAGTTGAGGTAGAGGTAGCTGATGTAGAAGATGTTGAACTAGTAGGTTTCTGTGTCGAGGTGGAGCTAGTCGTACTCGAGTCTTTCTGAGCCCCAGCTGCACTTGTGGTGGTTGAACCCTTCTGTGTTGATGATGAGCTAGTAGTAGTCGAACCCTTCTGGGACGAGCTAGAGGAGGTTGTAGTAGTTGTAGCCTTCTGAGTTGAGGATGTGCTCGTTGTAGTGGACACCTTCTGCCCCGATGTTGTGCTGGTAGTAGTCGGGGCCTTTCCAGTAGAGGAGGTGGTGGTAGAGACCTTCTGTGTTGAGCTTGTCGTAGATGAACCCTTTCCAGTTGATGCCGAGCTGGTGGTAGTTGAGACCTTTTGAGTTGAAGTGGACGTGGTGGAACCCTTCTGAGTAGAAGAAGAGGATGTACCCTTGGCCGTAGTGGAACCAGCCTTAGAAGAAGTAGTAGAGCCAGCCTTGGATGTAGTGGTCGAACCAGCCTTGGACGAAGTGGTAGATCCAGACTTGGAAGAAGTGGTTGAACCGGACTTGGATGTAGAAGAAGACGTATGGGTGGTAGAGCCAGCCTTGTTGGAAGTCGTCGATGTTGTCTTGGATGTGGTGGAACCAGCCTTGGCTGTAGTAGATCCGGCCTTGGATGTTGTTGTTGTTGTTGCCTTACCGGTCGAAGTCGCCTTTGACGTAGTCGATGTCTTTGCCCTCTTGACCAAGGGCTTCAGAAAGTTGGAAGCGGAGCATTTGCAATCACTGAAAGATATTAATAACGACCCATGAACGCCGGCAAGGCATATGAAACTCACGGTGCGCAGGAAATAAAAGTAGCGCCATTCTCAGCACACTGGTAGAAGATGTTAATACTGGCCAAAGGAAACCAAGGAAGGTGTTCTTACCAGAGCCTCGCAGGCTTCCTTGCCCCCGAAACTGTCGCAGGTGATACTACCTTGGGGTGCATCTGCAGGCAAAGCTGCAGCGTTGACGGCGGCAAGGGTAAAACCCCAAACAAAAGCTTTGCGAAAATGCATTGCAAAAAAAGACACAAGAACAAGTTGTCTACTGTGGCTGTAGACTTTGATGGTCTGAGAGTTGTCTGAATCAATGTCATGTCTGATCTACTTGAACTTTTATATACGATCATATCTAACTTCGCGGATACCCCGAATATTGCCTCTTCCCCTGTCCATCAATATTTAGTGTTTGCCTAAGTGGATAATTCAGGATAAACTTCATACTCTGTTCTAGCTAAGAGCAAAAATTCCAGGGACCGACAGTTAGGTTTGGCCTAGCCTATACTGAGTTTAGGAAATACAAATCGAGTAATAACCGGTGAGAAAGAAGACAAAAGAGAATTGAGCAGAATGCATGGATGCTATATTCACCAATCCGATCTTGATCATCGATGCCCGCGTGGTTGTTCCCTATCAACACCATCATGGATACTGTAAATTATCACGCCCCTTTTCCATCGTCCTCACGATAGGCATCATCTCGAGTGCAGCTTCTTGGTACGATTTAGACTTGATGCTATCGCCATCGCGGCCCGGTCCTAATCGATAGCTGAATGGAGCATCGGGTTGGTGTCGTGATTTGTAAATCAAAGTTAATCAATTCATTATTTTTTGGAGAAGCGGGCCTCCCCACAACGGGAATGCAGGGTCAATGCAGGGGTTTTACATTCCTGACGGTGTCGAGGCCGATCGTTTCCATTCTTGACGTTCCCCCATCCGTGAGATCCCTTGGCCGAATCTTCTCTTAGTTCTGGATCCTGGCTGGAACACCCGGCTACCCGGCTCTCCTTTACCTGTCAGTTTCGTTAGTTTGCGGCTCTGCCGCACGCCATCGATTCTAGACTTGGCTCTACCAAGTTGCTTCTTAGTATTATCAATCTCAGTCTGTTCAGGACTAAAGCTTAACCGCTACTGTATTACTTAAGAAATATCCGATCATCCGTCAACCATGAATATTCATCGAGAGAGCTGAAGCCTGGACCACCCGTGGCTTGTCTTTGCATGTCGATGCGGCCTTAAATCGCCAATACTCTGGCGTGCTCATTCGCATCCGGTGAACCTGGTACTTTAAAACATCCGAGGCTTTAAACCTCCGGTGATGGCATTACTTAAAATCGATTAACTGTGGGAATAAGATCAATTCTATTGTTAATACTAGATGCTGCTTCGTTCTGGTGGTTTGTGAAGATATGTGATCTGAAATCTTTCATTAGGCCACGCTCAACTACGCCAAGGCACTCAGGAAACGCTCGCCACCCACAATCTTAACTCTTCCGGGTAGTCGGTAGCATTGTGCTAACAGCAAAAGTTTTGCCTCGAGTGCGTAGGAATGCTGGGTATCGGTCGGCCGGCATCAAGACCCTCTTTTCCCTAACACTATTTCAGCTCACACAAGTTAAGCCCTATCTATAAGACGAGTTCCCGCTATCACACGGGACTAGCAAAGTGAATGTCTTTGGTCGCAAAAGGTTAGCTGTCATACCCACTGGAACGAGGATATCAGTATGATTAGCTAGATTTCGCCGCTGTTGGTCAATTGAATTTGTTGAGAGGCATGTTGATGTGAATATTGAACGTTGAAGAACTACCATACAGGAGCAGAGGCAAGCCATGGTAATAAATATCGACGGATTCGATCAGCAATAATCCATATGTTCCGCAAAAGTCAGCCGCATTTCGGCCAAATTAAGAGACGTAAAAGTCTCTCTGTAGAAACATCCACAAGCCACCCAGTCCACCAGCGACAAAAGGAAATAAGGCGTCCACTGGCCTGGTTGTCTTGTAAACGAACACCTCGGTAAAGTACAACAGAAATGCCCCAACGACCGTCAGATTCGCGAGATTGTACAAGTTTCCATCGGTAATGTGATATGCCGCGTAGAGTCGAACCGCAGCGGAGTAAATGTTTTTCACTGCGTAAACTCGAGCAGTAAGACCATGGGGCGGTGGTGCTGTTGGACCCTTGAACATGGTCAAGGAAATCTTGGGAGCGGATGTGTAGCAAAAGATTGAGTGGATAATGGCAGCTGTGCCTTCCTACGAATTGTTAGACACGCGATCGATGATGAGTTGTACGGGGATAGAACGGACATAGAGGAGAAAGTAAGGCACATAGCCTCCATGGGTTTCTGGAAGCCAATTGGCCATGTTCAATTATGTGATGGACGTTGAGATAGATCAAGAATGCAAAAAAGAAGATGAACGTTTGATTGAAAGGTGAGTGGTTTTGATGCAATCATGTACTCCGACGGACATTTTATCTCCAGTGCCGATGGAGATCTTACCCTTACTTAAATGAGACCGTTATCAAAACTCGGATACTCTCGTTGGCTATTGGCTCGTAAGAGATCGACAGCTGACATGGCTTCACTACCGAGGTCTAGCGTCGCAGGGATACCTTCCTTTTCGGTTCCATGAATTGTGAAAACCAAGAATGTTGACGGGTTTAGGGTAAAAGGCCGGATGACAAGCATTGTAAGAAATCTCTTGTGGGGTGGTGAGGCGACAACCAAAGGCGAAACAATTTGTACAAGTTGAGGTTCGCTCACCAGACGATTGAGGAATTATTCCGGACAAGTGAAGGAATCATAGGCAGGACGATTCACAAACAATGCTTATTTAGTTTTGACCGTGTGAGTCTAGCATGAAAAACTCACGGTTCAAAGCATGGAGGATACTGGGACAGAGGAAGGGCTCAAAAGTTTTGTCCTGGCGATCAAGCCACCCAACAAATCATCCAATCAAAAAAAGGCAAGCTACTTCGGTACTTCTGATCAGCTTTCCTTGCTTTTGAGGCCTCTATACAGCTTCAATAGCGACTTTAAATTAGAAGGCTTAAATCCCCTGGAGATTTCTCGTAGCTCTAGAAGACACTAAAGCTTTAGTGACTTGCCTTCTGAAAATCTGGAAAGCCTTGTATCTTATGTATCAGCAGGGATCAAGGAGATAGCGCCTTTTGCAGCAGGACAAAACTTTTGAGCCCTGCCTCCGTACCTATGACCAGATTTGAGCTGCCTACCCTATACCCTTGTCTGCAAAACCTCCAATTATTTTCCCGTCTCTACTTATTAACGGTGCGCCAATGCGGGGCAAACTCGGGGCGGAAGAACCACCTAGCCTCCTTGGAAGTCCCCACTGCAACAGAGAACCCGGCTAACCCATTTCCGTCCGGTTCGGCTTGCAAAGGTCGAGCGTTCGATTTCCATTGTGGTTGGTAGGAGCGTGATATTTAACAGTTTTGTCAACAGTGACTGGATATGCTATACCTGTGATGCCTGAATCAATCTTGCGCCTGGTCACTCGCCGGGGTTCGCGCAATCTCAAAGTCACTCGTGATATTCCCTAAACCGTTGCTTGCTGAGATTGGAGAATAGTTCTATCGGTGGCGTCCTCTCCCAAGCCAACTTCCCACAACCTATAGCGGCTGTTCAACTTGTGGAATGCGAGATACCCAAGCAAATGGCAATCCAACAGTTGGAAGTATGGATCTCTGCCTTCTAGTACCATCCGCACTAGGTAATAATGTGTTAACCCAATGTTCGATTCCCAGTCATAATATTCGTAATAGCTATTTCCCAGCATCTTTTGCGACGCCCAGTGACGATAAGATAGATATTATCACTAGCTAATGTTGGAAGAGCTCAAGCTTGGTGGAGAGTGCTTGACACTTACTTTGTCGGGTTTTAATTTTTACCTCGTCGGCGATCTCAGCAAAAACAGTCTGCGCCTCTTTTTCCTCATACCATCCCCTGTTATGAATGTAATTGTGCTTTTTGCCGGCTTTCTCTTGTTTGTAAAATCTATTTAAAATAAGTAGGGGCCAGTTTAAGAGTGACCAGGGGTGTGGACTGACGAGAGTATGTCATTGGTGAGACCAATCCATGCAGAGAGATCTGGTATCACCTCCAAAAAGCATGAAATATCTAGACACAGGACTTTCGGGAACGTGAACCAGGCGTAAGCTTCTCCGACGCCGTCTTTTTCACGAAGGAACCATGCCCAGCTATGGCCAGCTTTGGTGCGCTCCATACGACTAAACTCCCTTCGGGCTTCAAGCACGTTGGCCTTCAAAAAGTTGAGAGATGAAGAAACGATGAAGTTGGCGATTAAAGGATCCCAGTACTTGAAGGTCAATTTCATTAGATCTGCCCACCCTAGAAGTAAGGGTATTGGCTGTTTCTCTCCCGCGGAAAATCGCTCATGAAACATCTGGAAGTCATCCAAATACTTGACCGCCTCATCATCGTGAAGAAGACCGAGCCAGGAATATATGCCAACATATACCTGCGCCTCAAACGGATGGTGTGGGTAGCAAACCTGAATGTTTTGTTAGCCTGGACAGTCGTACAAGGCACAGGTGGTACATACAACAGGATACATATACCCTACTTTGAAGCACATCCAGGAATGGCTCCCTTCCTCGTAGGGTACTCCCGTCTGGTCAGCGTATAGACACATTGCTTTCCAAAGGGCGTCATTGCTTGTGGAAGACAATGGTGCATAACCGATACCATCAGCGAAAGAAGTGATCAAGGGTTGTATAAATGACTTCAAATCTTCTGGTTCGGACACAGGGGATACTGGCTGATGAAGCGACATTGATTCGAGTGACTGGGGGATCTGCCAATGGGATCGAAGTGTGCGCAAAGGACTATCCATGGAATTTACTACACAAAGATTAGAAGAAAAGGAAGGGAATACAGTGTAATTGAATGAAAAGTTGATAATAACGGTAAACGAAAAGGACATATTCATAAGGGTTTTTCTTTCTTAAGGACTCAGGGTTCTCAACGCTGACAGCTACTAAAGGATGAATCTTACAAACTAAGCCTTGAAGATCTTTTGGTTTGCAATGGACTTTGAAACTCATGCCCCTTGGCTTTCGCACAGAAAACCTGGGGAATCTGATCTAGTCGCTCTTGGATGTCTATAGACTATTCAGACAAAGTCCCAATAGTGTAAATCACCAGGGACTTCAGTAATTGACCTTTGGTTAATGGTAACATCAAGTGGAGACAGTACCCACTATTCTGGATAGAAACCGTGGATCATTCAATAAATAGATGTAAATTCTACGCGAGTTTAATGTGGCTGAGTGAGACGATGAGAGCCATTCGGGTTGAACAGCGTAGTTTCTCCAAAGATCCGATTGGTTACTTAATGTTTGATTGCACCATAACGCCTAAGATGGTGGATGATGACCTTGACTCAACTGGCGAGCGGACGCCTTTCCCAGAAAATGGTACATTGTGCGATGGCGTCGTATCACATACCTGATATGCGGAGTCATTCCGCTTTACGACAAGTAAGCCAATCACGGGATTTCTTCAACCAGGATTAGGGACTAAGTGATAAGACTTTCAGAAAGTTCTACATAACTAAAGTACTCTGAAGATCGTACAGGGTATAATCTTACTATCTCTTTTGTCTCAGTTCACGCTCCATATTACCGGGATCATAACGTAAAGTATTTATAGTCTTATCCTTCGGCAAGACTCTGATGCATTGTTGGTAGTGCATAGGAATGTATGCTTACCTACTGAAGAACTTGGGCCTTCGTGTAGGTCTTAATAGTTTTCCCTTCCTCGACTTGGAAAGTTTGCCTCGTTATCATATACATCCATTTGCTGCCGTGCATACATATAATACCTGATGTACAAATAGGAAAACAATAAAACAAGGCCTGTTAGGTGTGTGGTCATGATCAAGCTTCTTCAGGTATCCAAAAAGGTGAGAGTGTATAGTTGCTGTTTGTTCTGTCCAACTTTGAGCATAGGTGTGATATGATGAAGGTTAAATAGTAGAGTACGAATATTCGGAGATAAGTCATAGCTTCGTAATAAAACAGTAACCCTGTATCATAGGTACACACAATAGCCCAGCACTTCTCTGCCTATAATAAAAGATTAACGCAAAAGTTTGTTTAAGATAGTCACGAGTCTTATGTATGGAAGAAAGAAACATGTCGACTGAAAATGTATAATAAGTAATAATTACAAAGTATCTAATAACCTGGAATAGTCAAAGGCGGCGTTTTCAGAGTATCATCATCATCGCCGTTGGAGGTTGAACCACCTCCAGGACACACGTTAAACCACGTCTGAGCCCTATTAGTGATAGAGTCAACAACGTGCATATCAGCACGACCATCACCATCCAAATCCGGCCAATGCTCACACTGACCCTGAGCCGCACCCATATAAGCTTTTCCTCTCAATTCCCATGTAAAGGTACTGCCACTAGCAGGTTTCTGTCCCTTGTTGTACCACACCGTGGCATCTCCGTCGAACTTGTCAACCCATAGCATATCAGCCTTACCATCGCCGTCGACATCAGCCCAGCGTAAGTTAGCCCGGTCCTTGCCCTCAGAGTACTTGATCTGGGATTGAAGCTCGAGCTTGTTGTCGCCCTTGTTGAGGTAACCCCAGACTCTACCGTTTGGCTCAATGCAGAGATAGTCGGCCCTTCCATCGCCATCAATATCAGCAAAGCGTACAGCCAAGTCGAAGATGCCGACACCGCGATGTTCCTCACAACGCTTGTAGCTGCCGGTAGGACCCGTGTTACTGATGTGCTCCCAGAAGCCAAAGTCACCATTCTTCTTGTACTGGTTGAGCCAGACTTCCATGGTGTTGGTATCGGGTCGCACGTAGATAATATCGCAGAGGCCGTCCCCGTCCCAATCGGCCAGGTGCAGATCTCTTCGATCAATCTTCTCACCCCAGACCGTCTCGGCGCGCCAGATCTCGCGATTAGGACCCCAGTATGGCGGATCATCGGGGAATTGACCGCCCAGGCTTTCGTAAAGAACCACGTAGCCAGTAGAATGCACCCAGACATAGTCCATTGCACCATTCTTGTGACCCATCATGTTACAATAGCGGGATCCATCGGCCTTGAGCTTGGTCGCACCGCTACCCTCGTTCTTCCACACCTCAAGACTCCACCTTTGCTGACCTGAGGGTATCTGACGCGTGCCTTTCTTGACCCAGATGTAATCCAGGCGGCCCTCAAGTCCAAAATCCTGGGGGTCGCCATATACACGGGCAAATTGGATGTAGCTCCTGCCGACATCTTCACCCATTCCCGCATGAGTCAGGCCACTGAAATTGTCTCCAGTAGCAGGACGCCACTGAGGCTTCAGGGTATTCTTTGAGCACTTGCGGTTGTTGAGATAAGTCCAAGTCTTACCAGTATCATCAACCCACATCCAGTCGTCGCGGCTATCGCCGTTCAAATCAGCAAAGCGTACGCCGGCGATGTCGCCTTTTCCCTGTCCAAGGAACATAACACCTAGTGGCTGCCAGTATTCCGGCATGTCACCCTGTCCGCCGTTCCGCCAACAGGTGATGTCGCCATTATCCCCAATGGTACAGTAGTCAGCCCGACCATCACCATCGATATCCGGAAGGCGAACGCGGTCTTGCTTGGGACCTTCGTTCTTCTTCCAGATGTCGGACATCCACTTGAACGAGTATTTGCCCTGGTTGATGGAGACAAATGCATCGCCGTTCTGGCCGATGCATACCATGTCGTCAAGTCCATCAGCGTTGACATCGGCAAAGTGCACACCTCGTGCCTTGCAGGCGTCTGACATCCAGAAGGTGGTTGACTCTGTATCCCATCCTTCGCCGTTGTTGCGGTGTACTGTATATGGTCGACCCTTAGCCTTGTCTACCTCATCATCTTCGCCAATGAACACAAGGTCATGGTTGCCAAACTTATTGGTCAGCCTCGCAAAAGTCAGAGTGAAGCCGCCTGGTGCGACGAACTCGAACAACGAGCCTTTCTTGGTACTCTTGTGTGTGTAAAGACCATCGTCTAGGCCGCTGCCCTGCTGTGTATTGAAGGGACCATGAGAGACACCCGAGCCATACGTCTTCTCGCACTGATTTGCGTTCTCATCGATGGTTCCTGCGTCGTCGCTAATACCTGTGTCCTTCGGCTTGGACAGAAATCCCGCTGCCTTGGCCTCGTAGATAGCTCGAAGGAGAACGCCAGCAAACTTGCGATGTCCTGAATCATGGGGATGGATACAGTCTGAAGTCAGGTCTGCGGCTGTGAAGTAGCCGGCAGGGTTCTCGGCGTCAGCGAGGACAATCTTCTGTTTCTTACTTCTCCGGTCAGACACTAATTGCTTGGTCTGGGAATTGACGGCGTCCCGATTTGCGGCAATCGAAGCTTTGCACGAGGGAAGAACCGTCGATACAATGATGGTAACACCAGGAATAGCGTCATAAAGTTCGTCGAGCATGGCATTATAACGACCTGAAAAGCCTGGGATATCATAATTCTGGTCGCAGTCGTTGGTTCCAGCGTTGATGACGATGATGTTGGGTTGGAAACGCGTGGATGACCTGCTCTTGATCTGGATTTCATCGACACGATCGCCACTCTTGGCCTCGACGTTCTACAACAAGGAAAGCGAGTTAGCCACCAAATCAAGACCGGGTGATGTCAAGGACGTGACAAAAACTTACATTGTCAATAAAGTCGCCGTTGTTCTTGGAACCGACCATGTTGACCTTCCAGCCAGCTTGGCGAAGGCCATCTCGTAGAGGCTTCCGGAATCCATTACCGTTGCTGGAGCCCACGCCCCAAACGATAGAAGCTCCAAGGGGTAGGATTCGGGCGTAGAAGTCAGGGGCGTCCGAATCTCCTGGAGTAGGAGTAGTCTGGTGGCCCCCGTCGTAGCTGATAGGACATGAGTCAGGCGCGGGTAGCTCCTCGGGCAATGCCTGATGTCCATTGCTAACTGCGTTGACGTCCATCATGTGCCACATGACCAAGTTGGAGATGATCTGGTGCAGCAGAATCTGTGGATGAAAAACGCGACCGTAGGCATCAGGGGTAATGTCGGGTACCTGGAATGCTCTCTTCTCAAGGGCACTTCCGGCACTCTTGGTTGCGGTGGCCGAGTTGGCTTCGTCGATTTTCCACTGAACGTCAGGTTCTAGAACCTGCTGAAAGAGCACATCGAGGTTGACCTGGCCGCGAAAAGTATCGTTCATGGGATCGCCAAGGCTGCGCTTCCATGGGTTGTCGTCTTTGTTTTCTCGCGTTCCAGGCT
The DNA here is from genome assembly GCA_014822085.1 of Fusarium stilboides. Lineage (NCBI taxonomy): Eukaryota > Fungi > Ascomycota > Sordariomycetes > Hypocreales > Nectriaceae > Fusarium > Fusarium stilboides. Next base: position 12,663 of record JAASAY010000116.1, read on the forward strand.
CGTAGAACATCAGCCCAACACGCGTATCGCTGCCCTCAGCCGACTCTTCGACACCAGGTGCGCAAAACCGTCCACCAAGCTCTCCCACATATTTGTCGTAGTTGACAAAGACGACATCGTCTCCTGCTCGCTTCGTCGCTGCAGCCTAGCAGGTTAGTTAGTCAATCATACTCTAATAAGTGCTGGTTAGTTCAACGATTTCTCACCAACTCTTCGTTAATGTCGTCAACAAGCACGTTCATCAGCTTTCGGCGCGGAGTAGTGAGATAAGCCGTTTCTTGTCTATAATTGTACAATTCCTTTGGAATGAGTAAGAGATCATCATTAGCTCCATGTGAAATATTCAAGGTCCCACGTTAAGAGTCGACTCACTTTGACAAACTTCCAGACCGCCCATGTGACCTTGTCACATTCGGAAGTCATGGCCTCGTCCCAGAATTTTGCATATCTGCCAGTGCACGTAACAAATTAGTAAACAGACTCCACGATAAGCTTTTGACGGTAACAAGTGAGCTATGCGTACCCTGTCATGTAGATTTTACCACCTTTCGCGAGCTTAGATTTGGCTGCGCTGAGTACTCTGTCAAGCTTGGACCTGAAGCTGTTGCTTGTGATGATGCTATTCGTGTAAGTGAGCTGGCCTTCACACCCGCGAGCCTTGGCATCAAAGTCGATATATTTCGCAATATCTTTGAATTGGTTTTCAAACAGTTTGGCGATTTCTCCAACGGTCGCTTGGAGAGGGTTGAAAACACCCCATTGGAAAACGCAAGAGTTCAAGATATTTTTGAGCTCGGCATCGTTTCCACCTAAATAGATTAGTAAAGATGTCTTCTTTTTGTTCCGCTGCATGTTCTCTACTAATAAACCTACCAACAGATAGCATGATTGCTTGCTGCCCAGACTCCAAATCAGGAATCTGATCATTCAAAACATCATCAGTCGTTGCACCTGAACAAGACAAAAACTGAAAATCAGGGTAGTTGTCGCCGAATCTAGGATCCCCATAGACGTAATATGGGTAAGAGTTTGCATAGCGGCTACAAGCCCAGTCTAGACAAGTCAGAGTAGCTCTGTAAGCTTATTGGGCGCATGAAATTGATAGACTTACCACTTTTTGGGTCGGCAGCCTGAGTAATACTGCCGAGCGCTTCGCCAGCACCAATGCCAGCAGAATAAGAATCTCCGATGGCCGCTATCTTCTTGATGTGCGAGAGATCTTCGGGGTCAAAATAATCTTCATCCCTCCCTAATAGCGGCATCCGTCCCAGCTTGGAATGGTCATGGGGTACGCCGAAAGCGTGCCGGGCGACCGCGAGGACGCAGAGGCACCGCAACCCCAAGTTATGCATTGCATGTGTTGGGATCGATGATCAATGAGAGGATGAAATGAACAACCAAGAATGAATGGATATAAGAGCATATAATGTCTTTCAGCGACAGAGTATCTCGTCGCACAATGGGTATTAGTACGAACTCTGCAGCATCAAGTGTTGCCGGCACGGTACTAGAAACACTGGCCTACAATGTTCGCCAAGACTAAGGCCTGAATTTTCCATCGTTCGAGAACTCACGCATGAAAATTGCAAGCAACCTCGGCATGATCCTTCGCAAGAAGGAGCGGTAATGGGTCTATCGCTCAAACTTGAGCGACTTGCCAGCGCATCTAGACTTTTCAATGGACCTATCTATCCTCTGGCATACACACGATGCTTGTTACTTCGCACTCACCGAATACTACGCGGGACGGAGCGTAGGATCCGATCTACAGGGTTCCATGCAAGGGGCAATTGCTCGGCATGAACTAATCATGAGAAAATGGAAGGTCTCATCGATACTGGACTAGAGGGATTGATATCCTGGCAACGTTGAGCAAAGAATCAAGACTAGAGACTCTAAGGATCATAACATAGCTCAATGCCATGCTCTCCCTCGCTTCTAGATTCTCCTATATAACCCTGCAGTCGACCTTTTAGCCTAAGTCGGGCCGCGCGCGTAATCGACCCTGGCTTGATCGGCTATAAAAAAACTGGATTGGCTTGACTCTGATTAGTTGAATCAGTTCACAAACCAGCACAATACCAGGGGTCATGGGCAGCCGAAATTACAAGGTTATCCAGTTCCGGCAATTCACCTAAAAGAATGGATACCAGAAGGCATATCCATCCAAGGGTCCACAAGTATCGCCTGAGTAGCTGTCCACTTAATCTTTTGAACGCTCACATGGTCCTCGCTAGGATCCTACACTGTGTACTTCGAGGCGTTTAATGCAATCGCAGTATCAACCTCCCTATGGCTAGCTGGGCGAGAAGGACTTGAAATAGCAAAGTAAGATTCGATGGGCTAGATATAAAAACTTTCCTGGCCTTTCACATTCAATCTTCGTGATGGGGTTACAACATAATCTTCTTTCCTCCCTCTTTTTATTACAAGATGTTGTTCATCTATAAACTGTTCACGTTTCTCCTCTGGTTTGCTTTGAGCTACCGGCTGAACGCCTACAAGATAGACGTTCCACTCCCTCCTCAAGGCGCTCTTGGTGTAACCCTTGATTTATCACTGGCTTACCGATGGCCGGTGGGCTCACCACCAACAAGACAAGATGGACGCCCTTGGATGTGGAGCAGCCTACTACTCTTCAACGGTAATGTTGACCAGATTACCGAAGGGCAGCTGTGGAAAATGGCTTTGGATGCACACGCCGAGATCGAAGCGGACCAGAGGCAGTATCAGTTATCACGAAATAAAAGAAATACGCCCGGAGCGTTGAGTGTCTTGGCATGGGACAGGCAAATCCTTCTCGTAAGCTCGCAGAAGGGCAATCCAGCATTCTCAATGAGAGAGATAACAAGTCCGGTTCAACATTCCCTCATGCTTTGTCAGATAGCCTGGGTAGAAGAAGGTCACGAGGACGGAGGACATAGGAGTGAGGCGAAATGTGGTGAACCCATGGCAGCGCATCTGTGGAATGCGGTCGAGGCCCCGGACAGATCGCTCAGGAATGCCAACGCCAGAATCGGCACAGTCGTTAGCAAAAGCCCACTCTCGAAAGCAGTTCGTCCTACGAGCCCTTGCATGGATATAGAGCAAGATCACGTACGTTTTTCTCCTTGAGAGCCATTTTCTCTTGGTTCGTTTTTTACTTGTCATCTCAGTACTAACATCGTTTCCAGGACAACTGGGGATGTGGCCTGTTCGTGGCAGATCAGAGACTGAATGTAATTGACCGTTTTGCAGCAGTCGAAGACTACGACCTGACAACACTTGCTGGGGGCCTGGCGAGCAGAGGGCAGGTGGGCTTATGCGGAGGTGTTAGGGTGTTTGATGAATGATTTACCTTATCGACGATATCAGTGTTATATACTCACCCTAATCCGTCTGTTGGTGAGAGTCGCCTTCGAGATATGAGGAGGAAAACTCGCTCTTTTCATTCCAAGTACATAACCTTTATCCTATATTTATACTGCCTTAATTACATAAGCTGAGATTCCAAGTCCATGGCACAAGTCTCGAAACTCCTTCTCAGCGGGTTCGCTCCACTCCTCTTCTGTGAAAGAAATCGTAAAATGCTGTAATTTTGGTGTGGTTATCCGGATAGAGCTTAGCCAGACTTTCAGAACCTTGATTATATCGTGATCCTCCCACTCGTACTCGTCGGGAAAACAGAAGCCATCTGTAAGGGTAAGGTGCTCAAGACCGACAGGAAGGCCAATTTCTATCCGCCCAGTCGTATTTGGTGAGAAGCCCAGAAGCAGTACAAGGGGGACCGTCAGTTTCTTCAGAGTTCTGAAGTCTGACAACGCCTCTAGTGAACCTTGAATGGAAACGTTAGGGAAGTCTGGGCCAATGCCGATCTCGCAGTCTTCAGAGATAGTAAGATTGACCAATGATTTTTGTACGTGGCGTAGAGCGGTAATCAGTTCAGTCAGGTTGACAACAGATGTATGAACCTGGCCATCATCGAACAGGTCATTATAGTGCCATGCCCAATGGAACGATTGGAGGCTTGGGGTGGCTGATAATATTTGACTAAGAGACTGCTCTCTCAGATGAAACAGTTCGAGTGAATTGACATTTGAGCGAGGGGGAAGTTTGGTTGGCCAAGAGAACTCGACTGGGTTATCGATAGAAGCCGAGATCATTTTTACCGATGGCAAACAAAAGCATGGGAGAACATCGGCTGTGTTCTTGTAGTTTCTGTCCTCATCGGTATACCGATGGAGGGATATGGCCTTGAGCTGGTCCAACTTGGAGGGCAACCCATGATCAGCAGGATGAAAGACGATCGACCGTATCGCCTCGCCAGTAAGCCAGCTTTCCTTGAAAAAGTCAGGGCCAATGAACAAATGCACCAGATTAGTTGCATGTGCGATCAACACGGCGATGAACGCATCCATGGTTCCATTGCGTAGTTCTTCCATCCATGCCTCGCGATACGGGACGTTTGTCCTCTTGGCCACAAACCACAACGGCTCATCGAGTTCAGACTCGGAAAGCGGAATCTTGGGGGCCTTGCCGCGGTATTGAGGCATGTCAAAGACCGCCCCCTCTAGCGATATTGAGCGCAAGTGCGTAGCTAGTTTCGGCCGGCGTAGGATGGTGCGAAGAAGTGAAGTGATGGGATGGTGACGCCTTTCTTGCCATCCAAACTTGATGTTTGAGTACAAAAGAGGCTCGGCAACAACACGCATAGCGCTATGCGACAGGCAAATGGCACGTAGGTCAGTCTGCGAGAGAAATGCAAAGATAGAGTGGCATATATCTTCGGGGCAGTTGATCAAGGATAGCCTTTCTGGAGTCTGGGACAAAAGCATTAGTTAATCATACATGTTGTGTTTTTGCGAAATACGAACATTCATCATTTCGAGGTCGTGATTGATTGAGGAAAGATTGAGTATCTCGCGAAAAGGAATTCTAGTTTCTGTAAGATATGTATGAAAAAGTGATTACTGAAGAACTAGCAGAGATATATTAGAGGTAAAGGAGTCGGTCAGGTGATTGAACTATTGCTCTTAAACCCGACAAGGCGCTACTAAAGCCTAGGCCTTGGAGCCGAGCTCATCCCTGGGGATTGGGTTGGAACTTTCTAACGTATCTCGCTTGTCGTTTTCGGTCTACCAGGGGAGAACAAGAATCTAAAGGCCTGACTTCGCACTGTACATGGTAGGTATTTCTTTAGCCGAGAACGACTGACTCATGACTCGTTTATCTTATCTCACCAGCCGCACCAATGAATAGCTGCACACTATCCCCCCGGACCTTTTTCGCACTCTTCTCCATCCACTTCACCATCCACTTCACTGTGGCCAGAGCATCATCACGCGACTTCGTTATTCAATTCAGACCAGCACATACTTACACATGTACATTGGATGTCTTCACCTGATCCTTCTTTGCCACTCGCGTACTTCCGCAACAAAGAGGTCTGGTACCTCCCACGCCGCAAAGTGGCCGCCTCTATCCGTCTCGTTCCAATAAACGATATTCTTATAGTACCGTTCGCACCATTCCCTTGGTCCATAACTATTATCGCCGCCGAACCAACTCACGCCAACAGGTATATCTATCGGCCATGCAGTTGAGTCGGGCTTGCACTCCCAGTAATAACGTGCAGATGATGTGCCCGAATTTGATAGCCAGTACAACATGATGGTGTCTAGCATCTCGTCTTTGCTAAACACCGTCTCAACATTACCATCGTGATGAGACCAGTCTTTGTATTTTTCGTAAACCCAGGCTGCCTGAGCCACTGGCGAGTCTGCAAGCCCGTAGCCGATGGTCTGTGGTCTCGTTGACTGCTGTAGAGAGTATCCGCCGTGCCCAGCATCTCGAACGCCTTGAAAATACATGGCTCGTTCCTCGCCCTTTTTATCGTTGATTGGAACTTGGACTTCTTTCTGTAGAAGGGGTTAGAAGGATCTCACAGGACTTGACGGGAGCAAAAAATACCTTGGGCTCGAAGAAGATGGAATTGAAATGAACGCTCTTCAATCCTTTTGGTGCTTGGTTACCCAGACACGCGGTCACATGAGCGCCCCAGTCGCCGCCTTGAGCGAACCACTCGCCGTCTGCATACCCCAAACGCTGCATCAACTCTGCCCATGCCCGTGCAGTGCGATGGTAGCCCCATCCAGTCTCCTTCGGCTTCCCAGAAAAGGCGTACCCTGGCAGAGCTGGGATAACTAGGTGAAATGCATCTTCAGAAGTGCCGCCGTGAGATTCAGGATCAACGAGCTTGTCGATTATGTGTCTGAATTCCAGGATCGAGCCGGGCCAACCATGTGTAAGAATAAGTGGTAGGGCATTCTCGTGCTTTGAGCGAATATGCAGGAAGTAAAATTCCACCCCATCAATCGTGGTCGTGAACTGAGGGTACGAATTAATTAACGCTTCGCATCGTCGCCAATGGTATTCCGTCTGCCAGTACTCGCAAAGCTCTTGAATTGCCGCGAGCGGGACACCTTGAGACCAATCGGTGACTGGCTCCTTGTCCGGCCAGCGGGTTAAACGTAGACGCGTTTGCAAGTCGTCGAGAGTGGACTGGTCGATGGAGAGCTTGAAAGGGTGGATAGAATTAGAGGCCATTTTTGGATAAAAACTGGTGATGGGTGGTAATGCAAAAACCAACCCGGCTTTGAAGATACCTTATATCCTTGACTGCTACCAAAGATGCCATCACCATGCTCTTATAAGTACAATGAAAATCAAGGAAATGCGATGATACCGGTACATCAAAGTACTAGCGCTTACTCCATACCTTCGACGTCATCTCCCTGGACGATTTATAATCACCTCTAGGCCGCGGGTAAGCATCCTCCCGCCTTTTGACTAGCTTAGTAGCGCGAATTCTATGTTGCGAATCCGATTGAGCTTCATTTACGAGAATTAGTAGAAATTGAAATTCTATGACCAAATCATATAGATGCTTCTTGTTGTACTTGGTGAGTTTCGTACAGGGAGCTGCCTCAATGTCTTTATCTTCTCACTTGTATGTGAAATGTGAAGTTTGCATTTCCACGAACGAGTGCCAGGTTCCGAGGCAATTGACAAGGGTGCCCAGCGCACTAGTTCATCCGTGATTACGAACAATTCTTATCAATCAATAGTTCAATCAGTAACACAACAGGCGATGAGTAATTGAAATAGATATTTACATGAGATGCTAGATCAGATCGGAGACACACAAAGCTGTACCGGTTTCATCTGCAGGTGACTGAAGGCTATCCACATCACGGTCTACCTCTTGGTCTCTATTTGCTGAATGACCCGTATACCAACTTACCATCTTGCAATTGCCTCATTCTACTCGAAGAATCGATGTCTTCATTCTCCACTGGGTGGCTGCAACACAGCAGACAACGGCTGTGGAATACCAAACTGAGGGGTGTTACCAGACTGGAAAGTCACTTTCTGTGCGAGAGTGAATCTGTCCGTGCCGCAGGATCCTTTGGGGTTGTTGGTGGCGTGGAAAGCATTCTACGACAGTGTTAGTCCAGATACGAAACGTGATTAAGGATTACGACTTACCCAGGTCTCCTTTCCGTCTGGAGACGTAAAGAAGCAGTTATGACCGGTTCCATAGTTGCCATTGGCCTGCGAGAAAACGGGACCTTTCTTAACCCATGATGAAGCTTGCAACGGATCACCACCATTATAATGTAGGAGGCCGAGGGAGTAGTTGGGAGTTCCGCAGTAAGAAGCTGAGTACGAGAGCCAGATTTCTCCATTGTGGTAGAGAGGCTAGGAAGTCAGTACTTGTCAGAATTTTCGAAAAGATTCACTCACATGAGGCGCCTCATTGACAGCAGTAATACTGTTAGGATTGGAGTTGGTTGTGTTCTTTTCCCACGGCTGGTCAGGAACAGAAATGACATGCCACCCATCGACGGTCCATTTCTTTGTGTCGAGCTTTGTAATGGCAATAGACTGCAACTGATCCTTGTTGATAATGCTCAGAACATGATATCTCCCCTTCCCAGGGATCTCAAGGTATGTTCCGTCAATACTAAAGGCAAAGTCTGACTTGGGGCCACCCTGTGAGCCAGTGGGAGGGACCAAATCTGCCAAGTGCGTGTAAGTGCAGTCGAATGGGGTTGCCTTGTTGCATCCTCGAAGAACGCGGGTGTGGCAGCTATCGCAACAAGGTAGAGATGAGTCGCAACTTGAGTAAAACATGTGCCAAACGTTGTCGATCTTGTGGATTTCTGGTGCCCACATATTGGCACTGCGAGTCGTGTTCTTGTCGGTCCATATCGTCTTGGTTTCTCCGTTAAGCAATCCTCCCAACGTCTTAGATCGCGTGATCTCAATATGGTCATAGGAAGTGTACGTTCTAGGACCATTGTTAGTACATAAGTTTGCGGCCTCGTAATTCAAGCATAGGTTCAATCCGTTCTATGAGAGTATGGTAGTATAACTTACAAATGATAAAAGCCATTGGCGAAGACGACCGATGGGTCAGGGCCAGGTTTACGAATGGGGTTCTGGAAAGCCTCAACTCCAGCGGCGTAGAGCGAGCCCAGAAGGACCCCGAAGTGAGTGAGTGATTTCATTTTGATGTGATTGAGGTCTGGCTGGTGAGAAATCCACTACGAGCACAGACATATATATACCCCAGAAATCGAGTAGCATGAGAATCTTTTTCTCGTGATTCTTCACTAGCCCTGGCGATCATTGAGCTTGTCCAGGTTGGCTGCGAAGTGATAAATGGTGCGCTTCAACAAGGCGAACTTAATTCGAGCATTAACCTCTTTGGACTGATCGTATTAGACCACTTGCAGCAGCTTCTGAGTCTCGCAATAAAGGACATGGATTATCTATTGGAGCGCATCCTAGGTCTCGGACAACTTCTTCCCCGCATCTGCTCACGCGGGGTCCCCATGGAGACTAGGAACCAGGATACGAGCCGGATCGACAGGGCTACGAACGGAATTGATTTCCTTAATGGAAAATTCGGCTTCATGCTTTTTACCGCGCCGTTAACATGCTAGCGTCCGTTACCGAAAGACCACGTTTCACGTTCCATCCAGCTTTGGGTGACCCGAAAATTGCTGAATCAAGCAAATATTGTTTCTCAACAACATGATTCTGCCAGCGTTGCTCATGGACTAATTCTCAGATACAGGCTGGCAGAGCAAGCCTAGAGAATCATCAAAATCTTCTAAATGTCGCTGAATGTTGACTTCGGCCCTGATAGTTTGTAGGTCTATAAGTTGTTGAGGTATACATCCATATCATCCAGTGTAGGGTTGACTGATAGCGGGCACCCATGCGGTAATATTGTTTCACATTCCTGGCTGTCATAACTTGTCATGGGTATGATATATTCAGTGTTCATATCGTCCAATCGCATCGCGCCCTTCATCGTTGCTCTGAACTACCCACACATACCACCCTGTCCTTCCTAAGGGAGCGTGAACACAGTCCTAAAAACTAACTAGACGTATCAATTCGTCGTCGATTTGATCAAGATTAGTTTGTGGGGGTCTATTCAAAGCCGTCCACACTATAAATATTACCAAGAGGAGGGGATTCATCTATCGGATCATACATTGAGTCAGGCTTGATGAATGGGACCCACCCAGTCACTGATCGCCTGGTAGACATCGTGAGAGGACATCTCTGCGTGATTTGAGCTCGAACACCATCATATTTATTCTCATTGGCTGCGCACACTTGAATTATGTATCGACAGAGACTGGCGACGTTCTTACGAGATACGAGTCGGCGCCTATATATTTGTCTAGAATCCATAAGGGATCCCTGCGGGTCCTGTTTAACTATCTATGATTTAATAAAAAAAGAATAAAATTCTTTTAGTAGAAATACTATGTATAGCTTTTTTTTTGTATTTTTTTTATGCGCTTTTATAGCTGTCTTAGTATAGAAAACAGTTGAATTTAAAAACATGTGGCGCTGTGGCATTTGAGTCGACATGTAATAAATTTTCAGGAGGTGTACTAAAAAGTAAATTCGTGGGGAAGGCACAATGTTACGTTCCTTTACTTATCTCAACCTGCCGGCGCTTTTACTAGCTAATACAGGACCCAACATAATACCTGGTTACATAGGACAAAAAAAACGTGTTTCAGATGTCAGCTTTGATGTATTTCTTTGAGTATTAAATAAGGGATACATACGCAGAACAGTTAATCCTTACTGTATGCGCCTTGCAGCAGAGGACGTTCATAGTATCTCTGAACATACCATTCACTTTTCGCGCTTACTGCTCTAGGACTCTTAAGGACTTGCTGCGAAAATGCCTTGGATTTAAGGCGCAGCTTGTGTCAGCTGACAACGAGTTTAATTATGAGGCAAATACGAAAATTAAACCTGTTGTTTCTCTTAAGCTCAATAAAAATCGAGTTAATAGACATCACGCCAGAGACGTTTAACGTACTATTCATGGACAACGCTACCCAACGTCAACGCGTCCTTTGTTTTATCTGTCAGGGCATTCTTGATGGCACATATGAAGGCGCAACGTGGCTTCTGAGAGGCGTTCCAGAACAAACCTGGGAAGTCTTCAAACAGGCTATTGACGACAGATGTCTTATCTGTTCAGTCATATGGCATCATAATCGGGAGCGTCGACACGTATGGCTTCAAACACCCAACTACTGGGAGCCTATGGGGTACGAGGCTCACAAGGAACCAGAGTGGAACAAAATTCTACTTCGAGTCCTCTACAAAGTTGGTTCTCAGAGGGATTCTGATGTAGTATGGTTTTCTCTGGTTCCAACAGATAGTGAGATCATTTATGGAGTATCGTTTAGCCATCGCTAATGCTTTTATCATCAGACGAGGAAGTTGGGTTCCAGCTCGAGTTCCCCAACCTAGGGCCAACAATGACAGCGGACGCTGCTTCAGCTACGGGGTTATCATGGCTCAATCTCTGCCGCTCTCTCCACCCGGACTGCAACCGCAGCAGCTTCCAGGCCGTATCTGCAGCGGACTGGCATCCTACGCGACTTCTCGACATTGATACCGAAGACGAGGCTATATGGAGGCTTTGTTCGACTTCTGAAGATCAAATACCCCCCTCGGCTCCATATCTAACACTCAGTTACCGTTGGAGCTTAAACGCAAGCATACGTCTTCTATCTTCTAATGTTTCGGATTTCCGACAAGGTCAACCCATCGCCAAGTTACCACAGCTATTCCGAAACGTCATCGAGGTTGCTCGGAAGCTTTCGATTCGATACATTTGGATTGATGCGTTGTGTATCATCCAAGATCTGAAAGACGATTGGGAAAAGGAAGTCCCCACTATGCAGCAGGTGTATACCAATTCTGTTCTCACTCTGTCAGCTTCGGGTGCAGAAAACCCGGGCGATAGCCTGTTTCACCAGAGAGACTTTGGTTTTATTATGCCCGGCAAAGTCCAATGCTCTTTCTACTCTGATAAGCAATCATCTTATTACATCTACGATGAGCTGTACTGGTTTCGGCAGATATTCCAAGGGCCATTACACAATCGCGGCTGGGTCTTCCAAGAGCGATTCTTGTCTTTCCGAGTCCTCTATTTCAGTCGCAACCAGCTCCTTTGGGAGTGCCGAGGCGGTCATTGCTGCGAAGTGTTTCCTCAAGGCATCCCTTATCAAATGACTGAGAAGAGCACACACGCTCTTTTGTATCAAACCAACGACAACTCTGGCACTTCTGACAGCACTGATGAGATATTTGCGATGTGGAGGGACACCGTTCAACAATACTCTCAGTGCGATCTGACACGATCGTCGGACAAACTCCCTGCAATAGCAGGAATTGCCAAACTCTTCCAACAGGCCACCGGCGATGAGTACTTAGGCGGGCTGTGGAAATCTCGTCTGCTTACGATGTTATGCTGGAGAGTGGACAAGCCAAAACCGCGTCGCTCCCTGGAGGATCATGCACCATCCTGGTCTTGGGCATCTGTGGAAAGTAGTGTATCACTCCTCCCGCTGGATGACTCGTACATACCTGTGGCCGAGCTGGTGAAGACAGCTACCAAGACTCAAACACCTGACAAGATGTCCACATTAATCAGTGCCTCAATTGTACTCAAAGCCAGAGTCATACCTGCGCAGTTTAATAGTGTGCATTCCTCGCCTCCAAAGGCGGACTCAATGTGGATAGACACTCCAATCAGCAATCATGGAATACATTTCGCTTCTGACACTGCGGAAGCAGACGTGGCTCTAGCCATGAGAAACAAACAAATCGTCATTGTGCCTCTGATGGTTTTAGATGCAGCACATTCCAGCGCATTTTCTCTTGTATTGGAACAATTACCAAATTGTCAGGGTCGGTATCGACGACTTGGCGGCCTCCCTCTATATGCGGCGATGATGCACAAGTTAACTTGGGCCTGCTTCGAGGTTGACGTGACAGAGATCGAGATAGTTTAGCTAGGGAATACTGCTGCTCCTTTAGTCGTAACTGTGCTATTCGTTTCAATCTGTGTAGACTATGAACAAGTTATGCGAGCCTAATCAGTGTAATGCGGTATCCTGTAGCTCGTATCCATAGCCGTCGATGGCTTGCGCCCATGCCCTTTTTCGACATCATACGCCACTTCTGTCAATGATCTTCCAACTTGTTTCCCTAAAATAGCGTCGTCGCTGTTTGGAATTGGGTTATCGTCTCACAAATAAGTTCGCGTCGAACTACAGTTTATGATTTGTTTCACTTGATACAATGACTGCCCCTGTCGCGGATGATAATTGGAGGCCAGCCAATTCCTGTTAATGTAGGCCATAAGTCTGGTAAAGTTCGTGCTCCGAGAAGTGACCGCGACTCTTCCTGACTCCGTCGTGAAACACAGAAGCGAGTGTTTTTGAGAGATGCTGCACTACCGATGCTATTCTTGCGCTAGCGTCAGTCGTCGAAAGACCACGTTTGACGTGGATAAATCATGCCGAGGGTGATGGACAAAGAATCCCACAATTGCTTTGTCAATATAATATGTCGCTCAGCAACACGATGATGTCGTGTAACAGTCATTTTATCGAACCCTGATCAACAGAGTCCTCATTCAGCTCCATATTGTCCACCTGATTTTATACAAAATCAAGCTCCCAATCTTTACCACAAATACGAAAAACAGGAACTGTCGCGTTGATTGGAAGTGTCGAGCTGATGAACAATTTAGCAAACGGAACTGCCCCACGTGCTTGTACTTCGCACTTACAGTCGACCATCAACCTCTTTGCTGAAGCTCTTGGGTTTTAGGCTTGAATATTGACGACGAAATATTGACGGCGATGGGATGGGCTCCAGTGGGATTGTAGAAATTGTAATTAATACACTCCGAGTAATTGACTTGATGCTGTCGCTTGAATGCTTCCTTCATACCGTCTCCTGCTAAGTAAGGCAGATGTTGACCATGTTGGACAGAATGTCGATACCGCCCTTGATGCCAGGGATATAAGACTTTTCAATGGACACGAAGGTGACATGGTAGTAGTAGAATATGTCATTGAAAGATCAGACGCGACCTTACGACAAACTTCCTGCAATAGCAATCATTGTCAAACTCTTTCCACAAGTAACTGACGAGGGTTAGGATAACTCGCCAGAACAATAGGTAATGCCGTGAATGTCTCCAAAAGATACTCGAGTGAGGAACAAGTTAATGGCCATTTTGTGCTGATCTATTGCTATGAAGAAGAACATCTAGGCTATCAGTCACGAAGTGCGAGAGAAGTCGGGGTGCGTCTAGGAAAAATGATAAAAGGTAAGTAGATGCATCTTGTCGTGTGTAATCTAGAAACAAGCACATCCACACAAAACTTTCACCATGGCCGCACTACTATCGGGTGTAGCTCGCATTTGTCTTAAGAACTACAGCACTATTTGATATCGTTGGCCTTGGCGAGATAAAATCTGGCTTAATCAGGACCAGTGCAGATCTTGTCATCTCCACAGGTGCCCAGACCATTGTTCTCGCAATACGTTCCACACTCACACAGATCCTTGGCATCATCTTCGGTATAACAGGCTGAGCCTGCTGGTCCGCACCCCTCAGGGCACTATAATAAGTCGTTAGCAAATCTGCATCCGAATCACCGATATTGCTATAATGGGTATACTTACTCCTCCACCGGCATTAGGGTCGGGGCATTTGCATTCTCCTCCAGCGCCACCACTAGTTTGGCCAACCATGAAGCACGGGGGATCGCAGTTCTTGCTGTTAACGCAGCCAATGCAGACAATAGGCTCACGCTTATCGACTCCAGCTGGGCTAGCGATAGCCAAAGAGAAGAGAGTTGACAAAGCGACGATAGACAGCTTCATGGTAACGGATAGGAACGACAAAGGGTGAAAACGATGTAGTGGGCTTTGATGTTCGATTGCTTTGAGAATCCAGGACAAGAACAGAGAAACCGCTTTTTATATTCCCTTTCCTCAGCCTATGAGTGGAGCGAAGGCCAACCGACTTGGAAATCGTTCACTCACCGTCGGACCATCGGCGTTTGGAGCAGTGAAACTGAATTGGTACCCAGACTGTAGTTGCTTGGCTAGTATCGCGAACAACCTTGGCAGCAATGCCGTTCCGCAAGAAACCCCACAGAAGAAGACGATCGTCGTCTGGTGGGTGCTTGTCATACTGCCTCTGCGTAATACTCGTGACGAAACATGGAGACAGAATCCTCCTCATCCGCATCGGGTAACTCGTGGTTGACAGCTTGCCATTCGAATCCTTCGCCTATAAAGGCAAGTAAGCATAGATCAGAATCCTACTCCACAACTATAACTGCATTCTTACTGTATGATTCCGAAAGGACTTAGTTTCAGCTGAAGACCCCACTACCTATTCCGTCCACTCCACAGGTGATCGCTGATTATGGCACACAATACGATGACACATGTCTTATGATTGGGTCCATTGAAACGTGTGAGCCTCTCTAGTCGATCCGGGGTTACAAGGGCCCCGACAACCCGAATGTCACTGTATGAGCCTCAAAGAGCGAATCCTTTGCTGGGGGTAAAGGAATGATCGGCATGGTAGGATTCGAGCCCCCGGACTCATCAGCTCGGACTCACCTTCAACATCAATGCCGACCAATGACGGCAGAATTTGCATTTCAGTGCAACTCCAATACTTCCGTTAATCTTTTCTCTTTCCGATGTCGATGCGAATTGATGGCGACTATTACGATAGTGGTGATCCTTTCGCTGAATGTATTAGAGGCCCATTTCAACAGTGCGATGGTGGGAGAAGATTGTACTGGCCAACGTAGACAAATGACATGTAGTACACTGAAAAATGATTATGGAAAAGTTTCATGATATCCCATAGGTTTCTCCATGAACTCTAGTATCAATATCGTGCTGGCAGTAGAATTTGTGGCGAGTGGTAGCGACTGAGCTCAATAGCTTATGGTGTCACAAACGAGAATTTAGTAAACACCAAATGTCGATTCAACTATTCTTAAATCACTGATCCTCTTCAGCGAACGAGCCAAATTTGACTCCGTGTTTTCTGTTCCAGTCCTGCAGCTTCCCAAAGTTCTTGCACTTGTGATGAGCACTAAAGTCTCCTCGTGCACCCATGGATTGCGATGGATCAATGATGGTAAAAAAAGGCATAGTGTCTCCATGACACATGAGCGTTGTGCGTAGGTAGTCAATGCAGTGGTCGGCGTGTATCCGTACCCCAACATCGCTGGCAAGCACTGAAGAGTGCACAGTCAGTTTAGGTACACCCCATTGAGTTCATCATGCAAATGGAAATGGAAGCTACTCACTGTCCTGTGGGATGACAACCTTATCGGGGTGATTGAAGTACCAGTCCCGCCAGGTGTATTGACGAAGATAGTTCTGCACAAACATTAGCAACCCATTGTTCATTGGTCTTCTAACTTACCAAGCAGTGAATTTGATGGAAGACCTCGAAGTTGGCAGCTACTGGGCCTCTCTCATCTTCTGTAACATTTGCCTTCACGTCGCCAAGGCGTGCCAACTTCTCCTCGCCATTGCGAAACCCTCCGGTCCTGTTAACCAGGGAGAGCTTATCCTCTGGAAAAGGCACCGGATCAACTGAAGTCGGTCAGTAAATATTGCAAAGTGGAACAATGCTTCAAGACAGAACTTACATCTCCATAGCTTGTCCCAAGCTTTCTCAAGCTCTGGCGTGGGCGGCCCTCGATATTTCGTCTCAACGTCAAAGTCGTGGTGAAAATCGTAATCGACAAGCTCAACAGCTTCATTCATTGGCGCTTTCATTGTGATATAAGTAAGAACGTGTTTCTTGTTACGCTGAATGTCAAGACTCACAATAGATGGATGTTTGCTTCGCGCACTCATTATCTGACACTCTGCCTCGCCCATACGAGACCCAAAATAGTGTTTGTAGGATGAACAACACTGCGAAGAGCAGATAGTGAGGACCTAATGTGCGCCACCGTGATTTTCTTGCCACACTTAATGAAAGGAGTCCTTCCTCGCCAACATATTTACTCTCGTCATGTGAGTCTTGCAAGTCGCTTTCTGGGACTGCTCGATATGTTGGCTGTCGAAGTAGACCGCTGAGTTGTGGAAGGTTCACCATGATGGCCTGCTAATGGAAAGTAACAAGAGTAGGATCTAGGAACACGGTCAATTGACTCAGAACTATTGCGGCGGGGATTGTTGTTGCTTGAGATAGCAAAGAGCCCGTTCTACCTTCCTCGTATTCGAAAACAGATCGACGCACCCACATGAGTTTCTTGTTGCAACTCACTCCATAGTCCTTAATCCTTCAACGTCATATGGTGTAAGCTGAATCCTAATTATGGGTCGTAGATTAGGCAACTGTTTCTACACAGGAACAAAACATATAAGTGGGTTGTGATCTGCAGTACCGGTACTTCTCAGACTGTACTATCGTCTCGGGTTTAAAGAAGAACCCGAGCTTGGTATTGCTCTTTGAGCCTTATTCCTGGTGCTAACAATCTTGGCATTATGAAATCACCACAGAGCTTTTACATTATAGAGCAAACGTGTTAAACCTATCAACTCTATCTTTAACCCAAATCCTACTTCTGTAACGGCTACTCAAGCCTCATCATCTGAATTCTTACTCGAGACTATATCCAACTACATAAATATGAAATTCGTTCTTTGTCTTATCACCCTCACAACGCTGGGTATCTCAAGCCCCGTCGGTCTGAGCATATCCGAGATCAATGCCGAAGCGGTTGGGGACTCACCAGGTCGCCCTAAAGGCCACGAGACCACACCTTACGTCAAAGACTTACCGGATCCATACCTCAAATACGCTGAGGACGCCGACCCCAAGGCAGTGTTGGGTGAGGACTAGACTTCTCCGGTCAATCTACACAGGAGACATTGGAGGAAGGCATGTACTCACATGAGGCGATGACGATGGCAGTAAGAATTAGCGCATTAGCTTCATGTCAGTTTTGCGGATGCAAATTAGTCTGTTTGAGGGAAAGAATATACAAGAACGCCCAATTATAAAGAAATACTCCATAATCGCCGTTATTTATTTCTAGTCTACGTTGCTGTTATTAAATATTTATGTATCTTTGAGGCCCAGCGAGTGCACGGCTCATCGACAAAGCGACAAAAGAGGTCAGCAACCCATACTTGCAAAGACAACAGGATGAGAAATGCTGCAACGAGACCTCCAACTTCTCTCACATAGCTCTCCCTTCCGGTCAGCGCCAAGATAAAGGCAACCATGCGCCATCCAACTACTCCTAACAAAGGGATGTGCGTAATATACAGGGCGAAGGATATTCGGCCAAGGTAGAGGAGCACTCGACAGGAGAAAATTGTTTTCAAGGCATCAAGGGTGATTATCGAGTAAACTACCAGCGATGCGCCGATAGACTGCCAAAGCCGAGAGTTGTCAGTCAGAGGGAGCCTGGAGAAGCCAGCTGTTTGAGAGCCTCCAAGCTCGGGATACGATGCAAGGTACAGTCCGAGGCAAAATGTGAGGCCACAACCGATGATTCTGCAGACGTTCTTCTTGTCCGCTTGCGCGTGCGGTTCAAAGACAACAGTATGTCCAAGCATCGAACCAAAAAGAAACAACACAACATCCCACCTGCTGACCCAGAGGCTGAATCCAATTAAAATAGTAATCACGAGACTCCTGTAAGCAAGCTCGAGTCTCGCCGTTCCGAGCAGTACAACGAACAGCAAGATCGAGGACCAGTACTCAACCCCCACCGTCCATAGTTGAGAGCCATAATCGACATGCTCCAGGTCACCATAATCCCGCCCTGTCGTGGTGCCACGCCAAGTACTAGGAATAAGGACCTTGTCAACCAAGAAGTCGAGCCATTGAGACATTTGAGTAGAAAAGCTTGGAACATGACGAGGCTGCTTTGACCAAAATTCATCGTGGATTTCAGGTGGCCCTTCCCACTTCACGACAGAACGTAAATTACACCATCGTGCTTGCGCCATGAGCATATGCGTGAACGACGCTATGAAACAAGGCACAAAGAGTCTTATGCCTCTTTTAAATGCCATAGAGGCCAATGTATCGTAGAATTGGAGCCATTGACCTTCTCTTACCAGCCGAGCTGGCTTGAGAGACAAGGCGATGCCAGATATGACAAAGAAGATACACACCATAGGGCTACCGCTGTAAAGCAGCCGAACGATGGGTAGCTGGGCAAGACTCTGCGACTCTTGGCTGCTACCGTAGGCGTAGAAGATGTTCTTCCAGAATGGAAGTAGGAAATGTTCGAGAAAGACACACAAGGCCGCAAGGCCTCGCATGCCATCTAGAAAGGCTGTTCCCGATCGATGGTTTTGTCGAGACAACGGCTCATAGTGGTGATTTGGAGCTGTTTCCGTGATGGGCATGTACTTGTGAAGGAAGCATGGGAGAAGGAGAAGTGCCTTGCGAATGACTGTTCTTGGCCATGATTTGTCATTGGCGAGTGGTACATCTTCCGTGGAGAATAGAGGAAGCATCATGGTCTACCAATTCTCAGCGATCAATTCGCCCAATACAATGTGCACTTTTACAAAGAACAAATTTATCGATAACAAGGCATATCAAAAAATTCGAGATCGTAGCCAAATGCCGAATTAAGTCGGGGAAAGGCAGAGTCCCGAGGGCCCGAATGTACTATACATATGCGTGTGAGTGGTGGAGACACCGTGGGGTAGCACACTCCTAAAGCAGGGGCTGTGTTAGAGATCAACAACAAAGTTACTCAAGAGAATTGAAGGATTTCAGATGCGGTAAGCTGAATCCCTTAGGGCTTATGCATATGGCGTCTAAAGCTCGTCAACCAACATTAAGCAAAACCTAAAACAACTTTAAAGGCGCCTCCCTACACCCTAAGGGATGAGCCGCGTTGGAGATCATCAACAAACTTGCTCGAGATGGCGGAAGGATTGCGGATGCCTAAACATGAATCAGATCCTGAAAGATGATCGGAAGGAATGCGTGGGGTAATGCACGCCCAGAGAAAAAGCCCAGTTAGGGATCATTAACAAACTTGGTCGAGATAATGGAAGGACCACGTATGTCTAAGCAGCAGTGATCCCACAAGCAATCGAGATCTTTCTCATTTGATACCGCATAGTATACATCTGAATTGGTGTAGTCAACTCGTATACTGGAGTTTAAACGCCCTAACGTCAAGCTTGATTTCATGCCTAATCCATTACGGGGGGGACACGATGCGGCAATGAGCTTTTATTGGCAGTGTAGACAGTAGAGTAGATATATATCGCAGAACTCCAGGCGGGCGGTCGTGTCGTGTATATAAGATGACTGGCATCTCCCCATCCTATCCACGATTTCAACATCTCCGTTCCATCCTCTTCAGCCAAGCTAAACCTACACACAAAGTCCATAAACCACCAAGATGAAGTACTCTCTTGCTACAATCGGCCTCATCGCCGCTCTCTCCTCTCTCGTAGCCGGCTCTCCTGCCGCCGACACCGAGTCCCAACTTCAAGGCCGCGACCCCATCATCTGTATTGGATGTGTGAACGTCGCTCGCTGTACTGAAAAGAGCCTACCTGAAGGTTGCGAGAATGTGAGTTTCTAGTTTCC
This sequence comes from Fusarium stilboides, assembly GCA_014822085.1. Classification (NCBI taxonomy): domain Eukaryota; kingdom Fungi; phylum Ascomycota; class Sordariomycetes; order Hypocreales; family Nectriaceae; genus Fusarium; species Fusarium stilboides. Next base: position 32,677 of record JAASAY010000116.1, read on the forward strand.
CGAGGCCATCTCCCCGAACTATCGTTGGTCTGGGATATGGCTACTAATCGAGGTGCGAGATTGCTAATGACGTTCTCAGACGCCTAATGCAGGAGGTTGTACTGAAAAGTTTTGCACCACTATCGGATCTTCTATCTGCAGATGCTGCACTTACAAAGAGAATGGAGATGTTGATAAGTGCGAATAATGATGAGGATAGCACCCAACATAAGAGGATAAGGACGCTCCTTGTATACAGTGACGATGAGTTTCAATTAGTATATCGACTATTTCTTACGTGGAATCTTGGCGTATACTACTACTGATGGTACCACTGTGTGTAATGACTGAATGTGACGCCATACCGCGTATCAAGAAGTAACCTAGCTTACCGCAATAGATATCACGAAGTATATAACCAACCGCTGCACGCAGGATCAACCGAGCCTTGCCGCATTGCTTACTCCTCTGTTGAAAGGATGTGAGTCCTCGTCATAGACGAAAAAATAACTTGGATGTTTGAAGAGAAGGTGTTCACTTTGTCTCGTCTGTTTCTATTTAATAGCCAGGATGACAAGACGGAGGTGATGGTCCAACTTGGTTGTCTCACATTCGTGTCGTTTCCAACTACTGGACTACTTTAAAAGCAGAGTGTCAAGTATGCCACATAAGTGTCTTTGGCCCCTTTCTTGAGTCAAACAAAGAAGCGCAACAACAATTTCAATAGTATCTAGTACCCGACTGCAACAGAGCAATATTTATTAAGCCAGGATATGAGAGGCTTGCTATACCTCATTTTATACCTTCTGTAGTTCAGAACCTAGCGAATAAGTAAGCGTAGCCCAAAAGTGGCTCGCGCGGTGGGTGGACTTGACATTTCCAAAGACAAGTCATAGTCTCCAGCTTGTACAGCTAGCCCTCTTTTGTGGATTATCAAGAAAGGGGCGTTTCCACACGTCTGTGGGTGTAAAGAAAGGCTACATTAGCGGAGACTTGTCTCCTCCAAAAAAAGATACAGCGGGCAAAAACATACAACAGCGGGGATTCGCTGGTCGTCACCGACCCAACTACTAATCCGCCGGTTAGTGGCTTGACTATGGGAGAGCGGACGGGATCCCGTATTTTCCACTACCTTTGGTCGTATGTGCTAGAGAAAAGGGGGTGCTACGACTATATACTAACGCACTGCTATACCATCGACAGTGCGCATAAAGAATTGACAACGATCCTTTTTACCTTGATCAACCCCAACCCAGGTTAATCACCAAACAGCGCTGTCGCACATGACACCCCCACCACGAGAGCCGGCATCATACAAGGCCCTCTTGCCCTTTTTAATATGTCTCTCTCGCCATTGACTGCCCCAGGGATATTCAGTGATACTGTTGTATATCCGCAGTAATTAATTACAAGTAGAGATGTAGGGTATGTCGGCTTGTTCTGGAATTGTTTTAGCGTGCTTGGGGGATGAGCTGATTGGTGTGGGGTTTTCAGAAAATTGTTCATACTGTAGGTTAAAATGATAATGGCATGGCACATGCGAAGAGATAAGTCTCGGTCCAGAAAAAGGCCATGACTGCAATACATATCTTCATCTTCACCTCAAACGAACCGTGTGTTATATTGAATAAGTTCTTCTTCTGGTTAAGCTCTGAATTTTGTTCTCCGAAGCTTTATCCCACGTGGGACGGTCTGTGTTCTGGTATCATACGAAGCCACCCATACAAAAACTCCTTCAACAAGAGAGTGAACCAAGTCAACCAAACTCCAAAAGCAGCCAATATACAATGCCAAGTCCGCTTTCATAACCATCCATAACGCCTAATCTCAACAATGCCATCTTTCCTTCCCAAAATCACCCACTAACTTTGAACTCAAATACTGATCTGTTTGTTGCCGACAGCAGTTCCCCAATATTACTCCCTCAGTCCTACACTGGGCCCGACTTGCAGTTCGGGAACTCAAACGAAAGCCAGGGATAGTCATGACAAAGACACTGACTTTGATTTGCGTCCGTGTCTGGCCATTTTCGTCGACCCAAATGCGTCATATTCATTCCATGTAGCCGCCCGTGAGCTGACTAAGCCAAGTTCTGACGCGTTTCCCGACCGGGGAGGGTTCGTTGTTGTCTTCAACAGCTCGCTTTTTGGTCGGTGAGACTTCGTTATCGTCGTCGTCTTCAGCGCGTCGTTTTCTTATAGGTAAAGCTTCGGGTTCGTCGGCGGCCGGTCGCTTTTCCGTCGGTGACTGATTGTCTTCTGGGCATGTTTCCATGTCGCTGGTAGCCTTTGTGGTTGTACTCGGCTCTTTTTCGAGTGCATCGCCAATAGTGGATATCATGGCCGAGCCTGTGTTCTCCGAGGTATGGTCCGAGTCTTTCTCGATACTGGGGAGAATCTGATCCCGACGAAGATTTGAGATACTCCCAGCTCTGGAAATTCGGTCTCGGCGGAGCGGGGAACCACTCTCAGAAGCCAGTGAAGCCACGCGGCCCGAGCGCCTTTTTGCGCGGCGGGGAAGTTGGCCTCGATGAAGAGGAGAGCTCGACTCGAAAATCTGATCAGGCATCACGCTGTCGTCGTCGAGAGAAAGTCGTGGCGATTCGGGTGGTGACGCGAGACGCGATTTATTAGGCTTTTCTGACAGAAGAGTAGCCAGAGAATGGCGTCGGATTGCCAGCATGGTCTCATTGAGTTGAGCGGTTAGATCGCAATCGGGATCTAGACACCATAATGTTCGTTCGATGCTGGCGCGTAATATGTTAAGGTTGCTTTCTTCTTGAGCTGCTCTCTCGGCGCGAGTGAGCTTGGCCGTGGCCGCTTGGGCCGTGGACTTTGTCGACGGTCGGTAAAATGAGCTCATCGCTTGAGCTTTCTGGGAGGATCAGGGATGTGCAGGACATGGAGTGCCATGGAGAATCGGATTACTTATTAAGAAGTACTTAGTTTCAACTGGCGCGATAGTGCCCGCCTGCTATCACCATTAGATTCAGCAAAGACGCGTCAAGAGGATAAAGAAATGTCTGGAAGAAGACTTTATTTTAAGAATCCCATGTCAAAAGGTCTGTCAGTACAGTACCTACCGACTTTTCATGCACGATGAGCTGTCAGCGGAGCTCAGAGAAACGTCAGGTGGGGGCTCCTTGCAAGGTCAACAGCTCCAGAGGGAAAAATGATGCACCAATTGGATCCACAATTTCTTTTCAATGTGACTCACATGAAACACAAAGTCCTCAGATCCAAGGCATCATCGTTACCATGATTCGTCAGCCTTCACATGGGGGCTCAACAAGTCTGGTCTGTTTCTTGATCCTGGGAAGCTTCCTTTCTTATCAGTCATGACAGTCTGGAGCACAAACGTTCCACCAGGTTGAGCTGTAGAGAATTATGGGTGTTGTGACAAGAGCTGCAAAAAGTTACTTTTTGTCGGACTCAAGCTCTTTTTACTTTTGTTGGCCATGACCCGTGGATGCTTATGAGTCCAAATCGAGGTAGAGCCGAGGCGCCAAGGTGGCTTGCAGTACAGTACGTACTGGGCGCTAGCTTGGTAGACTTATGTACTCTCTAGCAGGGATCAATGACACACTGTGGGCGACCAGCTCAGGTACTTTGAGATAGAGCCTATCGGAGCTTTCTTATCAGACCATTGGGTTTGCAAGTTTATCGTAGCGCTCAAGTGTGGCGCCGTAAGTACCTAGACAAAAATCGCATCAACTGTGAATGCCCTCATTTATCTTACACTACGAGGGAAAAGTGTCGCTGTCGCTACCACGGTCATTGTCAGACCATATTAAAAGCAATCAATAGAGCAGCATCACTTTCATGTCCACTATATTTGCCCAGAGGATAAGTAGTAGACAATTACTTGTTCATAGGGTAGGTAGCTTCATTTTAACACCAATCTGCTTTGTTTATCTAGTTACGGTCAATTGAGAAAAGTATGTTAGCATTTGGTTCCTTTCAACCATGAATTAGGTGTTTGGCACGTCTCAATCAGTATTTGCGAGGTCTATGAGGAGCTGTCACGCCAGTGAACCGGATTTATGTAGAATAGCATACGCCGAAACCATATACAACTATGGGCTGGATCCGGAAAAGAAAGAAAAAAAAAGGAACAAAGGTGCTAGGAAGTAGGTGTTCAACCACGATAATGTTCTCTTGAATGTATGAAGCCTAATGGGCCAGTCACGAGCCCACTGGAAGTCAATATCTTCAGCAAGGTTCGTGAACACATAAAGTTATATGACACAATTGACGTGTTCTCTTCTGCAGCGAACCTTTTCTCTAGGTATATAATCCAGGCCATCCCTATTCTTTCTTGCAACTGAAAATTTACCTTGCCCAAGTCATTTCGGACTCAAAATCTGTCAGCTCAACCTCCAAAATGGCACAACTTCAGCTCGAAAATCTCCCAACCGAGCTTATTCTCAAATCTTAGAAGAGTTATCGTCACCACTGGATATTCATGCCTTTACTTCTGCCTCACCTGTTGCACTCGCGAGTTATACATTAAATCGCCACCATGTTCTACGACCCGTCATAGAAGATTTAGAAACATGGCTCCAGCCCGACAACATGTTGTCAGATGCAATGTTGGCATGCCAATTCAGGATGGTTCCGCACGACATCCTGTCGCCAGACATTTCACAAATAGAACTAGGGATTAGGTCAATCCTTAAGTCTCCATCTCCGCATCCCCAAGTTTGTCAAAGCAACCTCGGAATGCTCTGTGAGCTATTTCGCCTAAGGAGCGAAGCTAAAGAAAGTACCACAGCGTATGCAACACAGGCTTGGAGTGTTCTAGAAGGCGAGACTGCAAGTTTTATCGAAAAGATTGGGAGATCTAACCCTCCTTTTCCCCATGTTCCTTTGGTCCTGAGCGAATCTGAACAGCGTCGTCTCGAACAGGGGTATCTAGCGTTCGAGATATATCGTCATTTCGATTATCGCGACAAGGTCTCCCCGATGCAAACAGGGCTCAATGACAGTATAAAGAGGTATTTTTCGCCGTGGCGTTACGACCCGTGGGTGGTGGGTTACGACCTGTGGGTGGAGGGGACATGGCCGACCTACGCGTCCGACCATCCAAAAAGGGGCATGCGAGGCTTCCAATCCATTTTTCGTTTTATTTTCGTCAAGTACATTGGACTTGTGCGTGGGGTCTACATGCGGATTCATGAACAGAGGGCAAGGAAGTTGGCTTCAAAGGATGGCCACCGAGAGAATATAGACTCGCCGGCAACCCAGGATCAATGTGAGGCTACAGAAGAGGTACAGGAGTTGGACCTCAACCGCAGGTTTGTTATCGATACGACAAAGCGGCACCAAGAGCTAAGGTGTATCGCAAGTCTCTCCTTTCGAGGCTTTTCGCTTCTGGACAAACTGCAGCGTATGGACTACACTGATCGGGAACACTTTATTGTCACGACATTCCAGAAATTTCGTTCACGCGAACAAGCTGCTGGTGCCGAGGACAGCAGGAGGAAAGTTAAATTAGGTTTCGCGCTTGAGCATCTTTGTGATCCTGTGTATCGGAGCTTTTGGCTCGGTGAACATTATTTTTGGGATACCGATCGCATCGATGAGTTACGTTTCCGACGCCGTAGAGCTGAGGCCCATGTGTAATGTAGGGCACGTCAGCCTTTTGTTGTAGAAGTCAATGTCAAGGCTGGCGGATGTCGGTAGGGCTGCCGTTGGATAGGTGCGGAAATATTTGAGAAACGCGACGAGTGCATCGCCAGGGTTCGATCGTGGAGCATCGATCGGATGAACGGAATAGCACGTTGGCAGACAAATGAAGGAAGCGGGATAAATGACAGAAACGAGGGTGTGAATTTGGGTCATGTCGTCTCTGGATTGAATAGAGCAGGTGTATAGGCATTGAGGTAGTGAATAGTAGGAGGTGGATGTGAAGTAAGATAGTAATGAGAATGAGACGAAAGTCGTAAAGAAAGAGAAGCTTTTTTATGCGTATGCCCGTATTTTTGCCTTGTTCGATCCCACTGGTCATTGGTGAAGGATCTCACCGGTGTGAACCTCATCTTACATTAGTCTAGTAGACAAGCAGCGAGATGGGTGATGAAACATATCAGCAGGATGCAAATTTTGTGCCATTCAATTACTTGATTGGTAAGCTATCAGCTGGTTCGCTCGTTGATTGATGATACCCTGAGCAATATAATAAGAACGGAAATCGGTCCGCAAGACCACCCAAGTTCCTTCGCACTACTGAAACCCCCTCTGGCAAACACATAATAGCAAGACCACACGCGACCTCCGTTCAATCCTCCCATTACTGATATGTGCGTTTATCGGTATTTCATATCGTTCTCAAGGATCGTATTCCATTTTGTATACCCGAACTCATTCAGATGAACATTGTCTTCGCTCATGATGCCTGTCTGATCAGTCCCAAATGGCAAGAACTCGCATTGGTGTATGTCTGCAATTTTCCGCAAGGCTTTGTTGCCCTCCTCGATGATATCGGCGTCAAGCCCGCGTTGAATGAACATCGCTGTGATAATGATTGGAATGTCTGGGTACTCGGTCCGCAATCCCTCGATCAACTTGTCGTAGCTTTCTGCATCCTCGTTGCGCAGTCCCTTCTTCTTCAAATTGTTGGATCCCATGTGAACGTAAATGAGCTTGATGTTCTGTTGGTGCTCCTTCATGGACGTGAGAAGCCCTTGATTGATGCGGTATTGCACATTCTGGACTTTATCTCCGCCCACACCCAGGTTCAAGATGTGCTCGTTCTTGTTAATGCTCAAATCTTCGCCTGTCGTCTTGAAACGTTCGAATAAACTGTCGCCGAGGAGAGCAACCGTGTATCGGCCTTTATTGCTCTCGACTTGGGGGATGTGCGTGTTGTGGTGGGTTTCGTGAGATCGTTGTTTGAACATTTTTGCGGTGTAGTGAAGGAGAGAATTTGAGTAAATTAGAGGGAATTTTGTTGACTGGCTTCGAAGGAAGAGAAATTCGAGTCTTTAAATACCCCGAGAAGATGCAGTTGCAGCTGCACGATAAGGTTAGTTGCCGGTTGAGTCACAAGGCAAGTTTGATGTGTGTGTGGCAATTGTAAAATCATAAGCGAGGCTGTGTTGAAAAAACTTACAAATAGGCTTCAGCCTCGACCAACCGTGAATCAGAGGCTATTCCGCAACTCAACCGTAAGTGCGACTGTTATCGATAATGTTTTTTTTCGCTCAAGGCTCTGTCAGCGAAAGTTCATCGAATGAAACTCATTTGTTGTACATGTGCCCAGAAAGGACCGTAATACGTAATTTATTCGGCACTTCTTTCAGATAGATCAAGCACATACTTGTGAGAAATAATTGAACATCAAGATGTCGTACAAAAAACATTCAAACGCAGTTTTTCTTCTCCCAACCTTAAAGAGGAGTGAATTGGTCCTCAGGTGGTCGTCCACTTATTTATGCAACGAGCTGGCTTCCTTTTTCACTACCTACGTGACATTGCATACTCTATGCGGCTTGGTTGTACCGTTTCAACCAGCTGACTCTCATTGTGGTTTTAGCCACGGCGTTCAAAAAATTGACATAGTACCTTGTGCAGATTGTTTTCCCTATAGTATTAAGAGACATCGTAGAGACTTACTGAGATTTGTAGCAATCTGCGATTTCGTTTTCTGGTATATAGGCAAAGTTTTGGTCAAGTTCCGATTTCCGGACGAATAGGAAATTTTGTCAGCAACAACAGTGCTCTTTAATTCAAAGAATCCTTGACTATGATAACATCATTCTACAATACTTGAGCTATAGTGAGAATGTTATACTATCTTCCAGAGGAAGCACTACATCTTTTATAGCCTGAGAAGACTCGGGCCCCTAGGTTCTTGGTATTTTGGTGAAGTAGCTACTGACTGAAGATTTAAATTTAGGCCAAAGTTGGAATTTGGAACAATATAATTAAAGTCAAAAGCTAATTTGGAAGCAGGGGTTGTAGTGTTGCATGAAATCTTGTCCGGCGGCCCGTGTGTCATGACTAAACTTGACATGGGGTAATATCCGGCCAGGAGGCCAGTGTCCAGGGTTCTTCCAGCTATTAAAAGACTGCACCAAGGGTCTTTCACCCCACCCGAAGAGTGAAGGGTTTCATGTCGATGCAATTGGCGTCCAAGCCGCTTTGAACCATGCTTGAAACCCTGAAATTCCAGCATCGAAAAAGTGGATGAGACCGCGATTGGCTTCTAGAAGCTAAAGTGGGCATAGCTGGAGATGGCCGAAGACGACGGACCTCGTGATAATGGACCCTACATGCATTTGAGATCAAGCTTAACCAACTTTGCTAAACCCGCCGTCTTGGCTCTTTTCCTAGTGGACAGTGCTCATCCCATATGCTGGTAAGATCGAGAACCGTTGGGATCTGATTGATGACTAGCTACGGGTGTGCCGCAAACTATAACATCCGAGTAGATAGTAAAAGATAATCGCATCGTATATAACATGGCAATCCCTCCGTCTTCTAGTATCACCCAACCCACTCAAGCCGTTCGTTCACCACTACCTAATTAAACTATTTTCACTCGCTCATCAACACAATGCTCGGCCACACACTACTTGCCAGTCTGGCGCTCGCCGCTGTATCCTTCGCCAGCCCAGTGGCTCGTGCAACTGGCACCTGCTCGGAACCCGTCGTCCGCAAAGAATGGCGCGAACTCACCAGCGCCGAAAAGACCGAGTATCTTCGCGCCGCTGTATGCGTCCGCAACCTACCTAAGCAAAAGTACGAATACATCGACGCTGTCACAACACGTATGGACGATCTGGTCTACACCCACTTTTCCCTCAACACAGAGATCCACTTCGTCGCCAACTTTCTCCCTTGGCATCGGTGGTATGTGCAATTGCATGAGAATCTGTTGCGCGACGAGTGCAACTTCAAGGGTGTACAGCCTTACTGGGACTGGAGCATCGACGCCGACAAGAACGACGTTATTAACTCTCCTCTCTTCGACGCCAAAACTGGATTTGGTGGCGATGGAAAGCTCACTGGTAGCGAAGTTCCTGGATTTGCTCGTTGTGTCGTCGATGGACCTTTCGCCAATACGAATTTGACGTTGGCTATGGGATGGCCCGATATGAACACCCCCGGAGATCGTCTACACTGTTTCACTCGAGAGTTCAACGGTGGTCTGGGCAATGATGCAGATGGAAATCCTATCATTGGGGATATGCAAGCCGGAGCGTACAATTCCAAGACCATGAAGACTATTTACAACTTTGACAACTTCCACGATATGGCCAGTATGCTTGAGGGTCTGCCTCATGCTCAAAGTATGTCCCATGTTGATGTTCCCTTCCTGTCTTCCGTATGCTAACTATCACAAGTCCACAGCGTCATCTTTGGCGACATGGGCCCTGCTACTTCGCCCAACGAGCCTCTCTTCTTCCTACACCACGCAAATGTTGACCGTGTCTGGGCTAAGGTAAGCCATTCTGGTCACTATCCTCTAATCGTGCATTCACTAATCTTTATCCTAGTGGCAAGGTCGCAACGCCACGCGTCTGGCTGACTACACTGGTTTCAAAGATGCCGACAAGTCCATCCAGGCTGATAAGGCCGATACCATGCCCGTTCTGCGACTTGCCGATGATGAGCCCATTGTGGAGGATTACATGGACACAAAGGCCGGTCCTCTGTGTTATACCTACTCATCCATGTGAATTGAGTTGTAGTGAAGTTAGAAATAATATTAATTGTAGCAAACCAATGGATTTATAAGATATAAGCTTTGCAGTGCCATAGGTGATCATGCGATTCCACGTCAGCCTTCAGGTCATTGCTAGCCTACTCCGTTTTTCGACATTCTCTTCAGTTTAAGTTAGTAGTTCAGCGGTTATTGAGACGTAACATATATGCAGTAAGTCTGACCGACTGGATAAGTAGGTTGCCTCAACTTCTCCGGTAAATATTTAGAAGTGAAAAATGTACTATGCTATACTGGAGGAGGAGCCTAAGATTTAATGAGGTATGAGAGTGGTGCTTATTTATCTCCTCTATGTTACGTGAATAAGAAATGGAGATTCACACTCTTAACAAACCGGCGGTGGAAGCACATTGGGGTCGAGATGAACAATTTTAATAAATTGTAGAGTCCCCAAGTCTAGCTGTGACGACAAAAGAAACGGTTTGCTAGCTACAGCACTAGAACATTATCTCCAAATTGATGACAACGTTGACGCGAACTTTACTAGTTCTAGTCAAGGTTCTCATCATCTCCAGTATTTCAAGCTCCATCGTACCAAACAGGTCGATTTTCCGATACCCAGGTCGCCTCTTCGGAGCTGCCAAACTGCGGCGGGCTCATTCCATTGATTTGCCAGAGCCTTCGATCAGTTTGGCCAACGTGAACCTCATAGTCATAGCCTTTGTCGTGGACGTGGGACTTGAGGACCTGATTAACTCGCTTGATAGCGGATTTGAATGAAGCATTGTTTCCTTCGTCGATGGTAATGGCGATGTGATTGATGACGATACGAATGAAAGGGTTGCCTGAGTTTGGCCGGTTTCCAATATAAAAGTCTCCGGATGAGAGCTTGATGAACTGGGTTACGGCGTAGAAGGTTGGCAGGCCCAGCTCCTCGTACATCCGGGTAATGTCTTTAACCAGAAGGGTTTTCGAGGGCCCATCCACGAATGCTCCATCAGAGTGATAAATCTGCCAAAGAGACATATTGAGTTTGAATATTTGGCAGAGAAGTGGGATATGCAGAACGATAGAGGCAATATGAGTAGAAAATGAAAGACAGTCCTTGAGCTTCTGTCGAATATCTTTATAGCCAGAGCCAGGCTGCTTGATGAACAAGTAGATCCGCTCATTGTAGGTTTTGAATCTCGCTCTCGCATTTCACACGATCCGTACAAGGCTAGATCATAAAGTCAAGTTATTCGCCGTTCTACTCTGGTGATTGTGTCGCCTCATCCACTGTCGTATCTGAGAAGGACGCATGTATACTTTCCGTAGACAATTGTGAGCTATCAATGAACGATGGTTATGTGGGTGGGACAGCACCCCCGGGAGTCGACCGAGAAATTAGGGATAATCAGTGAGTAAATCGTGTTAGTGTTTAATAATCGATGCGACTGGGATAAAAAGCCTTCCGCAGCAAAATGCCAGGCTATCTAGCAGTGCTCCTGGCGAGCTTGCTTTTGATTACTATTCAAGCCTTCGGTGCGGGGTGTATTACGATGTACAAGCGGGCGATATTGGTCACCTTCTTCGTCCACCCACTGACGAAAGACGCCACTTTGCATTACAAAGCTTAAATGAAGGTGTCCATTTGGTAATATTCATAGACGGTGACTGTTACCAATACGTATCTGAGAGCATCTATATGAAGTGCCCACTCTGCGGGACTCTTCCATTTGTTTAACCATCAACTCTACCATCTAAACAAGAACAATCATACCTTCTTAGTCAAACATCGTAAATCATATCTGCCAGCGCCATGAAGACAATTCTGGTCATCGGTTCCACGGGAGCACAGGGCAGTGCCATCATCCGCCATCTTTCCAGTACACAGCGTTGCCATATCCTTGCATTCACACGCAGTGCGACATCATCTGAAGCCACTTCCCTAGGAGAGCTGCCGCATGTTGAGCTCGTTGTCAGCGGCTCCGGGAGTGGCTACGACACTGGGGCCTTCCTATCAGCTGCTTCACGCGCAGACTCTGTGCTAGTCAATACAGACGGCTTTGCGCTTGGAGAACAAGCTGAGACGTACTGGGGCATCCGGTTGTTTGAGTTATCTGCCTGGGCAGGCGTTAAGCATTTTGTTTACAGCGGTCTTGACTCGAACGGTCCTAGGTCCGGATTCGATCCTGACCTGTATTGTGGACACTATCAGGGCAAGGCAAAAGTACAAGGTCAGTACTCTAGTCCAAGATTGTCGATATCTTGGTTTCTGACCTTTCTTCCAGTTGAACATGAAACTGACCCAGGTGCTCTATAGACTGGATCCACGCGCAGAAGGATATCAACATGAATTGGACTATTATCCGCTCCGGCCCTTACATGCAGCTCCTTGCAGCAGTAATGGCACCAGCACACAAGGATGATGGGTCACTCGAGTTCCAGCTCCCTCTAGGAAACGGCGCAATTCCATTCATCCATTTAGGTGATTTCGGCAAGTACGTCGACTGGGCACTTTCGAACCCCGATGATTCGAAGAATCTCGATTTTGGAATCGCTACCGCGCACGTGACAGGCTCACAGATTGCTGCGGCGTGCGAGAGCGTCACTGGCAAGCCATCCAAGTTTGTTGATATACCTGTTGAAAGTTGGAATGCAGTTGCATGGGAGGCCTTGCCGCAAGGCCCTGATACCAAAGTTGGTTTTCAGAATGTCAAGGACCCTAACGCGCTCCTCATGAGCTACGGGGAGAACTTTGCCCACTGGTGGAACCTTTACAAGGCGAGCGCCAATAACTCTGGGTTGATCCAAAGGGATTACAAGTTTTTAGATAAGATTGTTTCCGATCGCACCAAGGGCATTGAAGAGTGGATGCGCGAAACACACTATACCGGAGACAAAGAGGAGGTCCTTAAACTCCAAGCTGCTACTGGATAACCGAATCATGGAGATTAGCATTCAAGTTCCTACGAGATTAGTCCTGTTTAGATCTTTACCTGGATTTGACAATATCTATAAACTGTATGATGAAATTATGGCATTGTGTTGTATGTTATCTCTTAGATCCTATTGAGATGTGCCATAAAGCCAAAAGTGAAGAGGCCCCTTTGAGGGACTAGGACACAAAGTGTGATCTATACCAGGTCCATTCAACAGACCCCATTGACCTGGTAAATCACAGGCCAGTGACACCTGTCTAATGCACTTCCACTGGTCAAGCATCCAACTTGCTGTCTAGTTCAGTCAGTTCTCATCAGAGGCTCATCTTCCGGATGCCTTGGCACTGCGAGATTGATCAATCTTGGCTAATTCTAGAAGATAATGACGTCTCATAGAGCGCGGCATCAGACAGACGGTAGCTGCGCTTGAGAGAGTAGCGCCCGTGGCGTGTCTGTATTGCTGCTGGTCTAGCGAATCGCGCCAATTCTATCCCTCACTGATCGCATGCCGCAAACCCCCGCAGACTACCGCACATCACCGCAGTGATTGCTCAATATGTCTTGGATTGAACCACCGACTTAGCTACCACTCAATCGTATCAGAGATCATAGGCGATTTTAAGGCTAGTTATAAAGCTTACTGCTAAGAAGCCACTCCCCAAGTGCCCTACTCTGTACGACGTATGGCGTAAGTCCTCACGGGCAGGAAACTTGTGTACAGTACCTCCATGTCGTCACAACTGGTCACCTCGGGGCAACTGAAACGCATGAATGAGTTAATCAAATCAAGCCGGCTTAAAACAGAAGTTTACTCAGTATAATGACAACCCTTCAACATTTGCATTGGACGATTTAAGTCAAGGGGAACTGTTTCTTCAAGAATAAGTTTAGGGCCGATCGGCGCTTTGTCCTTACTCGGTCGGCCTCATATAGACCTCAGGACAATCAGTACTCGCTGTCTTTTCCATCCATGCACCTTAAGCTATGGCATCAACATCACCGGAGTCCGTTGGAGCTAGCACGCGCCTCGTGTTTCCAATGCCGCCATGGCAAGCGTCGCTGCGACAAGAAATTGCCCGCATGCCAGTCTTGTTGCCGCAAGAAGGCCGAATGCCGCTATCCCAGTCGGCGGGGTCAAAGATCCGCTTCACCTGCTCATGCTAACAGCACTCCTGACGACGTCGCAGCCACCAGGGGTATCAGAGTAACATCGTCAACAGAAATAGCGACCACTATGGCCATTCAGTTCCTGGCTCCCGACTTATTTCGTGAGCTTCGACTACAGATTCCACGTCTGGACTGGGATATCCCCGCCGAAGTGGCCTTCCACATGGGCAGCCGGCAGCAGATGCAGAACACAACTACCACCTTTCTACAATTGACACGATCGTGGATGCCCATATTCAGTGGGAAGCGCCACCTGGCAGCCATATTGAACCCGTTGCTGATCTCACTACGCCGTCCGACAGCCCTCTTGGCTCTGTGTATGAAGCTCTGCTGTCTATCTGTAGACGATGAGAACGGCAGCGACGGAAGACGTTCACTGTATCTGCTCGTTAAGCGATTCTATGCTGAGATAGAGGGGGCAGAGGACCCATGCCTCGAGGTCATGCAGGCGGCAGTTTTCATTGCCGTCTTCGAGATAGGAGACGCGATTTATCCGGCTGCGCACTTGACCGTCGGGGCTCTTGCAAGATATGGTATCGCGATGGGTATAGATAAGATTAATCAGGACAACTTGGGTGTCGATATTGGCACGGGTAAAAACACGTCATGGGTAGAATTCGAGGAAATGAGGAGGGTCTGGTGGGGAACGCTGATTTTGGACCGGTACGTCGTCGGAACTATAATTCTTTTCCTTCAATGGTTTAGATATTGTTCTTCATACCCATCACAACCCCTCAAGGTGGTAGCTGACCCTGGTGTCGCCATATACAGCTTGCTCAACTTCTCGCAACCATCCCGGAGCCTCACTGCACCCGACCCATCATTTGACGATTATCTCCCTGTCGATGACGAGCGTTTCCATGCCACGGTATGATCCCCTTGCGTAACTGCAACCTCCATCCAATGAATTTGGGCCCTATTTAACGATTTGCACCTCAGACAGGAACACCTGAGCGTGCACCACGCATGTCTGAAGCATTTAACCTCAAAGTAGGATCGTTCTCCAGGCTATGCCAGTCCTTTTACCTGATCAGTAAGGTGTTTATACTGTGTAAGGCTGCCCCTGGGCATAGTAATAACGACTCGAATGATTGTCCACCCGACGAAGTGGTGCAGGTATGTCGCACGCTCGAAGCGCTAGTCCGAGTCAACGAGGCAGAAGTTACCATCCGCAAACTAGCGTTTTGTAGTCAAAGTACTGTTTCATACACGTAAGTCAATGGGTACACCCCTCAATGTCCCAACAAGAAGTCGATTTGCATAGCCGGATCAAGGCCTTGACATTGGACAGTGGCATTCTACTACTACAACAGCACCAATGGCAGCAGGCGAACCCCGAAAACGAACCGGGCCTGACATATCATTTCTTCCCTGAGACGCTATCTGCCCTTGAAACCCCCGACCGAATCTCGATGACGTTGCGCGAAGGCGGCTGCGAAGCATGGCAGTATCTTGAAGACGGGCACTGTACTCTTTTCCTTGTCGAGCTAGTATATCATGCCATCTTGATATTCGTGAAGATAAGCCGCGGACAACCCGCGGTGGAGGTAAAAGTCAAGATAGAATCGCTAAAGTGGCTACTCTCACACACGGAGAACCGTTGGCCGCTTGTATGTAGGTTTGCCTTCTTTGCATTTTAAGTTTGAAAATTAATCAAGTCGCAGCTGTATATAAGTGTATTCTAGAAGCTAAAGAGGCTATATAGGTAGCAGAAGTAGCGACTATATGAAACTTAGGAATAGTAGCTTCCTATATATAAAGGAAAACGGGGGAAACAGCATAGTGAACGTCTGAAGACAAGCTTCTAAGTGTTTTGATATGATATTAATATAAATAAACTCTATTAATAACTTTCTCCGTTGTTACTTATCCTCCGTAATAAAACATCTCCATCGGTATCCATCCGCTGCACCTTGGCATGGGTCCTCTTGGCCTTCGTTTCCATATCCTCAACAGTATCCGCACCTGCCAACACATCACCAACTTGGTATCCACGACGAAGAGTCGCCAGCGTACTGCTCTTCCACAGCGGGGCCGCTTCCGATGGCCTGGAATTCACCAGTGTGATGCAGAGGAAAACAGCAACTAAGAGTAGCATGGCCGCATGGAGCGCAATCCATGGCCATCGAACATCATAAACAACGGTCAATAAGCCCACGCTGCCCAGTTGCGTCATGGTCCCATCTCGAAAACGGTTCATGTCCTGTCCCGATTCCTGGGAGCGTCGAGGTTCGTAGTTTCGCCGCATTTCATTGGTCATGCTGATGGCCAGCGCCTCGAAAGTGCTCGTCATGTTGGTCCTAGTCCACGTCCAAACACCATTCAATGCTGGTGGAGAAGCTTTCGTAGAAAGATCTTCTTGTTTCAGTCCAACTGTGGCACCATTGATACCGACAGCTCCTTTCCCAAGCTTCTTCTCCATCTCCCTCTTCATTTTGCTTCCATCTGTGTAGTTTTTCTTGAAGAGTTGTTGGAAATATGCACTGATGGAAAAGACTGACTCTGACTGTATGCTATACCATGACTCTGTGTCGTTGTTTGAAAATTCAAGTCTAAGTTGCGAATAGCCCACGGTTGAATATCGGTTATCAAACTCTAGGCTGTCAACTTCGTCATCTGGTGGGATGTTCTCGGACAAATTATCCTCGCGCTCAGAACCACGCTGCCAGGAGTCGGGGTCTCGAATGGCATCAGTAGCCTCTGTGATATTCTCGACAAGCTGGTTTCCCTCCACAGCCGAGTCTATGGTCTTTACGCAGTAATGAACTGCGCATTCCATGGCGTGCAGCGGAATATCTGGCCATTTGATTGAGTCACTGTCCTCGTCCCCCATATTGTTTGGGGACGTTTTGTTGACCCAGTCGACGTCGGGATAAATAACACTCATGGACCAGATTAAGGTATTAATATGTTTCATCGAGTTGGTCTTATTTGGGTTACCCGTACCAAACGATGTCGTAACATACTTGTCATCGCTATAAATACTCAACGGCTGTTTATTATCGCATTCCGCGAATGCTCCACTGTAGGGCGGGCATCCATCGATATTGGCAATGAAATGACCGTTAGGTAAGGAAAAGGCGGTACTTGGAACGCTGTCGCCATCGAATCGGTAGTTGCCGAGGGCAAAGAAAGCATCTCCAAAATCCTTGACACGCCTCAGATCTGAAGTGATATTCTTGCACTTATGACAAACACCAAGCGTGTTGAATTGATCCCAAGTGCAGTTTCCTGTCGGGCATTGCACGAGCGGCTCACGCGCCACTTCCCATGGTGATCTAGATAACCCAGTCAGAATGGCAGACTCCATCGATAGCGGTATCTGGGTGTCGACAACGGTATAGTTGGATTTTGTCGAGTTCATGACAGTGCCTTGTAAAACTGTAGTTTGTCCCATGGAGTAAGATGGTGCCCGAGAGATGAGCGCCACATCACTGGAATCCTGGGCACTGCGTCGCTCAAACACGACGTTTTGTTGTAGCTGCACTAGTTGTTGGGCAAAGGGATCTAGGCCAACCACCAGCAAGGTCAATGCAGCACCGAACTGTAGACTCAGCCTTGTAGCAGCTACCATGTAAGCCTTAATTCCTAATATCGCTTACTCTTGGAATGCTTACGCTCTCTTTGTTCGTAACAAGACTCTCACACTGCCGAGCGGGCCTCGAGTCGCCGCGTCAATGCGGTCAAAGTCCATGAGCGGTCGGTTTTCGTCGGCAAATAGAATCCATTTCCACTGCGCCATGCACTCAGCGAGTATGTACGCGAGGTTCGCCTTCGTGATCAGCGAGAGGATGGAAACGATAGTGTTTAGCGTGATGGTGTTCCATACGAAGACTTCCTTTCCGTCAAAGACCCGCAGTAGAGCAATCATAACGGCGAGTGACACCACAGAACCCGCAAACGCCCAGTATTCCCATGCCCAGGCTGTCCATCTTTTGTTGCGCGTTGACTTGGACATAGCCATCACACTCAGTTGAGTTTGATGAAGGTTTGAAAATGCAAGAGTCCTCATGACTGGGGCATAAGTATTGGTCAAGCCAGCTTAGGCTGAAACGTGCTAGTTTGAGGCCATGTAGTCCCGCGTATTACCTAACATTCGCTGCGCCTTATGGGTCCTGTTTTTATTGATCCTCTATCTGTAATTGGTGTAGTTGCTAGTAAGAGTTTGACACCTTTTCATGTGTTCTAGGCAAGATGGCCTTTAACTTCGCTGGCAGGATTATTCTATTTTGCGTAGTGCTGACGCACAGCCACTATTACAATCCTTCATGGCTGCAACAGGACCGCTGATTGGGTACAACATCCTTGTTACACTGCCCCATGACTGGCTTTAGTCACTAACTAAGACAGGCATTCTGAGCGACAGGCTGACTATCTTCCCGTGAGCGCAGAGATAAAGAATTGATGTCAGCCTCGATTCTATAAGTATATCTTCACCCATAACTCATTGATATAAGAATTAAGATAATAACAATCCAATTTTTGAGTTTTTTTCTTTCTGGGGTTGTATTACATTAAACATCCAGAACTCGCTCGTGAGGGCTGAGGAGCCATGTGCTGAGATTGCGAGGTCATTAGACGAACAGGTGATGAGTGCATTTTATCTGGGACCTAAACCACTACGTAAAGCTAGAAGTCGGGCCACATCGTCAGACATAGGTCATCTGCTACCGCACGATGATAAAATACATTAAATATTTGTTCTTCGGGACTTTGCCCTTCACTCAGCCCGCAGTGCAGCTGAGATGGCTTTCATACCCCCCTCAAGCTCTTCACGTGTAGGCCACCCATACCCAAGTCGAAAAAAGCAATCAGACATCTCAAACCAATGACCAGGTCCAACATAAGTGGCATACTTCTTGAGAAGCCTATCGTAGAACGCCGGAAACCCTCCCTTGGGCTCCTTCTTGATCCGGGGGAAACAGACAACGCCGCCTGTAGGCTCGACCCATTCCAGCAGCTCCTCACTTTCGATCCACGACTTGACCATCTCAAGACGGGACTTCATCTCTTTTGTCGTGTCTGACAAGATCTGCTGACGGCGCGATAGGACTTGCGTCGCGATCCACTCATTAATCACGCTGCCGCTAATGCTGATCTGCTCCTTTGCGGCTAGGAAAGTTTCTTGCAGTTTCTTGTTGGTGCTGATGAGCCAGCCTATGCGTACGCCGGGGATGCCGAAGGACTTAGACAGTGAGCTGACACTCAGGACATGATCACCCAAGGAGGCCGCGACAGGGAGCTTCTCTCCAAAAGCGATATCCCGATACGTCTCGTCTACAAGTAGCAAAACCCCCTTCTGCTTGGTGATAGTGACGAGCCGATCGAGTGCCGCCCGGGAGAGTGTGGAGCCAGTGGGATTGTGAGGGCATGTCACGGAGACGAGCCGAGTGTTGGGCTTAATGGCAGCCTCAATATCGTCAATGTTGGGCTGGAAGCCAGTCTCAAAGGTTACATCGATATAAGAGATGTCGCAGCCCACCGCTTTGGGCGTTTCCAGATTGGTTGCGTAGTTAGGGCGTACGACAATGAGGTGGTTGGTCTCTGATGCATGTGTGATACCCAGCTGCGACGTGGTGATGATGAACAATGCCCCAGCCGCACCTGAGGTGATGAGGACATCGTCAGCGCTCACATTGGCGTCGTCGGCGATGAGTTTCCGCAGCCCAGTCTCGCCGCGGTGTTCGTTGTAGAGGAGCGTGAGGTTTGGGACCTGGAGGTTGAGAGACTCGAGGGTCTGATCGGTGATGGAACTTTCGGAGAGGTTATATTTGATCTTTTCATAGCCGTACTCCTCAGGCGACTCGATCTCAATAGGCATGCGTTCGTACTTCATTCTCGCGGTGATGATCCTTTTCTATCAATGTCTTAATGTATATAGAGTGATATTTGGGGAAACTGTCTTTTTGACCTCAAGATGGAGAAAATCATGGGCTATATATGTCGCTTCTAAGATGTACCAGATTTTCGATGGGGTTGGCAGTGGTTCTGGCTCTATTGGAAAAAGTGTCGTGGGAACGGAGTTGACCAATCATATTTTGGGCGCTTCGACCTGCCCTCCCAAGCTCCGATCTTAGGCAACACGCCGCTCCAGATGCAGATCAAAAGCCCTATTGTATTCAGCGCCTCGACTTTCCTTCGCAAGGTGGCTAATAGCTAAACTGAACTAAGAATGGTCACGTAGGAGAAGCCCTGGTTATCTATGTCAATGACAAGTAGGGCGCAGTTGACATCTTGTCAATTGACAATTGATCTAACGATTAAATTAGAGCATTGAGTGGGCCGAAGAATTGCAATTCGATGCAAAGGGGGCTCGCCTCGACCTACCTCTTGGCTAGTCTGTTCTCCGAAGGAACTTTGCAGCGACGAGTGGAACAAGTTGGAGCTGCTGATACAGGATCGTATACTGGTAATCCATGACTAGATGCCGGAATCGGACTAGAACAAAGCTATATATGCTGCCTTCAATCAATGAATTCCTTGTAGCTGTTGAGACTCACCACTGAACAGCACAAGGTACGTTGCGGCACTTACCTATGATCACCTGCTACGAGCCAACATTGTTGACCAACCAAGCTTCCTGTGTAACCGCTCCAGCTCGCTATGGCGCTCAACATGTTCTTCTACAATGGACGGATCCTGACACGAACTGATACAGAATGTAATGGTCCAGTCCATTTCGCAGACAGTATGCTGGTTCAGTGCGGAAAGATCACCTCAATTGGATCTCATCTCGACGTCCCAGATAACCTCAAAGATGTCCAAGTCCACGACCTCAAACAGAGCGTTGTGTTGCCGAGCTTCATCGATGGGCACATGCATCTCCTACTTCTTGGCCAGTCCTTGCGCAAGGTAGACCTTGGCAAATGCAATAATCTCGACGACATCCGGTCAACAATCAAAGATTTCGCTACTAAAAATCCGCATGTGGCCACCATCATGTGCAAAGGATGGATGCACTTTATGACCCCGGATGGAGTGACAGCGGCTATGATTGATGACATTGATCCTCGTCCTATCTTCATCGACAACAGTACGCTGCACTCATGCTGGTGCAATTCCGCCGCCCTAAAGGTGTTGGATCTCGATGAAATGCCTAATCCAGCAGGAGGCAAAATCTATCGAGACGCCAACGGGAAACCTTCTGGCTTGCTTGACGAAGGGGCCATGATGTCTATCATCTGGCCGTTTCAAGCGAGATCATCTCCCAAAGAAGATAGAATAGCAGCAATCCGCGCCGCTGTCCAGGCATACAATGCCTCGGGATATACCGGCCTGGTTGAGATGGCTATGGACGAAGAAGCCTGGGAGGCGCTTGTGACACTGAATGCGGAAGAGCCAGATCTAGCCATTCGTATTGCAGCGTACTGGCTTATTAGACCTACCAACGACCTTGAAGCAAACCAAAAGCAGGTCCAGCGTGCAGGCGAGTTGAGCAGGAAGTTCGATACCTCGACGAGTCCGAATCTGCGACTGGTTGGTGTTAAACTTATTTGTGATGGTATCATTGATGCTTGCACTGCGTATCTCTCACAGCCATATTCCCCGCTGCCAGCCTGCTTTCCACCTCCCATCTGGGAAAGAGAGTATCTCGAGCCTGTCGTCAAGGAAGCCGATTCGCTCGGGTTACAAATAGCGCTCCATGCTATCGGCGACGCAGCAATCACAACGGCCATCGATGCGTTAGAAAAATACAGCACCCCAGGGCGCCGTCATCGCATCGAACATCTAGAACTCGCATCACCGAGAGATGCTCAACGGCTTGGAGAGCTTGGTCTCACAGCGTCTATTCAGCCTGTTCACGCCGACCCTTCAATCTTACAAGACTGGCCAAAGCTTCTAGGGGAAGACCGCTGCAACCGAGCCTTTGCCTACCGTGAGTTTGCAGACGCCGGTGCTCTGATGGCACTAGGAAGCGACAGCCCTACTTCGCCTTGGCTACCTTTGCATAATCTCTATGTTGCAACTACACGTCAATCCTCCCGAAAGCCCGGTTATGGGAAGCCTGTTAACGAACACTTTCGATTAGGCCTATTTGAGGCTATCGTCGCAGCTACAGAAGGTGCTGCGCGAAGTGTATTTGAAGATAGAACGGGAAGTCTAGGAGTTGGAAAACTGGCCGACTTTGTTGTTGTTGATATGGATATAGACCCGGCCAAGTTGTTGGAGGCTCGTGTTAAAGAGACCTGGTTTGAGGGTCGACAGGTTTGGAGTGAAGGAAAGTAAGAGGCAGAGTATGTAGTTTAGTCCCAGACTCAAAATGATGATCATAAACTCTCTAACGGATGCTCCGCAAAATAGGCTAGCATCTGGGTGATGTATGGTTGAGATCTTTGAGCTGTCTCTACATACACATCTGCGAACAAAGGCTCAGCCCCAAATATTCTATGGAACCGCACAAAGGTTACAAGCAGTCACATTCGAGTGCTAACGTAACCCTAGATTTCACCGAGACTTTAGAAGCAAAAGACGAGGGGATACAACTAATTAAAACCTAGTTCTTATCCAGCTGCAACTATCTTCTCAAGCTTCATATCCTTCCACCCATCCATGAACTTGGCACCTATGCTCTCGTAGAACCGGATACTCGGCTCATTCCACTCCAACACCCGCCACTCTATTCTCGCGCCTCCAACGGCGTGCAATTCTTGGCCAAGAGCGCCCATCAACCGCTTTCCATGACCGCTTCTCCTCCCAGACGGCAATACGTAGAGGTCCTCAAGATAAATACCAGGCGCTGCATGCCAGGTCACATAACTGTAGAAGTACAAGGCCATGCCCGCGGGTACGTTCTCGTTTTCAAAGGCTAGAAGAACACGAGCCGGCCTCGATGGGGAGATGATATCAGCGGTAGCGCATGCGTTAAATTCCTCTGGCTCGAATGCGATTGTTTGGTAAAGCTTCTCCTCGGTGGTCGTGATGCAAGAGAGCTCATTTTGGTAGTCGGCGAGTTCTCTGATAAATCTAATCAAGGTTGGAACATCTAAAAGATATTGTTAGCTCATTTGTTGGATATGCTTGGTCAGGAAGATGAACCGCTTCGGCGTGCATGTCGAACGTAGCCCTGATTAACTGCCATGGCTCAGAATATTCAACGACTACCGAACTGGGAAATTAGTATAAGGAACTAAGGTCAACTAAGACGGACTTTTCACAGCCATAATGTTAATCTTCAAGTTTTCACCTACGACTAAAAAAGCCGTCGATGTTGAGTCCGTCGCACTTATGTTGATCCCGAGTTTCGGACATATTGTGGGACCCCCAAAAGGAAGCTTGTGGCGGAACTGGGAGGGCAAGTCGAAGCGCCGCTCGGAACAGGCTTGGAGTGGTCGAATTAGCTAAGAGGGGAATAAACTCCACTCTCCCAGATTAACCTCCCACCAAACATAACTCCTCCCAGTAAATCTACCATCATCATCCACAACAAGATTGCCAGGGAGCGGACGTCATGAGACCCTTTCCGACCGGATGCTGGACCTGCAAGCTCAGACACCGTAAATGCGACCTCAGAATCCCCGCATGTAGGGAGTGTAGGGACCGATGCATACCGTGCCACGGCTACGGGCCTAAGCCCGCTTGGATGGATGGGGCCGCTGCGGAGAGACAAGAGCTCAAGTCTATCAAGAAAGCTGTCAGAAAGAACGTCCAAAGTTTACGAAAAGCCCAGAGAGATAGGCAAACCATAAGGGAGACGCCTCTCATTGGAGGATCTTCGCCACAGACTCTTTCCGATAGCCACTCGACGTTGCCAGTACAAGCTGTACCTGATACTGGCCATTCGCCCCCTTCTCGGCCAGAGCACGTAGCAGAAGAGGAACGTACTAGTCTCGATCATCACCCCGGCCCAGATACTATTCATCCGAGCCCTGGACATGCCCCAAGCCCGGTTCGAGAGGAGACAAGTGCACAAACTGCTCTAGGTCCGCGACATTCGGCTTCCTCGTGCATTTTCCAGCCCGAGACAGCATATTTAATCATGCACTATCTCGACCATGTATTTCACTGGCAATTCCCTTATTTCCAGCCCCGTTCCCGTCTCGGCAATAGAGGCTGGCTCCTTTTGTTCCTCAGCAACGGCGGCCCTTTATCTCACGCCGCCCTGGCGCTCTCATCACTCCACAGATATTCAGCTCAAGTTTCTCGAAAGCGAGACTACATCTGTAACCAAGAAGCTTTCGAATTTCACTCGCGGGCATTGAGGGAGCTTTGCGAGTTTTCGCGCCGCACTGAGACCGAGATGCTCCTCAGCGATAAATTCCAACTTGCAGAATTTGTGGCTTCTAGCTTGATGCTGATAAGTTTCGAGGTAAGGATTAGCGTTCGAGTAGATCTACGTTCTTTTGAAAAGTTTTTAATATCTGTTGTCATCATCTTAGGTCTTCAATGGTGCAGAATATGACTGGCTTCCTCATCTCGACGCCGTTACGACTGTTCTCAGCATGCACTCACCAGAAGCACTACTCCAATACCCTATCTCTCCTAGCAGCACAGATGTACCTCCAGTCAGCAGTGACAACGACGCCGGTGACCAGGAAGCACGCCCGGATTTTGACTTTCTGATAGCCCAAGCAATATGGTTTGACATTCTGTCATGTGTTTCTACAGGTCGAGTACCGCGAATTGAATACCAAAAATGGCTTGAAACCCCAAAACTCGACATGGCTGACTTGATGGGTTGCTACAACTGGGTTATGATTGGCATTGGCGACCTGGCTCAGCTCCAGGCCTGGAAAAGGGACATGAAGGAGCACGGAATGTTGAGTGTACCGGAGTTGGTCATGAGGAGTCGAAGTATCGAGTCGAGGATACAAGACGGCATTTCGAAGCTAGCAATTGATGTGAGTATGCGAGGCAATGCAGAACTTCCCATGATACAAACCGTGGATTAATATTGAGGTAGGGAACCCATATATCGAGATGGGTCTCGCACATATTTGCTCTCGCATCACTGGTTCTGTCAAGTACCATAGTATCAGGACCGTGGGCATCTTTGCCGGAAATTATGGAAACAGTCGAAAAAGCCATCGATGTACTTCGTAATTGGCCCCAGGTCATCTCTCTCCAGGGTCTCGTCTGGCCTCTCTGCATCATTGGGTGCATGGCCAAGGCCGAGCACCACGATTTTTTTGAGTCACTCCTAGCCAAGTCTATGGAAGACTCGAGAGGATTTGGGAACAGTGTCACTGTACTTAGAATTGTGAAAGAATCTTGGGCTTCGCAAGAGCACCGCGATAGAGATGTTATCGATCTGGCATTCCAAACGGGGGTTCGCGTGTTGTTAATATGAGCGCTTAATACGATTGAAGAATGGCGATAGCTCTAACTGCTGCAAATTTGAGTGATATGTCTTTAGGGAGCTATGTGAGAGAAGCTATCCGCCTCTACTCGTGAGTAAAACATCATTCCGCTTGCCACGACCTTCGAAACGGAAACAGAGACGTCATGGCGGAGATGGTTGTAAAAGCCTTGCCTTCAGTCAATAGGGTGTGGCTGAGATTTGTGAAAAGCGCCCGTCTCTGAGGTCAGGAGGTGGGTGAGTGATTCTCGGAAAGGTCAAGTGAATAATATCAGTGATCTCTGAGAGTGTGGCTATGGAATTGGCCGACTGTAGAGAAGTTAGTGCGACGCGTGATCTCACGCGTTGGCGCTTGTTATGCAAAGGGTGCGGAGGAATGGCAGGGGTCAGGTTGATATGTACCCTCCAGCTTGAGCACAAGTAACGCCAAGCGACTCGACTTAGCCGTAGCACCAACACAGGGAGTAAGGGTACTCACAACATGCATAATTTCTAGTTATTTATGGTGGCTGGGGTGTTATCTCCCAATGAATGCTCTCCTCACTCGAGGTGGTTGGGAAACGCCATGTCTAGCTAGCCATGCTGGACAACACCGTTTTGTGGAGAAAACGGTTGCGACATCTCCATTTTCTTCCATCATACGGTTCAAAAGGCGGAGCAATACGAAGCGAAACGGCCAAGCACAGTGGTGCTCCGACCATCGGCTCGCCTATAGCTTGTGCTTCGACATAAACATATTTATGCAGCTAGGGCTTTCATAAAACTCGGTCTTTGAAACTCGCACGGCTAAACATCCAGATCTACTGGTTGGATTTAGGAACGGTGAAGAGTGCAGTATTCTCCATTATTGATACTCTCAGTTAAAACGTCATTCCTTTTGTTATTAATTATTAACCAACGTTTTAACACAGGCACCACATCCATTGTTCTCTAATGACGGTAGAGTGGCTGGGCTGTGGCTGATGGCGCTAATGTAGCCACAGTTTCCGGCGATCTAGTCTAGGGTAATTCCAGCTTTTAATATCGAGACTACTATAGCTCTATAATTTCTAGGCCTGTGATAAGTGGAAGGTTTGAGTTGTCTAACTGTCCTGATACTCTTAGGTAAGAGAGCTCTCCAGCTAAGCAGAACAAAACTTCATGGCGAGGGGGTTTTAATATGTAGAGATTCAAGTTCACCCAAAACTCGTCCGATCGTAAGTACCACAAGTCCTACGAAAGCCACAACATAATTCTCAACAAACTATGAGAGAGTAAATAAACTTCTTCATTGCTCTGTACCTCTTCTCTAAATTACTAAAACTTAGGATTTTGTATGATTGAGCTTGTTGGTTGGAGTGAACTACGCATGGTGTGTGAGATGCTTTGTGATGATCACGTGGAGATTAGATAGGCAATCGGACCCATATAATCCACAACACCAAGCCTAGCTAATTTGGCCTGCTTATGGCCTTGTGGATACCTTCATTCCATGCTTTTGGGCCTGTGAGGGCATATCTAGCTTTAACACATCTACTACAAGCTGGCTTGCAAAAGAATTATGGCGAAAAGAGAGGCTGCAAGATTGTGAAGAAAAACTTGATCTAGATGCAAGAATGCAGACGATGAGAATACCTCATGGGCAAACGAACAGCTAAGTTACTATTCGTCTGGCAGGATTTTTCAATACTCGGCTCCAATTTGTCGGGATATCAGGATGCTTACAGCTGATATTTTGAATTACTCAACAGTCACAATCAAGCAAGAACTGAGCCAGCATGCGGTAAAACAGTGCCAAAATGCGTCAAGAACCATGCGGAATAACTTTCCCTCGTATTTCATTCATCATACTGCTCTACCAATAACATTTAAAACATTGGTACCCAGTAGGCCCCTCAAGCCTTGTTCCCAGCGGTAGCCATCGCCGAAGGAAATGCCGACTGATCGATAGAGTCTTGCGCAGTAATTACGTCGTCCACCACCTTTCCCTCTTGGTGTTGAGATGCTAAGTATTCCTCGTACGCCTTCATCTGCTGTGGAGCCAAGCCCTTCGCTTCGAAGAGGATGTCCATGTCCTCCAGCGGGACACCATTTGTTTCGGGCAGAAATAGGTACACATAAATACCACCAAGCACTGTCATTGTGCCAAAGAAGATAAAGGTGCCATATGTGATAGACCTGAACATGTATGTAACGGCGTAGGAGACGTAGAATTCTCCAAGCCAGTGAGAACAAGTAGTCATGACAAGACAGAAGGATCGAATTCGAGTGGGGAAGATTTCGGCTGCGATAATCCACGGCAAGTTCCATCCGACAGCCTAAAATATCAGCGAGGACCACATTCTACTAGTTAACGATGACTTACATATCCTGCACCAAAGATGTAAATAAAGGCTGCAGCTGACTGGCTGCCCGCATCTGGCTCACGAGTTGTTGTGAAAGACTTGGTAATGGCGGAGAAACCAGCGACGTAGTACATCGAGAAAGCGCACATTATAGAGCCAGCAAAAAGTAACGCTCGTCGGCCAAATCGATCGATAAGGATTAGGAAGGTTATTGTAGCCATAATGCCTTTCACGATACCATAGATACCAGTTGAGAATAGCTTGGCAGACTATGACGGTTAGCTACGTAGCATAATTAAGAGTATAATACTGACAGCGCCATGGTATCCTAGGACCTGGAAAAAGGTAACCGAAAAGTTATTCATCGCATTGATGCCAGTACTATTTTGGAAGATCATAAGTAGGCATCCGTGAAGCAGTCGTGGCCACATTCTTCGTGTAAAAGTCTCTCTGATGATGGCCTTGAAGTCAGAAGCCGAAGAGATCGACAATTCGTGCTCCATTTGTCGTTCGTAATCGGCGAGTTCATTGGCGACATACGGATGATCGACAGGGAGTTGTCGAAGCCAAGTGAGAGACTTTGCGGCATCTTCGCGGCGGCCCTTGGAGTGATACCATCTCGGGCTCTCGCAAAGGAACATGAGACCAATGATCATGAGAGTTGCCGGGATGAACTGGAAAGAGATCGGGATGAACCATTGCGTATCGCCATCCGATGATACCTGTGAGGTCAGCCAAGCTCAACATGGGTTTGATCTACTTACATTCTGCTGGACGCCGTAATTGATCCAAAATCCCACGATTGTGCCAATTTGAACACCAATCTCGAACTATAACACGTTAACGACTGAAGTTCGCCAGATAGTGAGTCGATATCTTACGCAACCGACAATACCACCTCTGGCTTCAGCAGGAGCACATTCAGAGAGATATTGGGGAATAACAAAGGTGGTACCGCCAATGCCAAGGCCACTGACAAACCGACCAGCGTAAAACGCTGGAATGTTGCCGTGGCAAGCCATTTGCATAATCACACCTGCGTTGAAGACCCAACCAGCAAGCATGAGGGCACGGCGACGTCCATAACGTTCGTTCGACCAGTACGCCAGCATGACACCAAAGAACGCTCCTCCTTGGACTGCATAGCATTAGTTGGTTATCGGGACCCAATTCTCCGCTGGCAACTTACAAGTATTTACCATGTGTGCTTGAATCGCGGAGGCGTCTAAGTCTTCCAGTCCGAATCGACGGATGAATGACTCCAATGAGAAGACACCGCCGATAAAGGCCAAGTCATAGCCGAAGATGATGGAACCGCCTACGCCAGCGAGGATGACATAGCATAACTGCCAGTTGAACACCTCAGAAGGAGCGGACTTGGACTTTGCATTGAATCCAAAACCCATGTTGACGTATGGTATACAGGATCGCAATGATGATTGCAGGTTACAAGCAGTTGGCTGATGAGAGCATCTTTATACAGACATTATCCCTTGGCAAAGATAACCAGAGTTATTGCCTTCACATCTTCCCCGCGTATCTAGCGTCGTACCCCAGACTTCCGGGCATCTCGAGATAAACTTCCCCGCTTTTGATAGTCTAATGGTTAGCGTAGATAAGTATCATGCGTGCGAAGGTGGTTCCGGGGTCATCAGAGATACTAGAATGGCAGACTGGTGGTATGATTGGTATCACATCTAGACGATTCCGGTAGCCCGGACTCCGGGCCGGAGTGTGTCACTGCGCTATTCTAGGATTGAAACATGGAATTTATGGCTGCATAACCCTTTGTCTTGTAACTCCGGACATTCTGACCAGTTCCACAACGATATGAATGTCAGCCATGGCCTGTCTTGACGAGTCGTGGTTCCGGAGGTAATCTTTCGGAGGGTCGGAGGTCACGGAGGTTAAGCCCAAACAGGCTACAGTCTCCAAGATCAGCCGGAAGTTAAGCCCAGAACAGATTAGCGGTTCCGAACCTGCTCGGCCCGGATTGTTGATATCGGAGCCACAAACTACTTCCACTTGCGTGTTGCGTATCAGAAAGTCGATGTCTCTTGGCGACTACTATCCAGATGAACGAAGCGCAAATGATTTACCCCGCAGATACTGGACTGTGTCCGGGGTGGTGGAGCTCCGTTTGATGCCCTTGCCCCTCATCTGTAGCATCACATTATCCAACCTGAGTATGATGCTCTGAATGCAAACAATACAAATACCAGCATTTGCTGCCAGTGATTGATTCAGGAAGCCATCAAGGTATTCGCAATCTATAATCATCAGTAATGGGCTCCCTTGGTTCAAACATCCCCTCTGGCCCTGTAAGGGTAGCCATCGGTAAGCTTGGATCCTCCAGTCCAATCCCACATCATTAGCTAACTCTCCTAGACCGGGGTGGCACTTTCACCGATGTTATCGTTCTTTACGCGGATGGAAGAGAAAGAGCCTTCAAACTGTTATCTAGGGACCCCAGCAATTACAAGGATGCACCAATTGAGGCTCTTCGGAGAATTTTGGAGGAAGTCGATGGACAATCGATACCCAAGAACGTTCCATTGAACCTTGCAAGCATTGGTAAGAGAATTCCATGTCTTAAAATCTCAAGCTAATTATGTAGAGTCACTACGGATGGGCACCACCGTTGCGACGAATGCTTTACTTGAACGCCAGGGGGCCAAGACCGCTCTTTTTATCACCAAAGGGTTTCGAGTAGGTTTTCATCAAATATTGCATGGATGCATCTCTAATTACCACAGGATCTTCTCAAAATCGGGAACCAGTCTCGACCAGACATGTTCGCGTTAAATGTTCAACGCCCAGAGCTACTATACTCGAAAGTTGTCGAGGTCCCGGAACGTGTCACCCTGTATGATTCAACAGCCTACAAGAGAGGAGACAAAGATGCGCCACAAACCAATGGTAACGGTGCGACCAAGACATGCGATACAGACGAGGATGATTTACGCATCGGCATCTCAGGAGAGCGGGTACGTGTCATTGAACCACTTGATATGAACGCCATGAGGATCGCTCTGCAAGAAACATTCGACCAAGGATTTCGCAGTATCGCCATTTGTCTTCTTCACTCTTACACCTTTGCCGACCACGAACAGGCCATCGCTCAGGCCGCACGAGAGATTGGCTTCACACAAGTCTCGGTGTCAAGCGAGTTATCACCGGCCATCCGGATGCTTCCCCGTGCTAGCTCAGCAGTAACGGACGCATATCTTACGCCAGAGATCATGTCATATCTCGATGGTTTCCAGTCAGGTGTGGATACAACGAGTCTTCAGAGTGTCAACTGGAGAATCATGCAGTCAGATGGCGGTCTTGTTCATCCCAAGAAGCTTTCTGGTCTCAGAGCACTGCTTTCTGGGCCTGCTGGCGGTGTCATTGGATACGCCAAGACCTCGTATATCCCCGAGAAGCCGGTACCCGTCATTGGGTTTGATATGGGCGGTACATCTACAGATGTCTCTCGGTATGCAGGAGACCTGGAGCATGTCTTTGAGAGCACAACTGCGGGCATTTCTGTGCAAGCCCCGCAGCTTGACATCAACACAGTAGCTGCTGGAGGCGGCAGTGTACTCGGCTGGCGGAAGGGTATCCTTACTGTTGGGCCTGATAGTGCTGGTTCGCATCCAGGCCCCGCTTGCTATCGTAAAGGCGGCCCTGCAACAGTCACCGACGCCAATCTGATCCTTGGTCGCATTCTTCCTCAATACTTCCCCTCTATCTTTGGACCAAGTCAGGACCAGCCACTGGATGTCGAGGCTTCATACCAGAGAATGGCGCAACTTGCAGACGAGATCAACCGGGACCAGGGCACAGACTTGAGCATTCAAGAAACAGCACTGGGATTCATCACTGTCGCAAACGAGGCTATGTGTCGTCCTATCAGAGCTCTTACGGAGGCTAGAGGACACAATACTGCTGATCACAACTTAGCTGCCTTTGGTGGAGCGGGTGGTCAACATGCTTGCGATATCGCGCGAGCACTCAAGATCAAGCGCGTGGCTCTGCACAAGTATTCCTCCGTTTTGTCCGCATATGGCATTGCTCTAGCCGAAACAGTTCAAGAGGAAAGGCTGCCCTTCGCACAAATTCTGTCAGCCTCCTCTCTTTCTCGTGTCACGCCCGTTTTCGAGGAATTGCGAGCAAACACACTGGCATCTCTGAAGCAAATGGACCCTATCTGCAAGTCTGTTTCATCCAAGTTCTTTTTGAACCTGCGATATGATGGAAGCGACACATCTCTTATGGTCGAAAAGCCCGAAGATAGCTGGGAGTTCGAGGGTAGCTTCACTCAACAGCACTACCAAGAGTTTGGCTTCACGCCGACTGGCAGAGACATCTTGATTGATGACGTTCGAGTCCGAAGTACAGCAATAGCCGAAAGTCGGGACAAGGTGAGCTTAAGAGAACTCGAGACACTTAAGAAAACTCGCCCTGCTCTATCAGACGAAACCACGCCCATGTTCTTCGAGGGAATTGGAGCTGTTGAGGCCCCATTGTTTCATCTGGACAGACTATCCTTAGGAGACGTGATTGAAGGACCTGCTATGATCATTGATAAGACGCAATCGATCGTAGTATCAACAGGTTCTACTGCTACGGCACTGACATCCATGCTGGTCATCGATGTCAATCCCTTGGAGGCGAGAGACACAACACCAAAGGTAGACCCTATTCGACTTTCAGTTTTTGCAAACCGTTTCATGGGTATTGCGGAACAGATGGGCCGAGCCCTTCAGAAAACTTCTGTCAGCACCAATATCAAAGAGCGTCTTGACTTCAGCTGCGCGATATTCTCCGCAGATGGTGGTCTGGTTGCGAACGCACCTCACGTACCAGCTATGTTGGGCTCAATGTCATTTGCAGTCAAATGGCAGATTGACCACTGGGGTAAAGACATCAAGAAGGGTGATGTCTTTTTGTCGAATGCACCATATGCAGGTGGTGTGCATCTCCCTGATCTGACAGTTATCACTCCCGTGTTTGACGATGCTGGAGAGCAGATCTTATTCTGGACCGCTTCAAGAGGACATCACGCAGATGTGGGTGGGATTGTTCCTGGTTCTATGCCTGCTACCTCTACACAGCTATGGGAGGAGGGCGCTGTCATAGACGCGATGAAAGTCGTGGAGAATGGTGTCTTCCAGGAGGAGCGAGTACTTGAAGCCATGTTGTATGCTCCCGCTCGACACCCCGGCTGCCAAGGCGCTCGTTGCATTCAAGACAACATCACCGATATCAAAGCTCAAGCGGCGGCTAATCAGAAGGGTGTCAACCTGATTGACTCTCTTATTCAAGAGTTTACCCTCCCGATGGTTACTGTGAGTTACCTTTTCTCCAGGCAGTTTGACTGTAACTAACGATGACAGTTGTACATGGACGAAGTACAGAAGGCCTCCGAGAACGCAGTCAGAGAGACTCTCAAGACGATCTGCAAGGAGAAAGGGCGAACCACTTTCGAGGCTGAAGACTTTATGGATGATGGATCACGCATCAAGCTCGGGATTACCATCAACTCTGACACTGGAAGTGCCAAGTTCGACTTCACGGGCACCAGCCCTCAGGCTTATGGTGAGTGTCGCATTGAGAGGTGGATTACTTCGACTAACAATACCTAGGAAACTGGAACGCACCCATCGCCATTTGCAATTCTGCCACCATCTACACCCTCCGCTGTCTTGTCAACGCCGAGGTGCCTTTGAATCAAGGCTGTCTACTACCTATCAATCTCATCATTCCAGACGACTCTTTTCTGTCACCATCCCCTGAAGCTGCCGTGGCCGCTGGTAATGGATTGACCAACCAACGAATTGTGGATGTCATTCTCAAAGCCTTTGAGATGTGCGCAGCTAGTAATGGCTGCATGGCCAACTTCACATTTGGTCTCGCCACCGATGACGGATTCGGCTATTACGAGACTATTGCTGGCGGCAGTGGTGCAGGACCATCATGGAATGGTGAGGATGGTGTTCATTGCCACATGACAAACACTCGCATCACAGATCCCGAGATCCTGGAACGTCGCTATCCAGTTCTACTTCGCCAGTTCGGCTTGCGAGAAGGAAGTGGTGGCCAAGGCAAGTTCTCTGGAGGCAAAGGTATTGTCCGAGAACTTGAGTACCTGATCGACATGCACGCCGGTATTCTCTCGGAAAGAAGAGCGTTCCAGCCATATGGAATGGCGGGAGGTGATCCAGGTGCCAGGGGTGAGAACTTGTGGATCCGTAAGAATGGGCGAGTGATCAATATCGGAGGCAAAGCAGCTTGTCGGGTACAAGCTGGCGATCGGATAAGGATTCTAACACCTGGAGGTGGAGGATATGGCCCGGTTGAAGATCGTGGGAAGACTGTCAACAACGGGAGTGGTTTGAAGTTTGTGCCTTTGGCCAATGGATCTGTATACGCAAGGAAATGTATAGAAGAGGGTAATTAGGGTATCTTCGCTTAGTACGAATACACGCTTAGATCTATGAACCAGATTTCATGTTACCAATCACTTGCACTCCCCACTGTATTTCTCAACCTCCGGATGGGAGACGACTCATCTTCGGTCAGGTCCTCTAATTCTTACCATCTACAGTACTGGAACTTCTCAGCATAACGGAGCGAGACTATAAAGTAATAGGTATACTAGAAAGGAGCACCAATTTGGAGTTTTTATCTCGGCATTGACCAGAGCAGAAGACTTGACTCCGAACACCCATAAGATTATGTGGAGAGGATATGGTCGCATGGTCTTATTCCCGATCACTAGCTCCGGACACAACCACCGAGCCACGGATAACATCCGAAACCATGTCCTATCTTATCCTCTCGGATGACCACTCAACTGACCCCGCATTCACCTGCAGGTCCAACCAGCAGCACGCATTGTCATGGCGTCACAACCCAATCCTCTCCCCTCTCCTAGACCAATGTCCTCTCGGGCTTCGGAGTCAAGTAGACTAGGAAAGGCACCTTTGGCGTGAGTTAACTACTAGATTGATTAGGTGTGCAGTGATCATCCAAGTCAATTGACGGTAACCATTCTCCTAGTTGCTATTACTGCCGAAGGAAGAAGGTTAAATGTTCTGGTACAAGTCCGTGCCAGCAATGTTCAAAACGAGGACTGGCCGCAGAATGTCGGATCCCGAACCATCACCAAAGAAGAACCCACTCAAATATGTGCGTATGTCTACCGGGTTATCGCCATTAATGCTGACACTGAGCAGTCAAGATGAATCGTCAGTGAATGTTGCACAACCAGGGGCTTGGTCCCAGGTTCCAGATCAACGAATCAGTACGCCATGCATTTTACACTCGGGAAAATAAAATAAAAACTGACAGGAAGCCTAGATCAGAATGTGAGACAGGTAGTGCCTATCTTACATCCTCCTTTGATACAAGATCCTACACAACAAGTTCAGCCTGACCTACAGGATCTTGTTAATCATGACGATTCAACGTTCGAGCCTGGAGCTATAGAAGAAGTATCTCCAGGATCAAGTAAGCCCCAACGTGTCTAGCGGACTACCCAAGCTTATGACCGTAGCTATTCCCGCGGATACATCCCTCAGCTCAAGTCATACCTTTGGCTCAAAGGTACAGCAACTTCTGGGCCGCCCTCAACAAGAAAGCCCCGGAGCTGGGGCGACGCCTCCAAACCATTTCTCACCCACTTCTCGAACTCGAATGCAACGTCAATCAGACGATGAAAGTGTTCCCAAGATCCCAAGCGAGCAACATGCTCGACGACTTCTAGAGGCAGTGGTTTTCTTCATAGGTCATACTCAGTATCATTTCGATGCACGTGAGATTTCCGATCGGATTTCTTACCTTGCCAAAGAGCCAACCAATACACCACAGGATCATCTGAGATCTCCCGAACTGATCGAGGTGATCCTCATTGTGGCCATTGGAAAGCTGTTCCTCGGTGAATCTGGCGAAGAAAGACTCCCCGGATCTAGTCTGTTTGCCTTTGCTCAAAGAAACATACCGCATCTCGGCGAGTTATGCAACTTGGGACGACTCGGTATTGAGTTGATGGCTCTGATGGCAGTTTATCTGCAGAACTCGGTCAAGAGAAAGAAGCCTACATCCATGTCAGTTTTGAAACCTTGTTCATCTTCCGTGCTGACCCCATGTAGATTAGTACAGCTTTGCGACTCGCTATATCCCATGGCTTTCATCGCCGATCTGAAGTTGCGCACTATGCACATTCAGAGCGTGTTCATATCAATCGGTTATGGTGGACGGTTTATATGCAAGAGAGGTAAGTGCGAGCTTCGAATGACCAGCATTACTGACTGAGACCAGGCGTCTTGCTGCCGCTATCGGATGTCCTTCAGGGATCAATGATGATGTTATCGAGCTAGACCTACCAACAAACTCACCAGGCTTTAATCCTGCAGCACCCTTGCGTACTAATATCAGGATTGGTAGAGTGACTGGGAGAATCATCAACGGTATGCCGTTTCTTGCTTTTTCGCCAATTGACTAACTGTCCTAGTCATATATGGAAAGAATCCTCAGCCAGAACAGAGCTTCGTATCGAGTGTCCAACAAATACTGCAAGCAATCAGTGATATATCTCGAGAGCTGCCATCGGAACTGGAACTTGAGAGATATAATTCTACATCCGAAGTAACTTTCAGGGCTGTAGCCTCTCTCCACTTCATGTTGTGCCAGGTAAATAGTCTGCCATCTCGAATGCGTACAGCATTGCTGACCGACAGGCGACACTTCTTACCATCCGTCCAGTCATGCTACACGTAGCAAACCTGATATTGAGTGGCGACGAGTCTTCCCGGGAGCGTCTGAGTACATCACCTTTGGGAAAGCTTTGTCGAACATGCTGTGAAGCAGCACGACGCCTCTTGAAAGTGATAGTTATGCTGCGCGAGAAAGATATGCTAGGTTGGTTCAAGCTTCTGTTCGTCGAGCCTCAACTGATTTGTTAGTGATATTCGGCTTCATTGACTTCGACGCCACCTTCTCAGCAGCTTTTATAATGATATTATCTGCCGTTTTCGACTTAACAAGTCATGATGGGGTTAGAATGCATTCTCCTCCGGGTCTTCAAGATGCTCTCGAGACTATGCGCTTCCTAGTTAAAAGAGGAAACTTGGCTGCTCTTGAGAGACTGCAAGAAATTGAGCGACTTTGGGCATTAATGCAAAGTCTCTTGCGGAACATCAACCCAGCGAGACCGCAAGACCCAGCGGAAGCTGTTGGTACTGACCCAAGTCAAGGAGGCACACAGACAAGCTCAAATTTGGATCAGGTTGCGACGGCCGGGAATGAGCAGTCTGATATGAGCATGGAGCTTCCTTTACTCGACGATAATTTATGGGATACCATAAACAACCTATGGCTGCCAGCCCAAGATGATCAGATTCTGGGCCATGAAGCGATGACCGGAATAATTGAAGACGATCAAGGTTCCTACTGGTCGCTATATAATAACCCGGGTTGGGAGCTTACTGGCGAACATACCGTCGACTTTGCTGAGTTTGAAAGGCATTTAGAAGATCTATGCAAATAGTTGCTGTCTACTCAGTCTCGGAATTAGAAACTTAATGAGATGTGAAATCCCTTTTTGTCCTAAAGCCATAACACCCAGAGAGACTATTGGAAAAACGTCAATAGTCATCGACACTATAAGCCACTAGTTCACGTTTCAACCACCTTCAGTGGATGCTACTACTTTCTAGAGCCACTTCGCCAGGTACCGGGGACCACAGCTATTATTTACTTTAGCCCGACTTTAATCGCTTTGAAAATGGTGAATTTGGTTCCCCTTTCCGGGGTCACCATGATGGGTATCTATGTACAACCCAACTGTTGACTGCGTCATTCGCTTGCTCACCTCGCTTTCCCTTCTTTGTGCGGAATCGCGTCATTCATTACTGTCGATCTTTATTGTCACTCCTTATTGTACTTGTCAGCATGTATTTCACTCGATTCTGTTATATAGCTTTTGCAGCTACCGCTGCGGTCGCAAATTCGTGCAAACCTCGTCCTTCGAGTGACGCAAGCCAGTGAGCTCTGTGATGCCCAGTTAAAAATGGCAACTAAAAATAAATCTTATAAACAGCCGGTTCCGCTACAACCATCGAGAGTGAGACCACTAGCATCGAGGCTGCTGCTACTGGTAGTAGCTTTACTACCTACATGACTAGCGATGGGACCTTCGACATGGCGACTACGACTACTGCTTCTGTCAACTCGTTCACTAGCTCTATGGCATCCTTTGACGATGTTGACACTACCACGGAGTCGACAATGACCGATATATCATCTGTACAGACAGAGACCACGACTACTTCTGCTGTCTTGCCCACCAGTACTGTATCATCTATCTACGACGTTGATATTACCATGGAGTATACAAAGACGGAAACAACTAGTTCCAAACTCTCTGTGTCTATCAACACGTCCGAATCAGCTATTTCTACAACCGAGGTTGCCACAACCACTACAAGCGACGCGGCCTGGGAACCTATTCCTACGTTTGACGTTTTCGCGAGGGGTAGTCGAGTAGATGGCCAATATCTGGAGGGCCCTCGCGAACCGAGCAACTACATGGGATGGGACTTTGAGTCTGTTGGTGGAGCGTCGTCTCTAGTCTTCTCTACCCAACCCAACACAAACTACGTAAGAGAGGACAGTTTGTACTTCTGGTGTGTGGCATACGCAGACGCTGGGCAGATTAGCCCTCTAGTTCTTTGCCCTCTCGACTGGTTTGACTCGTACGCATACTACGGAGCTCTTACTTGTGAGCAAACAGCCGATAAGAAAGTCCATTGCTCCACACCAGCGGTACAGTGCACCTTCAATGACTTGACGACAGAAAGAGACTGCACATCTCTCCCTGGCAAATTCGATCAATTCTATGTGTACTCGGGGCCTATGAACCAGGTCTACCTTGCTATCGGCTCGGCTGAAAACCCTCCCGCTGGAAATGATTATCAAACTCTTGAGCTGGGAATTAAAGCACACGGGGCCTGATTTATCGTTAAATGCAAGTCGTGAGAAGTGATCTATTGAGGGTTATTAATGATGGCTTTTCTATATGGCATTCATTGCTTTCATACACCACGCTAATGATACCAGGCCAAACGCCGCAGGCATCGCCTGGCTTTGTGGGTTCAATGCATTATGTAGCACTACTATTAGGAACCTTGCAAGAACCCTTGCCATAGAACCTTCCAGGTGCGGATATAGCAGATATTCAAGAGATTTTGTCGCAATCAGACTTTCCCTTGACTCTTTGCCTGTGAGACGCTCGATCGCGGAGCGCTTTCCCCAACTGGTATTCTGGGGTAGCCCTTTATATACCTTAAAACCACCTCCATCTTTTATCGGCTCTCTTACTTCTCTATCACATTATCAAGTTTAAGGAGAGCTGAGAGGACTTTGGAATAACCTTACATAATATTAGAGCGAGG
Organism: Fusarium stilboides; assembly: GCA_014822085.1. Taxonomy (NCBI): domain Eukaryota; kingdom Fungi; phylum Ascomycota; class Sordariomycetes; order Hypocreales; family Nectriaceae; genus Fusarium; species Fusarium stilboides. Next base: position 71,480 of record JAASAY010000116.1, read on the forward strand.
TGAATCATATTATAGCAGCCTGATAACTGCATTATAATTATATCTCTATGATGTTTCTACAAGGCTCGATATCATTATATCTTCCCGTCATTATTTTAGGGAGCATATAAACGCCTATAATCTCTTGTGCCTTGGAATATGACGCTAATATTATCCCAGACCTGTAACTGTCCAACTTGCAGCTTTGCTCGCAACAGGATGGTGGTTGTCTAGTCGGAGTTTCGGGTACGGCTAACTCTGCTCGTTCGCAATGTCCAGTAAGAAATTTGCCAAAATGAATAGCTTCCTAGACAAAACTGTATGACTAAGATGGGCCGTTTATCATGCTCACCTTTGCTAGTAGCTCCGGCCGGTGATCGACCGACTAAGCGTCATAGCGGGCTAGATCCTATTAGCCACGATAGTAGATATCCACGATGAATTGCTCTCTAACTTTGTCTCAATATTCCTAGTGTTGGCAAGGTCTTACAACATCACAACTTCTCATGTCATTTATGACTGGAAGCAGCACACTTCTGATTCTGGGAACAACCATAAATAAAATAGTTGCTATGTCACATCTCGCCGCTTGTAACGATGACACAGTGCAGCAGAACAGTTGGGATTTTGGCAACCGCACGCCACGCTACGCCGACGGGTCATCCAATTGCGCCAGAATCAGACCTTTGGCCCTGCGAACCTTTGGATCGTGTCTCTCGTTAATGACAGCAAGAACCAAAAGTCTAAGTGTGCCCCTTCATATTCATTCTCTGAACCGTAGACTCGATCAAAACTCTTCTTTTGAAAGACGATTGTCTCGGCGAACAACAACAACAATAATCGCCTCGATAGAGAACATGTCCATTCCCAAATGCTTTTCAAGTCGTAACCAGTCTCTGTTGTGGTAAATCCTGCTCAATGTATCAAAGAGTAATCTGTTCAACTGTCCCAAGAATTCAAGGATAGGACTGCCCGACACGATGCGTCTTGAAGGACTAGACTCAGAATTATTTTCAATCTCAACATAATCGTGGTCGCAATCGCAAAACACTTCTCGTTCGTTTGATTCGTCCTCTATCCAGCGTGCATTGTCATCGATGAGTCGAATCTTTGGTTCCATACAGTCGCTGTGTGCCATATCAAACATGAATCTCATCAGGAAGGCCAACGAGGCAGGATGCTTCTTGATTGGGTAGTAGCTGTACTGGGTTGCGAGCCAAGGGTTCCACGAAGGGTCAAACTTGAGGGCGATATTCTCTAGGAACCAACTGTCTTCGAAAACGGAATGATCTTCAGCGTTCAGATTGATAGGCCTCCAATCTTTCACCAGTGGCTCTCAATCATCTGCTGTAATACAGAACATATCTCGACTAGGGGAGATGATAATGTGCCAAGGTTCGTAATCCCCAGTAGTATCAGAGGATGCCCAATGTGCATCATCTGGAATATCTGACACGAACCAGATGGTGTCCCTGAGACTTATGTACTTCCTTTCTGCTGGTACATTGGGAAATCGTTTATAATGCCACTGCTTAGCAACAATGTCCCTAGATTCTTTGCAGGCCGTCCAAAGGCCTGCGTGCCACAAGTAGGCTGATCTTTTCTTTCGACTAGGTGCATCCCAGCTGTAGTCTAAGGGAGCAAGTTCCCTATTTCGATCCATTCTGATGTAGTGTAAGCCACGACGATCCTCATGCCACTCTCGACACGATTCTTTCCAAATTTGCTGTCGGAGTTCGAATGGTAGTTTTGAGAACAGTTGGAAGGTGGGGAAAGCCATATCGTATGCTATGTTGAGAGGTATAGCTTTGCTGATCACAGGTGGAATCGCACGATGGTTATTTCTGGGCGCACGGAGATGAAGGTCGAGGGCAAGATTGGGGGTGATGGGAGTATTCATAGAACCAGTCGCATTGAAGGGTGGAGTGAGTCAATATCTTGAGTTTGAGGTTTCGGCTTAATGGTCAACTTTCAACCACCACGTGAGTGTGTTTTTGTGTTCGAGAAGAAGGTTCAGGGTCCCTTGATGGCTCGAAGCCTAACTTTGCATCATCTCCAGATCTAAATTCCATCCTTTAGACACAAACTTACCTGTCCTGAGCATTGGGGATTATATCAACGTGAACTTACGCAGGCACTAATTTGTGGCTCATCCAAGAACATAGATACACGAAAATCCTGAACCGCAAGAGATCATAAGATCATACAATTGAGCGAAGATCCGACCCTCGTCACAGTTTCAGAAGATATTATGGTCATCTCGTAGTTAATATTCGATCGTCTACCTGGAATATAGAGGCGGTTGGTGGTGCTTGTCCTCCGCGATTGGCTCACCCATCATTTAATAATGGGGCGACCTAACAGCAACGGAGTTTCATTAATCCCCTCACGTGCCACTTAGCTCGAGTTTTCCTGTCTTCAACTGGCGAAACGCGGCCTCCCGCGTCATCTAGTACCAAATAGTCGATTAACGCGATTAGCCCCTGCTACGAACCCTACGATGTTGCCTCAGGCTTTGGTCAGCGTGTACTGAGAGTACAAAAAGGACACCAACTCAATTGCATCATGGCTTGCCTCTACAGCCAGGGAATGCGGATATCCTGCCGATCTGCTGTCTAATAAGGCTTCAGAACAAAACAATCCATCGCAGCAACAACAACCGCAACAACCTGCAACGACTGGACGACTCAAGGGAAAAGTGAGGGCCGCAGCTAAGAAGAACAAGGCCAAGGCCAAGACCCCGGCTAACACGACTAATACGACCCCCACATCCCCAGTGTCTCGATACATCATTTCTGTCAAGGATTTTATCCCTCTAGCTGAATGCATATCTGCTACCAAGCCCAAAAATCCCGCTCTTTCAGTTCCACACGCATTCTTTAACACCCTGAACCGAGTCATCTCGGTGAGGACCTCCTTCAGCGAAGAGTTGAATCTCCACCAAGTACAGCCAGATGCAAGATCAGACGCTCGACATTCTTACTTTGTTGGCATTCTTGAAAAAGTCCGCGAGGTGTTGAAACCTTTTGCGCCGACGACTGGTTCTAGCTCAGCCGCCGCCGAAGACGTGGACATCTTGACCAACTCATTTGAGGCTCTCAAGGTTTATGAACCGTCTGAGGACTTCCTCAATGCTCCCGACATTCCAAGACCTGAGCCGACTGCGCAGGATGAGGCTGTCTACGAAGCTGAGCCATCGCCGTCGCTTGATGATGCCCTCGTTGCTTTCGCCATGATGTGTCAGGACCTGGAAGGAATCCGGGAGTTCATTACCAGCATCTGGTCAGACCTTCCTGGCGAGGATGGCGCCACATATGACCCGGCTGTGTTAGCCGTGATGACCAATACGGGCCTCGAGTTCGCGGCAAATATCATAGAAGATATGTCGCCCGTCTTCAAGGACTACGGCGGCGCTGTCGAAGTCTGTCAGCAATATGTGATGCGAATTTTGCAAACCGACAATCTCAATCAATGGCTAGGAGATCCATCTACACAAGATGATGAGTACGAATTAGGTTCTGTATCCTACTTCAACGTCGTCTCTCTCTTTCGGATGCTTTCCATCGTTCCCTGGAAAGGGACTGCCCCCATCTATCCGGAAGGCAGTTTTGGGGTCTATGATCCTGAGAGCGACTGGGCGTCCAAGACCGGGTCGCAAAAATACCAAGACGATATGACCATCTTAACAGAGCTTTACTGGGAAGCTTTGGGACTCTTCGACTATGTCCCTCACTATCCTATCTCGGATGAATTCATTCGAGGCGTCAAGGAATTCAAGGAAACCAAGGAGATCCCATTCAGTTTTGTATTTGCAGACCAAGTCAACCTTGATATTCACCATTCCATCCGAGGCTATGCTGAAACCCTGGTCACCAACACCCTCAAGCGGATATCCACCATGAACGCTCCTCTCCAATCGGCCATTACCATGCACAAGGATCTCAAAAGTCCCCACTGGTCAGCTTCTGACGACAAGCTCATGAAAACGACCGAAGAGATTATCAGTGTATTCCTCGAAGACCCCATGCACAAGGCCAAGACATTGATGGGGAGGCGTGACCCTAAAGCACGGGAGATAGCCCAAGGAACCAAGAAGCATCGGCTCTTGGTGAGGTCCCCAATCATCACTGGATTAGCTTTGTATCATTTCAGAGCTGAGATATACGACATTGGTCTTACACTTACCAACGCCTGGGGCTCTATCATTTTACCAGCGCACTTGTATAACGCTGTTGGTGAGGAGGGCAGTTCTCAATGTTACTGGACTGATATGGAGTCTCTGTGGCAAACGTTCGGAGAGAAACAATTTTCTGTTGGAGGAAGGCCCGAGAATATTGCCGACTATGTCACTCGATACTATCTGCAGATAGGTGTCTCAGCGTCTGAGTTTACAAATAGGAGACGCGCTTCCAAGAAAGTTGGCATTGACAGTTTCTCTCGAGCAGGAACAAGATTCCTCACAGCCGTTGCTCCAATTCATCAACACCTCAAGGAACGATACCAGAACAATGCAAACCGGATGAACTGGAGCACAGAGACCGTTGGGGATATGTTATCTCGTACACTAGAGAACGAAGGAGCTTCGGCAATGTCCAAGAACAAGAACAAAACCAAGACACCCGGGGCTGCAACGAACGTTCGTGCACCACCAGCCGAGGTGCTAGCGTCTCTTGGTACAGCAATGGAGGGCGAAATTGAGGAACTCGCCTTCCCTTACCTACTTATGCACCGGCTGAACTGGGTGACGATGACGCCGATAAAGGCGGGATATGATGGAATCCTTCGCGCTTCACTTGGGCCAGCATATATGCAGCATGAATGGCAAGTGCCTTTTGTGGCGGGTCACATATTATCTCTTGCAGAAGGCATTGATGGTCATGACGAAATGATCTTTGAGCTGGCGGGCAAAATCTTTGATACATTGGAGGGTGCGGGTGCGCTTGGTATCTGCACTCGCCAGATGCATATGCTCATTCGACGTGACAATGATGTTCCACAGAAAGTTCTTGATATGTTGGAGCAAATGTCGATGCAGCCCGATCTTAGCGGCGAAGGGTCTTGGATGGACGAGGAGGAGGAAAGTCATGGCCATATTTTATATGGTTGATGACGTGACTCTTTAGATCTCATTTGAGAGTCGGATATGCACGAAACTCGGCTGGTGACAACACAAACGGCTCAGAAACGAGAAATTTATGTGAACAGGATAGGAGGAGTAAATACAAAGATTGGACTTGATGAGTATTTGATTATCAATTCAAGAATCCATCGAGGCGGGTATGGGTAGAAGTCACAACCATCCGCTCATGATTAAATACTCTACCTATCCACTCCACAACCCACAAAGTACAAGGCATGTGGGGCAATGCATGAACCACTAGCTCATTTTTAGAAGTTTTCGAACGTCAATGGGCTTGTAACTTATGTTAGTCACTCATGGTCCTCGTCGGCAACAGCTCGCTCTCCAAACCCCTCACATCGACCCAACGTCTTATACCAAAACGGGGGCTTAACAACACCAACAAAAAAGAAAAATATTGCAAAAGGAAACACTATCTGGTGCGGGGAGTCAAGCATCGCAGTGAGCTAATCCCCATAAATTGACATCATGACTTCATGGGACGGAATTCTGATAATTAGGGAAGGTGTTGATGAAACCGACTTTGGGAGTTAGATTGAGCACATATCATCGCTACGGCCCACTCGGCACGTGATCGTCAAGACGTGGTGCATACTGAACCGATGGAAGACGTAGGATACTATAGAGACTCAAGCAGACCAAGTCTAAGCGTCATAAATCTAGCAGGCTAAATTGTAACAATTAAAGCACATACTACTATCTCCTTTGCACAACACAGTAGCTTTCAATAAAACAAGCTCTATCATTAAAGCTTAAGTAAAGACTTAGTGTAATTTAAACGAAGAGTAGATAATAAAAATATAATATATAGTACAGACTTGAGTACAAGCAAAAAGACTCCGATGGAGGGAGTCGAACCCTCCTCGCCGCGGACCTTATTTAGATGAAAACGCGGAATGATAACCGATACACCACACCGGATCTGATGACTCCATCGCTTCTAAGATTCTACTATATACGGATCCATATGCTAATGAGTCATCGAGTTTGTTTATGGCTGGTAACTCTGGTATGGGCCGCTTTTCACTTGTGAGAGACCAGCTCAAGATAGACAGGAGTCAACTCACTGGAATCTGTAAGGAGGGGGTACGTGGGTCTTCACATGCCATAGTCTTAACAAAGTACATGGCTCCTCCACCAAAAGGGGATAAGAAATGATATGAAACAGAAGATTTTGCCGTCGTTCTGCTTACGGCGCATGGTATGGCGACGAATCTAGCTCCTCTTGACACCTTCGTGCTTTCGGACTCCGCTTTCGCTCACCCCGTCGGAGACTCAGAAGGTCAGCGGCGACTCATTCACATGCTACATCAAGTGCCAGGATCCAAAGGCCCACCGGATTGTACTGTCCTCTTCCATCATTTGTTCAGGGATATGCTGAAATGGCTTGAGCTACATCTTAGAGGGAGATGGTGGCCCGGGAGTGTTGCACAGAGATTGATTTGCAACCCGGCGAGCATACCAGTAAGTACGACAAAGTTGTAACCTATAGCAGCTGATGGCTAACGCAATCAAGTAGCTTTGTAGATCATCCCTACCTTTCGTGACAACAGAACCAAAACCACTATGCCTGCCACAACCGAAGCCACCAAAACCTAGACCCCCAGCAACTCCCATGATATTTGTCGAATAATCGTATGAACACCGAGAGCGTCGAGAGCCCAAGTCCCAAACCGAATTTTACAAGATTACAAGCAGACCATAGCCTGCAGCAGTCTATTGTCACCTCTAGTCAAGCTAACTGTACAAGTGCTAGTCGAGAAGGCTGAGTGAGCTCTGAAGCCCACCGAAGGCAGCACATCACGCATTACCGAGCGTGCCATTCAAGTTGAAGATGTGACGCATGTATGGGTTGTTTTTGACGACTCGCGTTATCTAATCTGGACTTGAATCTTACGTATCGGGCTTTGTGGGTAGGCGGATGATTGAATAGAGATCTGTTCGTGGATTTCTACAAGGCAATTGGACAGAGGCGGGAAGCCGGAGGAGGGACAAGCCGTGATTTCTATGTGAGGGGCCAACCTTTTCATGACTTTGAGAACGAATCAATGACCCAGGATCCTCCGGCCAGTGACAGAATGGAACAGTAAGAGGTCGGACACAATTGTCCCGCTGAAGCTTAAGTTTGACGCGATGTCGTGGTCCCAAATGTCTGATTTTGTAAGAGTCTTGGTTCTTTTTGTAGGTTCTAGCTTGTACTTTGCTATTCTCTCTATACCCTTCAACACTCTCCTGCAACAATATCTACTCCACCCCAGAAAGGACCACCGTGACAACCAAGCAAGAGGCTAATGTGCAAGTTAATGCCCCATAAAACTGCCTTGAATTTTTTCTCTTGAATCAATTAAATATTATGGTCGTTGTGCCGTGGATGCCGCCTCGCTTGTTTCGTCATTTGCTTTATTAGTACCCTTGTATTAAGGAGAGTCCCACCACCACCAATCTTCTTGGAGCGGGCATTTCTTTCGCGTTGAATTCAAGAATCGGATCGCTACGGAAACAGATTGAGCATGATAGTGTGCCCCTGCTCCTGTCCACTCTTCGTGTTTACATCTGTTTACCCAGCTCGAGCTCGGTTGGTCTATAGGCAACTTCCCATACCTGGATTCATCCCAGCCAAGCTCTCGGGCCTTCTCGAGCTCATCCGAGCCGTTGAGAAGGGAAGTGTCAGTATTTTCGCCAAAGACTGACATCTATCGCTTCTCCAGGTCTAATATAAATTGTACTGCTGCCTTGAATGTTGTTCTGACACTGGACACAGTGCTGTCCAAGTTATGAGGCCCTGGAAGAACATCTCCATCGTGATGTAGGACGTCAAAGGATATGGGTGCGCTGAGACCTTCGGTGCTCCCGGTATGTACTAGAGATACCGGAATATTGTCGATATCGTCGGCGCTGAAAGGCCCTTCTGTGGGCCCAAGTGTCTCGTCCAAGACGATGAAGACAGCTTTGAAGAGAGGCTGTAGGATATACATCCGACCTAGGGCTGCAAGCAACTCCTCTTTCCCCCCATTCCACTCTGCAAGTGCTGCTGAAAAGTTCCAATCAGACAAAGACTCGAGAAACTCGAGTGGTAGGCGTCCAAAGGGGTCGGTGGATAGATCTTGACAAAGACCCATATGGAAGTCCGCGAATTCTGTTATCGTTGGCTTCGCCGCGTCTTTGTCCGCTCTCAGACACATGCTTTTGGCGATATAACGACCGTGTTCGATATCAGATTCGTAAGGCTTGAACCACTTCCGGTAGAGCCAAACATCCACAAACTTCCATATACCATTTTTTAGATGTTGTCCTTGCCGCTGGGGGTCAAACAGGTATATGGCGATAGAATTGTTATGACAGTCCATGATGCTCTCAAGGGCTGAAGACTTCGACTGTGGTGTCCGACCAAGGATCCAGAATACTTGGTTCTGCTGTCCGAATGATAACCTCCAACACGAAGGCTCACGTGCGAAGTTTTCAAGAACATGTTTCCGGTGCCTCTCCTCCTTCAACCCGCGCAACTGGTGCAGAATTTGGTCCCTGTCCTGATAAGGCCCTTTGAATGCACTGAGTCTAAGGCGCTGCAGTGTTTTGTGGACAACATACTGGGCATCTCGTCGATCTAGCGTTTGGGTCGATGCGTGTCTGTACATCTTGTGGGTAATATTGGTTGAGCTAGCCGAGGGAGATTAGAAGTGGGTGTGCAAAAAAACGGAAGAAGACGGAGGCTATTGACTGGGCTTAAATACGAGCGACTTTATAAAGTTAAACTTTCTGCGCGTGTTCAAACTTTAAGCTGGCTCACTAAATATTATACCCAATACTTTTCAGAAGCATCCAGCCAACATCTTTAAACTCAAAACTTGCGAAGGAAGGTTGACACTCTTCAAGGCTGATACGTAAAGTGATCCTTTCGGGGGCCACGTGGAGGTAAGCTCCTGTGGCCCACAAACTAAAGCCGGTGACAATTTACCGCTCCTCCTGCCTTTGTATATACCCTCACTTCAGCATCTTGTGCCTTGGCGTGGGATCCTCATTGAACGCTTTATTTTACGGTGTCTCTGACAAATCACTTCACGGCACAAATAAAATCCCGCGAATCGGTCGATATGAGTGATCGATTACTGCGTGATATTACCAACAAGATGTCACCTATGAGTCACTCACCGAGCGACGAGCAAATGAAGAAGGTCATGGCTGGGTCTCGGCACTCACGAGGCCAGAACAAGATAGAATACATGGTTTGAAATAAACCCGGCGATACTCATTATTATGTCGCCAAAATTCTAGCTAGAACGAGTTCCATTGTACGATTGCCCGCATCCTCGGTGCCTAGCCACGTCCAAGCCATTGTCGGCTGGCGAGCAGTCGTCTCGTATGATATTGAGGAGTCTCGTAGCATACGATACTCTTATGTGCTGGGAAGATGGGTACGTTCTCGCCCGAGAGATCGTTTACCGCGTGATATATTTGACGCCACGGAGAACGGGTAAGCCCTCACTCTACGTTGGCAATCATCACTGCCACCCTTGCAAAGCTGACCACTCTCCAGTCCAAGATGTCCAGCGCAGAAAGGTGACACACAGGGATTTCAATAATACTTGCCAATCCTGGACGTCCGCCGGGACGAGTTTGAGTATTTGAATCTTTTCGTCGTACGTCCTAGTAAGGAAGCACTTTCAAGGCACGATATAAATGTCAAGAAGACTCAACTGCCTCTCCTTGTTTGGATTCATGGTGGTAGATTTGTTCGTGGCGCAGCAACGGATCCAGTATGGGGTATGTGCTTGATTTAACATTGCGAGCCAGCTCGGAACTTGAGCGAGGTATCTGTTAACCACGAGTTTATACCCAGATTCCGCCCGACTTGTTCTTCGTTCCAATTCCAACAACACCATTCATTGCCGTATCCATCAATTATAGTTTGGGTTTATTTGGCTTCGCCGGTTCATCTGACGTGATCGCGGCCCAAGGGAGCGATTTCCTTCTCGAGGGTGTGAACTTTGGTCTTTATGACCAAAGACTTGCCTTCATCTGGGTAAAACGAAATGTTGCTGCGTATGGGGTAGATGACCCCAAGATCACAGTATCGGTCAGTCCGCTAATGGAATCCCATGTTATCTTCACCTCCTCCAGGTGAAATGAGGCACGGAGAGATCGCTTTACCGCAAAGCTGGTGTGGTCTCAGGGCCAGTTGGATGTCCGATTTGTCATCGTTAGAGAAAGCCGATCAGCGCTGGGCGGACCTTTGCCAATTGTGGTCAGTCCAAGCTGATAATCCAGTTCATCGACTCGACATTTTGAGAAGAATACTCACCAAGGATCTGTTTGATAGCGTCACAGAGCTTCACTGGGTGCTTTTCTCACTCATCATCAAGAAATCGACCATTCGTAAAAGCAACTGGGGCTGGCGCTACTGTACACCTTCACGACGGATTGGACGACGAAGCCAAGCCTTCTGATGAAAAGGTTCAGGTGATGAGTGCGGGAGACGAGGAATTCAGGTTCTTTCCCCTGATGGCCAACTGGGATTACGCCAAGTTCAGGTCTTTTCTCACCTCTAGTTATTCCTCAGAAGAAACAGCCAAAGAGGTTCTTCAAGCATAGGCTATCCTGCCTACATCATTTGATGAAGAGCTAACGGAGGCGTCGACTCAATTCATATCCGATAGCACCTTGATATACAAAGTATATTGCGGATACGAATTTCCCAAGGCTCACCGTGAGAATCAATCTCTCCTTCGTGGCCAGGACCCCAGGCGTGTGGGTGTATAGTATGACCATTTCGAAATCGACAACCCCTTCTCAGGACCTATGCAGGGTATCTCGCATCACAGCATGGAATTAGTCTACGCCCTTGGCAATTTTCAAAACGCTCGAGAAGACTGACCAGGGGATTTGACATGTTGATGTCGGTCCCGACCAAGCTCATGCAGAACCTAGCGTTAATGAACCCTTTGTAAAAGCTGAAGCTACCGAGTACTGCAAGTCCGGCATTGACCTCAGCTATGAGATACAGGATAAGTGGACTCAATTTTTGGTTCCAGCTGCCACGAGACTGACCAGCGCGCTAATGCTGATGGCATTACGACGTTTTGTCACGACCGATCGGTACGCGTAGAGTTGTTCTAGTGGCGGAAATGACGGGCAAGGAGGAAGAAGCTTGAGATTCTGGATAAGGATTGCGAGTCTATAATAGCTGCTACGGGGAGACTTGTAGGGAGTGTTCTTAGTGCGGCACTGTAACGATTAATACTAGTAGTTCAACGTCAAACATGAACAGATATTCCGCCCTAACTGTGTCCAACTTCTAATCTTAGAACCTAGCATCTCTCGACCAAGTTCCTGAAATACTCAATTGACTTTAATGACTCAGATCCTCTGCCAGCACAAGGATATGACTTATTCACTGTGTACGCACAATCAATCAAGGACTCTCAATGATATAATCATAAGATGCCCCGTATAGTTGTGATCTATCCTTGCACTTGAAAGAGTTGATGTTTGAAGCTAGTAAGCACTAGACAAGCCTTATTTGAGAGCTAGTCCTGAAGAACGTCAAAGATATACGTGAGACTGTCCTCTCATGGTAATAACATCACATGTTTATCCATCCTCGAATTAGCCAACAGGCTTCATTTAGATCTCGAGATACCTTCACGTCTATCTCGTCTATTAGTCAGCGGGTTTAGCTCAGTTGGGAGAGCGTCAGACTGAAGCCAAACTTCAATCACAAGCAGTTGATATCTGAAGGTCGTGTGTTCGATCCACACAAACCGCAAGTTTTGTTTTTGTCTCTAGCTCTGAAAGACTCGTGTCATTGTTTTCATTGTTTTACCGTTTTTAGGTTAAGATGGTTTAATAAACAGATTTGAGATGTGCTTTTTGCCAAGTTCTTTCTAAGTCATCCAGCCTAATGACTTTGTGATAGGCATATAATTCGCTTCGCAGTCTGGACGGCAGCATCTGATTTCGACATATTAATCGGTAGCTCGGGAGGACAGCCACATGAGACCGAAGCTGCACTATCATAAACGTCCATGGTCTGACCACATCCAGAGCATTTGCTTTAACGATTGTAATAAACATAAGGTATTTATGCTTTGTGCCCCTGAAGCAAAAGAGACGACAAGTGGCAAAGACCACAGTTTTTGTTAACTTGAAGGCATGGCCTATACTTCGGGAAACTGTCTAACATCGATCGTTTTGACCTACGTAATAAAGTATATTCCTCATGCACGGTGAGTTTAGTAACGATAAAACATAAGGCTACAACAAGCGGTATCCTGGAAATAAATGAGGTTCAGAGATTTGGACTTGATGGAATTTAGCCCAGGATCATGCCCATATGGGTTGTTAATGCTTCGTGACTAGGTTCGCCGACATTTGTTATCTTCTCGACTAAATGCTTCGGGGTTTAATCCCTAATTTCGTTAGACTCTTCTTATCTTCGCTTGTTTGTGGCGCATACATACAAAATAAACATTTGACCTGCATATTATAAAGCTACGACCATGACTCACCCTGAAGTTTGTCCAAAGACACGTGGTTCAAAATTTGAGAAATTATTGAGTATATAAGAGCCATTGTATCCGTGCTTGACTACAAGCTGTAGCATACCGAAGAGCTTAACCCAGTAGCTTGGTCCTCAAGACTTATCACTCACTGCGGTATGGTGTGCTCAACCCGTTCCCAATGGGCGTTGCTCCCTCCAGAGATTCGTTTTAGTGTATTGGAATATCTTCTTCCAGAAACCAAACATAAAGCCAACAGTATTGCTTCTTATGCTGCTGTTTGCTTCGAGTGGCAACACTTTTTCGAAAGCTTTAGTTTCAGGCTGCTTCGACTCGAAGATTCGCATCTGTCTATGTTCGACGAAATAACGCAAGACAAGAACGCTTCTAGACTGTCTCACGTTCGCTACTTAGAACTTTCTGTGCAGCTTAGCGAATATGACTGCCCCGATTGCAAGACTTTAGAAAGCCAGAACACAATATCCTGGTAGGTCTTTTTATCATTCCCTATCTGACCTATCGCTGATGTGAATGACTAGTAACAACTACATCTTCACTATCGCTCTGAAGCAGTTGTTTCAGATCCTCTCGCGATGGGAGGCAGACCATGATCATGTTGGAGGCCTGACCTTGGAACTCAGCGCTTACTCACCCAGTGATAGCGGCCATCATCGTCGCGGATGGTACGACCCAGAATTACACCGACTATACCATTTGAAAGAACATTTACCACAGTCACCTGTTGCTGTGGACTTCTTGCGCTAGAAGCACAGCCTTATCAAAGTGTTATCTATCATTCATCCCAGAAGTCGAATACCCGGGGCATTCCACCGACTTAGAGGGACGCCACTTCAGATCAACTCAGCAGAACCTTTACCTAAGCTCCCCATTGTTTGCGCTTTGTGGATGCGTCCTCAATTCTATAGAGTCATTGACTTCAGAAGCCTGGGGAGAATTTTTCGAGAAAGCCTGACAAGTATTACCGATTTTCGGTATGAAAAGTGGGCTGTTACACCCTGGTCACCACATGAAGAGACGTTCTCTCGAGGTAGGTGACGCATATGCGCCGCCTTGCGGACATCGCTGACTTAGCCTAAGATTTCAAAAATTGGGTAGCCACTGCTTTTCCTCCAAGTCTCGTCCGCTTTTCTTTCAATGAGTGGGCAGGATCGCCAAACCCTTTTTTAACATCTATCTTCGACGAAATGGGTGCCTGGGATAGCCATACTTGCCTCATGGCGGCATTATCGCAAAACCTTGTTGACTTCTGCCCACCATGCCAATTTTCCCCCTGGAAGTTTTTCATGGAAATGAATAGATTCCAACATTCAGAGACGGAATCCAAACTTAAACGGCTATGCCTCGAGCACCGAGACTTTTATATACCCACACGCTCTCCACAGGAAGTCACCGAAGCTTTTATAGTAGCCGCAATAACTGCTTCACGGTTACCCAAACTTAAGACGCTGGAGATATGGAGCGCTGCTCCCGGATATGGCTATATCTTTCGGTACGAGCTGTTTGCCAACCAAGCTACCATTACTTGGAGAAGTCTTCGGGCGGATCTCACTCTGGAGGGACAGGTTATTGAGGAATGGACCAAGGCTGCTGCCAAGCACGGAGTGGACCGTCAGTCAAGGTTAATCCGTTTGTTGAGTCGACTAAAGATGGTACGGTTCTTGATGGGAAGATCATGTATCGGCACCTATCGTTGTGCGACTTGATCATTGACCCGGCCACCTTAGCTCTACTTGAAGCAGAGGTTTATTGAAGGGTACTTTCTCTGTAGATAATTGAGAATGATCACTACTCTAGATGTGATAGTGACTGTGTCTCCCGTGATCAACTCTCGATTTACTTAACTAATCACAATGACTTCGGGATGTATCCACAAACGGTAGCTCAGCTCTCTACTCAAGGCATCTTAGAATACTTGAGCCTGCTGGCTTTCCCAGTCGAAAATATGGTAGAATCACTTCTTCATTCGAGAATTTTGTTGAACTCAAGAGTATTTGTGATGGCCATGGTAACTTAATGGGGTAAAACTGCAATTTTATGGCCCATTAATAAATCTTTAGGGAATATTTCAAATGCAGAAGTGATCCCTGAAGCAGCCAAGGGTGAGGATTGAGAGGCTATCTCATATAAAAATGTACCACTTGAGACATCAATGCCTTTTCCCAAACTTTAAAGACTGCCGCTATTGCGCGGCTGTCGGCCATCTACTGGCCACGAGTTATACAGACTTTGGGCAAGTACAAGGTAGCAAGCTGATCCTAAATACTTTCATCGATAGGACTTTTTAAGGCAGAATATAGCACCTGTGAACATATAGCAAAATGCAAAGACTAGACTATGGCATTCGTTTAAATCCTAGAGTGAAATAATGATGAGGAGCCATACCCGAGATAATCTTATCAGGTTTACTATTAGGAGCGAATAAATCGACCAAGCTAAGTGTCAATGTCATAGCTCATATAAGTTGACCTGCTATGCCCTCTCGATTTCCCAGTTGCTGCAAAGGCGATTGCCGATCCATGGACTCTATGCGCTCTGAAGTGGATACTCGTCCACCATATACGAAGGCTTGTGTCCCGCTGGGTTATTGATAACTTTGCTAGGATGAAATGCGTTGAATAGAACAGCAACAAGAGCCATCAGTGTCGCATCAAAGATGTAGATCCAGCATTCGTTCGACTGCAGCGCCCCGTCCTTTCCAAGAACATACTCTGCGACGCGAAAAACCGAACGGACGAGAATGAAGAAGCTGGTAGCATACAAGACATATAGAAGCTTCTCCCATGGAGTGCTCAAGGTCAGGGAGCGTGCTGTTGGGCGTGAATGGATCCTCGCATGGAAGACGACCGTGACTATGATGAAGAAGCCAAAGAAAACGATCTGGATCAGAAGACCACCAACGATGATGTTCTCGCCCTTGCTAACGCTGTCTTTGTCCTTTGCTGTAGCAAGCATGCCGCCGCCGCCGCTTTGCGCAAAGAAGGATAGTACGTCGCCAATGACGAAGACTTTGGTCAACCACTTTGTTCGAATAATTGAAAGGTGGTCGGCATCTAAGAGAGCGATCAATCGGCCAAGTATCATATAGATCGAAGCGGCGAGAAGGGCAGGGCCGAGTAGAAGCAAGATTGACTGCATGATGTAGGGGTTCTTGGTGTAGTCTGGCGCTTCGTTTGCGGATAGGGCACGGCCAACGTAGCCAAAAGCCTCGACTAAGAACGTAAGTATTCCATCAAATGATTAGAAATGCGTGGTATGACGTACATAAACACCCGATCAGAAATGGGATAAAGTACCATGTTCGATACCGGAACATTTGCCAGAGATGAAAAAGACTTGCAATGGCAAAAATAATAACGAATATGGCTGCCGCTGCAAGTGAGGGCTCGTAGTTGTAGAAGGTGAATCCTGCCATAGTCGCGTCCTTGGAAGTGTTACTGGTAAAAGAGTGTGAGATTACCGTATCTGGCTGGAGTCTAGAGCAAATGAGTGTATAATAACGGTCTGATAAATGGAAAGAAAGGAAAAAAAGACAGAGTTTAAGATTAGCAGCCACAACTAGTAATTTCTAAACGACAAATGAGGAAGAGTAGACTTATGTATCTGTGTTTACGACCAAGGTCTAAAATCGATGGGCTTGCCGTACTTGTGAGTACGCGTACTTGGCCCCTGGACACGAGATAGGCAGATGCAGCGCCTTGTACGTTCCCTTTGGGCTAAACTTGATGTTATAATTAGAAGCACTTGATTCAAGATGGCCACCTATGACACCATGTTTTACAGCTCAACTGGACCACCCGCTTTCACCATAAGTCAGGAGTAAATACGTGGTGTATAAGATTAGCTTAAGACCCTCCATAGTACAGACCGGCCAATAAGGTAAGTGGCAGCTTTGGCTACCTAGTGGAGCGTTTCTCTATACGTGTATAGCTCGAACTAGCAGGGATATCCCTGTGCTATAGTGGATTAACACATTACGCGGATTTGCGATCTGAAAAAGCCTTGAGATACAGGAGGCATAATTATAAGATATGAAATAAGGTAAAGTTGGAAAAAATTATATTAAGAATAACTCTAAAATTACAATACTATTTAGATATCTATTGAATAAGATCCTCCTAGATTATATGATTGACTTTCTTAATGGGTCACTAGTTAAAAAGGCGACGTGGCCGGAGGTATTTGCTTATCTTAGTCCGCGGATAAGATAGAGACTGTCAAAAGAGTTCCTATCTTTTCAATAATTATTTACACCAAACCAACAAAACCCATTTCGATATTTCCAGTGCAGATATGTGCAAAGGCAGTAGTACGCTGAACGAAATTCAGACTTAACGTGTAGCGACAACTGGTCCACAAATGAATATCTTTTACGTGCTCTTGTATTTGAAATCTGGGGAAACTCTACAACTGACAGTATTCAACGCATATCGCTGGCAGAACTAAGCAGATATCAGGATAGGCTGTTGTGCCAGTGTTGTTGCAATTACCCCACAATCGAGTCCATTGGATTGAATCCTTTCGTTCTGGCTTTTGTTGATCGCGGTTGATACAAACTACCCTACAGCGGTGGAATGAGGAAGGGGGACGCTCTAGAGCAGGCACACTGACTTCGCGGCTGGAGTGATTATATTGCTAGTAAGAAATTCTTTCGGAGGCATCTGGTCCTCGTACAAGATTCCGTAGAAGACATGCATTTTTAGTAGGGTCATTGTACTTGGGTTACATTTTCTAATTGGAGCCAAGGAGAACAGGGGAACACAAGGGTCCTGTTGAGGGCAGAAGTACATTGAGGCGGAAGACTCATTCTGTAGCTTCTTAGCCATCCTTCAAATCATATTTCGGCTATTTATCGCTCACCATCTACTGGAAGAAATTGTTTCTCGTGGTTGTCCGCAATGGACTAACTTATATGCAGGATCAGACTATAGCTCTTAAGCAACGCACAAGCAAGCACTGCCGTCAATTTTAGCCCTAATCTCCCGTTATAGTGAAGATTGAAACGCCCTAATAATATTCCGTACAATTTGCACAATTATCAAACCCAGTCAAAGCCCCTCTTAATGCCACGCACTTCTAACACTGCTCCTCAAGATCTGGGGGGTGATTCCTTTCCCCGCCCTGGCGACACGGTTCCGTTTAGGAGCCCCGTCGAGGATGTGGATGCCGATCGAGAGCAGACAAAAGACATGTAAACTAGAGACTGAAAGCATGGGAATTGGACAAGTGAATCTTTGGTCATGAGCGATATTTAGTTTCCTCGCCTATTGTGTTTATCTTTTCCTTGGAAACCACTCATAGTCCCACAAATCATGGTCCACTAACCTCATCAAGTTTGGTCTTTGCCAAACTACGAGGACAGTAATGAAGCTTCGTTTCATACCCCTTGGACGAGCTGACGTCTCATCAGCACTAAGAAGCTGGGATAGCTGGTTAATATACATAGTCAGATAAGGATCACTGGCTGTGGGACATCTTTTGTGGACCTCAAGACATGATATAAGGTATTGCTCCTCATCTGATTTTGGCTTCATCCAGATCATCAGCTCCCTTTCTATCTTAACTTGCCAACATCCAAAATTCCAAGATGCGTATCATTTCCGTCGCCGCAGTCCTTTTTGTTCTGACAAATGTCTCGTCCGCTTGGACTAAAGAGGCAAACGGCGTATGGACCGCAAACAACAACTTTTATTGGATCCGAGGTGGTAAGTTAATCCTCACTACTATTCGGCGGATTTATCATGAGATGTTCATCCGTTAACTCTGACTTATGGTATAGATAGGATACACGAAGGATGTATCGTCATGGGTACTGAGAGAACGCATACAGGACCTTGCGCGTACTTCTCTGACGACAAGGGTACCTTTTACGAGGACGTAAGTATAACCGGGCATGGCAAAACTCATCCCTTACTATCACCCTTTGTCTTAGCTCGTATATCTACTAACATCTCTCGTCCTAGATTGCGCTATTGTTCTTGGCCATGACCACACTGAGATCCCCTGCTGGTAAGTAGTGCCAATGGGTCTGCATAGAAGATTTGGGGGAAAACCACTAGAGGGATACCATACCGGATCTCATTTTGTCTTCAAGTCTATAACCTAGTTTACAACATGCCCTGGTGATACGTGTATGCTGCTCTCGCGCACTAGCATCGTTAGAACAATCGATTGAAGGGTTGGAAGATCACGAGTTTGTACTGAGTATACCCGTTGTAACTAGATTTTCTGAAAATTTATCTTTACATCGATCTGCTCCTTTAACGCTGCTTTTTTGCTTACGTTCCCTCCGGCATCTACCGCCATCCTATCATTCAAGCCCTTATTGACCCCCCTCCTCACCACCACCTCCTTTCCCATCTCCTTATAACTGCTGCTTTCGCATAGAAGCTCTGCATGGTCAGGCATTTGAAATGGCGGCTTCGGCTTCTTTGTCAAGTTCTTCCAAACATGTTTGGCACCACGCAGAATGATTCCACGACGAGGACGGTGGATTAAAAGGTCTAAAGAGGGTTTTAGTTATTTAATCGTTCTCCTGCCTCTTCCACTGCTTTTGGCACTTAACTCGGAGCATCAAGTTTATGAAGGATTTGCCGTGAGGCTCTCCGCTCTGGCAAGCGTCGTCATTATCTTGACTGATAAAAGTCGATCTTTGCGACCTGGAGTCAGTGTGATACTTGAAGCCTACGCTTCCTCCTTTTGGCCTCCTCATGTGTAGGTTGACACAGTTCTCGCCTGTTCGAATATGCTGGCAGATGATCATCTTGGGCATGGCCCCTCAGGGCCGAGGCTGTGGAGATCCTGGTTAAAGGGGAGGTCGGCTACGACATTATTAGAAATAGGTCCCCTTAATGAAAATATCAATCGGACCCTTATCTTTCTAGCAATGGACTCACAGTTACCCTGGTGTGAGGCGATTACCATCCTGGACGGGATTGCGCAGGAGAAAACTCCACTGGAGTCTACGGTCGCGTGGCCCAATGGCAAGGCGTCTGACTACGAATCAGAAGATTCTGGGTTCGATCCCCAGCGTGATCACTTCTTTTTGCTGCTTGGCTTTAATAAATTGAGTATTTAACATTGGCTGTGTATTAACCAACCTAGAAATAGCTAGGTATTCCAAAATATAACATGAATGTCACATCTGTGCCATACATCCGAGTCTACGCCCTAGATTTAAACCTCTTTAACCTTTGGTAAGAGCTCGGTGACCCATTCAAACAATCTACATAATGCAACGGAAGACGCTCCTCAACTCGTTGACCGAATACGATGTTGCGTCCTCTCATAAAGTAAAACGTCTCAGATTGCCGCTCTATAGCGTATAGTCCCAGGAAAGGGTAGTCCGTGACTGAAAATGGTTTCGAATCAGTTCCCATCGGCCATTCTAGGTATTTTAAGTCTCACACGAAGTCTGACGTCGTCTCTGATACCAAGTACAGATGACATAGAGCGTGGGCGGCACGGCAACCGCCATCGTAACACTTGCGACCACAACCTCGACTTTCATACTAGAGGGTTCTGTGCTGGGACAACGGTATGATGTTGGTGGATGAATGAAATTCGGTTTCTTGGCAATGAGGGAAGAGATGCGTCGTTTAAGTTGATAGAAGACGTGAGAGATGATATAGTGAATATCTGCTGTTTACTGTAATGGCACAAAGGCTAGGATAGATGCGTTTGAGTATTTCTAGGGACTTATAAAAACGATAGAAACCTTATAATTCGTGCATCACGATAATCAGGCCAATTTTGCGGGTGGCTGAGAAGCCTAGGAGTTGTTTGTAAATTGGGCTACCGACTTGAGTTTGGTACGGCTCACTATAACTGGAAACCTCTAACCGCCAGAGACACATATCCTACTTTGCAGTTCAGATTCTGGACCGCTCCAATGAAATAGACAGAGGACTTGCTGAGATGACGTGTGATCCATAACTCAGAGATAGAGATTGTGGAGGGAACAAATCAAAATTTAGTCTGATTGTTGTATACCATGCAGTATGCTAGAAACAGACTGGCAAGTGACCAGGTTATCGACTTGGCCAATTATATGAAAGTATACGTAATAAAATCCCTGACAGGGTGAGACGTACTTGAGAAGCCACTTCAGATTCTGGAATGGGCGAATCAAAACTTAGAACCCAGAGCCTAATTTATTCCCTATAATATCTGGAGGACCCCAGGACAAGTCTTCAATCCATCACTTGGAAATACATTTAACTTCCTCTCTTGCAGGGAAATCCATTTCGCGCTTTTTTGGGAACAGACTGTGGAAAGCTTGACAAAATTTCAGACTCCGATTCATTTGAAACACTTCCCCGCCAGACGTCAGCTGCCGTTGAATCTTATCAACAACTTTCCACCATGGACCTGACCAAGTCATATCCAACTGAAAAGCAATTGCTAGAACAAATGGATTTTATTCGCAATGAGTATGTTCTAAAGGACAGTTCTCTCAAAAGTCTTGTTGCCTCCTTAACGAGTCAGGGCTTCCACGTAATGTCAGTACGCCCGAATAATACCAACTGAAAACACTAACATATTGGTAGCAAATCACAACTCGAACACAAGCTCAAAAAATGGCACATTGCAAAGAACCTCGACAAGTAGACATGGCAGTCCATTGAGCGCAAGGTCGATAGACGCAAGCGTGCGGGAAAGGACAGTGAGGTAGTTTATTGTGGTAAGCGCATCAAAAAAATCTAAAATGATCAAGGAGATGAGGCATCATCGCGAAACAAATATCTTTGCGCTCCTTACCTCGCGTACGTATAATCCGTCTCTTGGAATATCTTTTTTAACATTTCCTTTACAACAGATCCTCCGTCTCCAACAAACTCACAGCTCATTGTTTGCACTCCTCCACTTCTCTGGATGGACACCGAATGGCCAGATTCACTTCCATGGATTGGCTTCCAGAACACTTATAAAAATTGTAAGCAACGCTATTATAGTATCTACAGAAATGGCTGACAACTATTGTGTAGTGGTTCGTCATATGCACACCTCCAACACGGCCATCCTCGACCAAATCGATCACTCCAGTTCTTCTACTTTAAAGATCCTGGGCATATCGCGTCAAGTAGATAGTAGTGAAGCCTCTACTGATGTCTCAAAATTAACTTCTTATCTTGGCAGCACTATGCCTGGATGGTACCCTGGAGAGCACACAGAAATAGCTCATATTCTCACGACGAGCCCTATAAGCGAATCGATACCTAGCCTTCTAAAAGTTTTGATCTACGACATGTCTAACGGAAGGCATTTCCCTGACGGAAGACATTTCGAGGATATCGAACAATGGGACATGATCACCGCCCTCCTGCGAGCAGGTTTGCAGGCCACTCAAATTGACGTTAGGGAACTTCAATATCAGAACTTCACGATTCGAGCGGTTTTGAATACTATGTTCCAAACTAAAATTTAGTGGGCAACACTGGCTGACGACAAGGATCCACATCCGCGACCAAATACATCACAGCGACCATTGCATTTGATCGAACGGCTACTAAAATCTGGCCAAGACCCCAATCTTCCTTTGCGGGAGCAGTGGGACGCCCCCCAGGACGATATCGCCAACACTCGAAAAAGCTATCAACGCTGGTCATGTGCAGTTAGTCCAGCTGCTTCTCCAGGTTGACGCTCGCGTACATACTAACCATGCAGTGTCCGACAACGAAGCCGTTATCGGAATTGTTCTCAAGAGTAAGAAGCCTGATGCGATAATGTCAAGAATTCTTCAGCATCTATTTTACGGTTACGGATTGATTGCCATGGAGGAAATTCTCTGTAGAGGCCTTCGATTACGTGATATGGATCTTGTCCTGAAGATGCTGGGTCGGAATGTTGATGCAACAAAGGGCCGAAAGATTTAAGGTCGGACCGGTCTTTACGAGTCAACTTACGCCTACGAACGTTGCCTCGACTACGAGACTCCGTTGATCATAGCTACTGCAGCTGGAGCCGAATTCTTGAACGTGGTACTATGTTATCTTTCCGAAACGGGTCGATTATTGGAGTTTGTTACAGCTGATGTAATGGTAGCAGCAGCTGTTACAGGAGATGATATAGCCGTGCGCCGACTCCTTGAAATAAGCCACTCAACTGCTATCTACAATTCCAAAGGCATCACCATTCTTCAAGCTGCAGTGCGCTTTGGTAACCTACCGGTATGCGAACTTCTTTTGAATCGTCGTGGGGGCGCGTCCTCTACTCTCATACTACTAGCAGCTTGTTTCGGCCATGGAGATGTTTTGCATCTATTGATTCTTCACGGGGCTGATGTCAATGCATCAGTCAGCGGTGAAGAGATCAAGATGCTTGACCCTGTGGGGATGGGTTCTTTCTCTACTCAACAGTTACCTAAGTCCATTGTTCAACTATTGATTGAGGATTTGATGACTAGATGGGACAGGTCTTTTTCGAACTGCTTGGCCATATTGATCGAAGTTGGAGCAAGGTTGAGAGGGGAAGAAATTTCAATATTGTCTCGCTATTATTTACACGAGGCATTGAAGGCTGCACTAAGAGCAGGTAGCAACCCAAATGAGCTGAGTGAAGATGACCTGACCGCAGTTGAACGTGCTCTAGATTCGCACTCAGGCTCTTCCAGATGCATCGAAAGACTGTTTGCAACAGTGGAAACTCTTCTAGAAGTAGGGGGCGAAGTTAGTTGGCGGTGAGGTTGTAAATGCGATTCAGATGAACGACTTGGGTCTCATCATGCTTCTTTTACGCCACGGTGGGACTATGAGAGACATGGACAGATGGGGGGTATCTTGTCTCGAAGCTGAGATTATTGCTCGGATTGATGGCGATTTCCAAGAAGTGCTCGAAGCATCAAAGGACGAGATCAATGCAGGCCCTTTCTGTGCAGCGATACAGGTAGGAGACTGAGCACTCGTCGAATGGCTTCTTTCTCGTCCCCACAAAAGCACAGGGTGCCACTTGTTGGAAAGCACTTCCATTGGCCTAGCAGCTAAGGCTGGACATCTCCATATCCTGACGAAACTTCTCGCTCGTTTTACTCATCCCTCGGCTTTACATTTGGCGTTACTTCCTTATGACATACATATTTCTGGTAAACTCATCCAGGATACAGCGCTTGACTACTGGCGCAGGCGCCTTCCCGTTGACGGTTACTATTGGCGCTATTTGAGGGCAGTCCTCTCGCAATGGCTGCCTTGGGAGGCACTACCTTATGTTTTCGTGAACTTTTCCAAAATGGATGTACTGCGGATAGGTTCACCTTTGCCCTCCTCGCAAGCTCAGAGCGGATGTCAGACTTCTTTGGCAGTTCTGAGCGAACAGCATCAACATCTTGGTAATCTCGTCCAGTCACTACCCGGGACGAAGATGTCATTATGCACTGCGATAGAAAAGGAGAACAACCAACTGGCACGCTTTCTAGTGGATTTGGGGATGGATATTAACGAAAATGACCCAGCCATACGTGGCGGTGGTTCCCCACTCCAAGTCGCACTCGTGAACGAGAATCTAGACATGGCGTGCTATCTGCTTGAGAAAGGGGCAGATATTAATAATCCCCCACCGATGCGGCAAGGTGGTACCGCCTTGCAATACGCAGTTATGCAAGGGTTTCTCAGCTTCTCGAAACGCCTTATACGCCAGGGGGCCCGCGTTAATGCATGTGTTAGAAGATATATGGGCTCGCCAGCATTAGAAATGGCTGCTTTTAGGGGGCGACTTGACATGGTTGAACTCTTGCTTCATCATGGAGCTTCCACTACTGGGCCTGGGCGTCAACAATTGACCTCAGCAGTCCGGGTGGCTAGTGATCAAGCGCAGCACTCTGTAGCCGAGTGGTTAAAACAACGTTGTGGCTGGACGGAAGAGGATGCGGACATGATGAGGACTGGAACACGTGACTGGGGTGCTGGATGTATGAATTATCGCGCATTATGTTGCGATGAGATACATGGCAACGAAGCTGAGTGTATACATAACTATTACTTACAGGATAAAGAGCTTTATGCTCTTGACTGTCCCAATTGCCAAGGCTTGGCAGCGAGAGAAGATGAAATAGAAAGCTGGAGCGAACAAGACAGTAGAAAGAACTCAGAGGAAGACTCACAATAGTTAGGAAGAGGAGATCCGAGAAAATAATTGATTAAGTCTATTTATCCTAGGCTTTGTAGTTTCTGTTTTTAGTAGTTTTTATCCCAAGCCTAAAAGTAAATTATAAATCGCGAGGCAACTCCCACTTGCCATATCCCTACAGTCTACGGTCGCTGATACACTCAAGGCTAACAGACAGCAGCTTCAACAGACACAATAGACTGTTCATGACCTCGACCAGAAGTTTGACTGGAGACTGAGACCAATCGAAACAGGTGTGCGATCAATATCGAGTAGTTTTCTCACAGTCGCGAGAGTCGAAGAACATTCACAAACTTTCGTCTCTTAGTCTACGTACTTGTCAAACAGGGTAAGTTCTCATCGAACTTCTAGGACAGACCTGCTTGCTCACTTGTACCGCTCATATAGTATCCGATGCCGAGCGAAGGATGAAAGCATGCATTCTTGCGCAAACTGTGGTTGGGGGAAAATCAATAACTCGCTAGTGCATGCTGTATCAATTGAGAACCGATAAGAAGTGGTGTGTTTGCGCTCTAGCTGAATCAAACCAGGCAATTACAAGGTATATCTGTAACAACGGAGACTTAGGTCAACAGCGGGAGGTGGCTTGAGCACGCACGTACCGTATTTTAAAATCAAGTGTTTTCGTGTAAACAAATTCATGTCACTATCACTCAACGCCTCTGCAACACTGGAGCTTATTCGATTCCAATAAACAGTTTCAGCACTCTGTCTATAGACTTCGCGTCTGTTGTTACGCTTCAATTTAGTCTCTCAAACGCTATGGAATCCTTTCCGAGTACATGCGACAATATCACACTAGTTCGCTGCAGGCCTTAACACTCCACGAACTTCAACCTTTTCCACTTTACAATCCGCCCTTATAGCCTCCAGCAGTTTCATGTCAACTGACTTAGCAACATAAACCACTTTCTCGATTATGAACGAATATACATGATCAATGTGTGGCTTGAGATCGCGCTGAATGGCGGTCGCGTGGCTATCTAGTGAATGGCCTGGTAAGAGGTAGACGACGTATGAGCCTTTCACACGGTCTTTGTCGGGGAGTTCATCGTTCAGTAGCGGCGGTTGGAACTCCATAATCTGTGCCGCTATAGAGTATATGTTGCTGTGCAGAGTTAGCTCCAAAGCCGAGTAAGAAAGGTAAGTGTCACCTTTTGAGGGTAAGGGATAATAGCAGGACAGTTAGAATTTTAAGCCGCATAGAAATTCGCTTTTAGTGGCGATTAATAAGGACAGGAGGCGTCTGTAGTGAAAAGGCAGCTTGTTTTAATGAAAAGGAATTAAGTACAACTTAAGAATTTAGTTAACCTATGAAATAAAGATTCAATAATACTCCTCATATATCGCGGATGTTGCTATGCTCGGTCTAGACCACTACGATATCAGATGTGGGAAGGGCTGTGTTAGCAGCTTAGATCAGCCGAGGGGGCTGTAATCTCAGCCGGTGGCTTACACAGAGCGAACAAGCCGATTAAATACCGTGACAGCACATTTCACTACCAAGTTCAGGCCTTTCCCCCTACGAAGCGTGTTGCGAGCTTCAGATGAGGTCTCGGACTTTCGTTTTTTGTTTGTTCATCCTGCTCTAAAACATATAGGGCATTTTGCAGACCCTTCGCGTACTTTTACCTTATTACTGCTTCTTCCTATCGCGCTGCAGGATTCTAATGCTTAGTGGGGATTATATCTTAAATAAACTGTCCGATGAATCGGCATTTGTTAGAATGTCCGACTACTACGCCGGGCTTACGACGACCCTTGTTACAACAAATGATTTGCTCCCTAGCAGTACCCGGGACGCCCATCATCGATATGCTCGCATGGGGGGCTCGCAGACTTTCCTTTCGCCTGACGTGATTCATGGAATCTTGGTAATCCCTTGGTTATAGTCATCGCCGTCTTCCTTACGAGACCAATAGACGGCGGATCTGTAGTATATTTTAGAATTAATCCCTGCCCTGACAAGGATGGACCATAACCAGGAGGTGATCAGAATTCCCGACTCAAATTAAAAACTAAGACATAGTGTTTAGTTAGCGAAGCTGCCTTGACATACACAAGGGTTCCAGAGTAGTAGGATTTAATAATACTGCCTAACTCCCTCATATAATGCTTGCATTCTAACGTTATTTTCGACACTTTTTGATTTCTTCTGTATTCTTGTGGTAGCAACTGGTGTACAGAAAAACGAGAACAAAATAAATGTGAGGAATGAGGTGAGGAGAATATTTTATGACCAGGTAGATAAGGCCATTGCGGAAAGGCGTGCAAAGCGTTGGTCTCTTTGGGGTAACGCTAGTAGCCGTTACATAAGTCTGCAAATTCAAGGTGGTCTAAAGACTGCCAATACGCAGTAGTAAATCTGTATAAGCTCTTTTTCAGGATTAATCGGGAATTACTACATTGGGACCGATTGAAAGTGGAAGGATTGGGCCTCGTATAATTATTTTCTACTCTAATTATAGTGGCGGGTCCTGATGAAGGCATGAACATCCGGCAGTCCTTTGACGATTGGAAAATAATTTGATGATGCATAGCCTGAGAAGCGATCAGCTGCATAAGAGGCCTGATTGTGTCTTCAATATTTCCAAACAGCCTTCCTCAATTCCATCGTTTCATGCTATACGGGCTTCATTGTCGGATTAGGCGACGACCACCGCCTCTTGGCCGCAATCCTATACGCCAAAATCGTCAAGTACAGTCATTCAAGCTTGTGTTTTACTTGCATTCGTCGTAAAGATGAAACTTTTACTGCCTCTTCTCCTTTCGCCCTTTGCCCTGGGAGCTTTAGCCCTTCGGGCTGAAGTACCTTGCCCGTGAGTCAAACCCAAGTTTTAGGCACCCCAAATGAGAACTTCTATCGTCACGCACTTATACCCCAAGTCTTGTTGAAAATACTATTGATGGTGCGCCAGACTGACGCTGAGACCTTTAGGTACCACCGACCGGATGCAGAACTGATTGAAGATGAGTACGTTGTAGTACTTCATCGAGGTCACACCCTACAGCAGCACTTTGAACAAATCGGAAATGATCTAACTGTCAACGCCTCCAGGTTCTTCCCGATAGATTCCATCAATGGATATCGTGCCAAACTACCTCATAACCTCATTCATGAACACATACGGTTCGATCCTGGAGTCGAGTTTGTGGAACATAATCATAGGGTCAGCCTCATTCAACCCGTAAAGAAAAGCAGGGGCAGATCTCCATACGATGACGATCATTCGAAAGAGGCACAACCAGGTTTAGTAAGTAAATAAGGCTCTGACGGGTTCATCCCATTCTCGAAGTCACTGAGTGATTGGGACTCTTACGTGATCTCAACAATGACGCAATAGTACTGATATTTATTAAAGCTATCTCGCCTTGTGAATCAGTTGCGCAATTTTCGTCGTAAGGATTGGTAGGGCTGGCAGACTAACTATCGAGAAGGTGGCTGAAAGGATATTTATATATCGTGTTTAAATTACTATATATTAT